>CM053588.1:106988334-107149049 GCA_028646515.1 Pseudochirops corinnae
ACAGAGAGAAAAACTAAGAAGGTGGAGAATGGGAGCCCTGGGAGGGTGAGAGTGTTGGGGGATGAGAGGGTGGTGAGGGCATGAAGGCCTTGGGGGATGGGGATCTTGCATGTGGGGATGGGAGGAGCAGCAAGGCTAGCAGTTTTGGCTATGTCATTTTCCCCCGATTCTCTGCCAAGAGAATTTTCTATGGCCTAGGGTCTTGTGAGTGGGGAGGATGGTGGTGGGTGTGGGTGCGGGTGCCCAAATATAGAGATCTCTGGGTTCCACTGGGTTGTATCACTCTCAGGTGCCTAGGGACTTCAGGAAGGCCAGCCTACTCCTTGAACAAAAGTCAAGCTTATCTTGTACAGGAGCAAAAGTTACAGTCTGAAGAGAGGAGCAGCCAAGAGCCAAAGGTCCTGGGCCTCTGTGTCTAAACTGTGTTGTTCTGAGACTGTGGTTTTGCCATTCGAAACTCTTGATTCCGGGATTTTGATTCTGTGATGCCCTGTTTATAGCAGTCTAAATTAGGTTACTACTTGATTCCAGGATTCTCTGGGACTGTGTCCTAAACTGGATTTTTCTTCCACTCTGAAATTCCATAGTTCTAGGAACCTAAGGTGTGTGATAGATACTAAGATGCTCTGGGCAGTGATTCTAAAATTGAGGCTTCAGAGATTCTCTGTGACTATGATTCTCAAGTCTCTGGATTCTAAGCATGCTTGTTTAAAACTCTTTGAGAACAGCCAGGACTGGATCTCCCTGGGTCCTTGGCTGGCTGGACCTGGGAGGATCTGGGGGGACAAGAGAGAAATGTGGGGAAGTTATACCACCATCAGCAAAACTGATTAGAAATCTGAGCCATTCTCTTTTCTAAGAACTTATACTAGGGTTGGCAAGGTCTGACTTTCCTTATCTGTAGGGCTAGTTTGTAGGGAAGAGAAGACTAGAAAGGAGGAGAAGCAGAGGGGTGGAATGGGGTGTGCAGGTGACTTAGTCATTGTCTTTGAGGCCAAGAAGAAATGAAGAGGATGTGTTTGAGCAAAGCTTTACTAAACTTTATTTATTAAATTAAATTAAAAATGCAAGGTTTTGTTCGGGGAGGTGCAAGGATGAAAACAATTCAGTCCCTGCCCTCAAGGAGCTCAAACTCTAATCTGGGAGTAAGATTCTGGGGGATAACTATGTCTGAGCGTGCTAAGTACCTTACATCTTGTAGGTGCTTGAAAATACTTGCTGAATCATTCTTGTATGAGGACCCAGGATAGCCAGGATAAGACATTTGAGGAGGAAAGGCTCACCTATTGTTGACTGGAGGAATGGGGAAGGTGTTTCAGTGAAGATTATTGAGAAAGGTGGCATATAAAAACTAGGCCTCTAACAAAGGGAAGTATATCAGCAGGTGGAGAATGGGACTAGGAGCTGGGGATTCAGTTCAGTTCAATTTTTGGTGGCTGTTGTTCAGTTGTTTTTGACTTTGTGATCACAGTTGGGGTTTTCTTGTCAAAGATACCAGAGTGGTTTGCCATTTACTTCTGTAGCTCATTTTACAGATGAAGAAACTGAGGCAAATAGAGTTAAGCGACTTACTCAGGGTCATATAACTAGGAAATGTCTGAGACCAGATTTGAACTCAGGAAGATGAGTCTTCCTAACTTCAGGCCTGGCACCCTATTCACTGCACCACCTTAGCTGCCCCTTAGTTCAGCTGAGCCAAGATTTATTTGGTACCTCTTATGGGCAAGGCAGTGAGCTAGGAGTTGGAAAGATGAAGATAAAGCACAATTTCTTGCCTTCAAGGAGCTTATTTGGAAAGATCCTTGGACCTGGCAGTCCAGATACCTTGGTTCTAGTCCCTGCTGGAACACTTCAATTCTGGTTAAGTCAGTCTTTCCTGAGTACCTGTTTCTTTTCTGCATACTTACTCAAAATAGAATGTTGTCTCTGGTGGGCTGGGCTGGATAGGACAGAAAGAGGTTAATTGATGTAGGGCATCGGTTCTCAAACTCTTTGGTCTCAGGACCCCTTTACACTTTTGAAAATGCTTGATATTGATCACATTAGAAATTAAAACTGATAAAAATTTAAATATGTATTTATTAATTCATTTAAAATAACAGTAATGAACCCATTACATGTTAACATAAGTAACATATTTATGAAAATTAACTATATTTTCCAAAACAAAAAATGTGTATTGAGAAGAGTGGTGGGATTTTAAACAGATCATAGCAAATCTCTTTAACCTCTTATTTAATAGAAGGCAATTGGATTCTCATATCTACTTCTGCATTCATTATTGTGATATGTAGTTTAGATATGTAAGTGGAAAAAGGGTGGAGTCTTTTAGTAGAGGGCCAAGGCTGAAGTCAGGAAGATTCCTCTTCCTGAATTCAGATCTGGCCTCAGACACTTCCTAGTTGTGTGACCCTGGGCGAGTCACTTCACCCTGTTTACCTCAGTTTCCTCATCTGCAAAATGATCTGGAGAAGGAAAAGGCAAACCAGTTCATTGTCTTTGCCAAGAAAACCCCAGATGGGGTTGTGAAGAGTTGGACACGACTGAAAATGACTGAACAACAACAGCTAATAACAAGAGCTAGCATTTATATTGTGTTTTAAGGATTCCAAAGCACCTTTTAGCTCATTTTATTCTAAAAATGACCCTGGGAGTTAGGTGCTATTACTCCCATTGTACAGATGCGTAAATTGAGGTAGACAGAGATTAAACAACTTGCCTAAGGTTGCATAGCTAATAGGTGTCTGAGTATTATGAAAATAGTTGTGAATTAAAAAAAAAAAAAGAAAATACTTGTGGTCTCTGGGATCCCCAGGTCACACTTTGAGAATCATTGGTATAGTAGAAAGAATCCTGCATTTGGAGTCAGATGATCTGGATTCGAATGCTACTTACTAGCTGGGGGACCTTGGGTCATTCACTTAACCTCAGGGATTCAAGTTTCCTCATCTGTAAATTAAAAATGAAACCCAACTAGAAGGAGGGGTTCATTCTCATTTTAGATCTACAATCCATTCCCTGTCCTAGAGGATAGAACAGAATAACTACACTTGGGATAGGCACTGGACCTGTGATTTTTTTGCTGTGGGGAACTCTTTCTACCAATTCAGATTGGCATCTTCCCTGCCACTTAGAATTTTAAAGACTTATGTAAAGCCCTAAAAGATGAAAGTGACTTATCCACTGTCACCCAGCCAGTTCGTGTCAGAGGCAGGACTCGAACCCGGGTCCCCCTGAGTTTGAGAGTGGCCCTCTTTTCTCTAGGTCACTCTTCCACTCCCATAATTCCAAAGATGAGGTTTAGAAGAGAAACTGATTTGAGTCTATGGGTGTGAGTGGGATGGCTCCGAAGAGGGATTAGAGTAGGCTTCAAATGAGATAATTTATGTAAAGCACTTTGGAAGCCAGGAAACACAATATAAATGTTTGCTATTATTCTTATTCCTGGAGGCAATGGATAGGAAAGTGCTTCATAAGCTCGAACATGTGGGATGTGGATGCTGACGTTGGCTTTTACAGCAGTGCAAAGTTATTTGATGCTTGGTTTTAATATTTCAACTGTGCCCTCACACCACTCCTTGGGAGGCAAGAAGAAAGCAAGGTCGGAGAAGTAATGAGCTCCCCATCATCGGAGGCACTGAAGCAAAGATGAAATAAATTTTTCTTCTGAAAGGAAGCTAAGAGATGGAGACAAGGAGGGAGGATGTTCCAGGCTGGAGGGCAGCTGTGGAAAATGCTCAGTCAGGAGATGGAGGGTTGAGTGTGGGAGGAACAGTAAAAAGGCCAGTATCATTGGATTGTAGAGGGGGGGGGAGTTATGAAGGACTTTCAAAAAGCCAAACAGAAGATTTTATATTTGATCCTGGAAGTAGTAGGGAGTCACTGGAGTTTACTGAATGTGTTGGGGTGGGAAAAGGAGTGACTGTGCTTAGACCTGGAAGATGACTTTGACAGTGGAGTGGAGCATGGCCTAGAGAGGGGGAAGACTTGAGGCAGAAACCAGTCAGCAGCCTATTTATTGCAACAGTCCAAGCATATGGTGATGAGGGTCTGAAGGAGGGTGGTGACAGTGTCAGAGGTGAAAAGGGGGTATCTGTGAGAGAGATTGCAAAGGCAGAAATGATAGACATCACATGGCATCACATCGGAAGTAGAACAGAAAGAGAGGATTGTATGTGAAGCTAGGAATCTATTACAGAGAGCTTTTCTTTTTAAGTATTTAATAAATTCAACCTGTAACTTTCAGAGCTATTCACTCAGTCTGCTGCCTTCTGGTCTTCCTTTTTTGTTCTTTTCTGGGCTTTTAAAAAATGCTTCAATCACCTTCTTTATTTGGTGTGTGGGAGGAGGCAACTCTACCACCAGCCTCCCTCTCACACTTAAAGAAAAAATACAAGCCAAACCCTATGCACCAAATGTAGAAGTGCCCACATCTCAGGGATGTCTGTGAGGGGAATCCTCTGCCATTTAGGGTTGGATTGTATATCCTAAAGTGCCCTTGACTGTGACTTGGAGAGAGGAAGAGATAAGGTCACTTATGAGTTAGTGACCCCAGGTTTCATGATGCCCAGTTTAGGTTTCTCTATGAAATTGCCATCTCCCTGTCTATCTCCTGGAGGCTGGACAGTAATCTTTGCCCAGTACTCCATGTCAATGGAGGAAATGGTTTTCAGTTACAGTAGCAGGGACTTGCATTAGACTGGAGGAATCCCTCCCTCACCAGTCATCCATGATGGGAGGTGGGAGACTCCTCTGCACCCATGTTTACCCAATAGTTATTTTAACAAAAAAGAAGAGAACTGATTTTATCTTTATGGCTAACCCTGGTCACCTCCCTCCCCTGCTGAAAGACCTTTAGGGGTTGCCCACATTTGACAGTTGAAGTACAGATTCCTCAGCTTGGAATTCAGGACCCTCCCTTCCCCGCCCCCCACCCTCCACTGGCCTTCCCTGCCACAAACCAGGCCTTCCTCTGTACTAACCTTGTGTTTCCCTACCTCTTTGCTTTTGATCACTGTTTTCACTCTCTTTTCTTTTTGCATACTGACATTTTGCCCATTCTTTAAAGACCAAATCAAATGCCACCTCCTCTGATAAGGCTTTCTGGGTCCTCTCAGTCTCCAGGTTGGGGTAATTGTGCCTGTGTTACAATGTTACATCTTCACTGTAAGCTGGAAGGTCAGGATTGGCTCGTCTAATAACAGTAATAATTTATATTTCTATACTAAATTTTCTATACTAAAATATACTAAACTATATTTCTGTAGTTTACAAAGTACATCCATTCCTCACTAAAACATTGGGAGGTAGATAGTATATTTATTATTATTCCCATTTTGGGGGGGTGGGGCACCCAAATCTGTGCAGGGAAATTCTAGGTGTGAGCTGGAATCTTTGGCCCATACTGACCGGTAACTTGGAGTCTTAGGGTTACCTGATGGAAGATTAAGTTAGGTGCCCAAAGGCAACTGGCTATTATGGGCAAGAGACTGAATGTCAGATGTGGTCTTCTGGCTCCAAGCTCAGCCTTGTTTCCCTTGTGCCAGGCCTCAGGTCTGAGGGACATGGGGACCTGCACAGGCTCACACTGGCCTTTGAAGCCAGCCTTTCTGACTAATTCCCAGACTCTTGTTGCTTTGTATCTACCTCCAGTCTGCTTGGGATGTTCTTAATGTTTGTTGAATGGATGGATGAATTGAGTTTTTGAGAGACTGTCCTACAGCCAGGGATTTTAACAGTCTCCTTTCATAGCTTGGAGCCAGGGGCATTGATTGGCGTCCATGAGGGGCTGAGGAAAGGGAGAGGTTAGGGGAACCAGAGGTTGGAATTCACTGAGGGAAGAGGTGATATTTTCCTCTTATACCATGGAATTCCTGAGGACAAGGGCCTTATTTCCCCCTCAGACTAGGGGCTTTTTCTGTGGAGGGACTGTGTCTTCCCCCCTTGACTTGGAAGCTCTTCGAGAACAGGGCTGTCTCTTTATCATATTGGGGGCTCCCTGAGGGCTGGGATGTGTTTCCCTCAGACTCTGTGAAGAGGGACCACATATGCCCCCTTGGATTAGAGCCCCCTGACATCAGGGCTGTTTCCCTCTCAGACTGTGAGGGTCCTTAAGGACAGGGCCATATCTCTACCTCCACCTTGGGGTTTCACTGGAGGCTCCCTAAGCACAAAGCTGTGTCTCTCAGACTGGAGGTTCTCTCTGGGGTGGGTCCCCCCCTTGCCCTCTGGATTAGGAGCTCCCTGAGCACAGGGCTGTGTCTGCCCTTCAGACTTGGGACTTCATGAAAATAGAGCTACCTTCTTTCCTCGTCTTTGCAGCACAAATGTTTTTTTCAACCCATACAATCAGAGGTGCTGAGTCTGTATTACTGACCATGACTGAACCCACACTGGCAGACAGTGCTCCATACTGTTGCCAAGCCAGCCCCACTGGCCCCAGTCTCTCCTCCCCACTGCCTCCTCCTTCCTGCCGTTCTTTGCTACTGTTCCCTTGGGGGACTTTGTTTTGGTTGGAAAGAGGAGGCTGAGGTGTTTCTGTGTCTGGCTCTGTCCTGTTAGCCCTCCTCCCCCTCCCCTTCCCTCTCAGGATGCTTCCTCTTGCCATTCTGGCCCCTGTCCAGTCTAATCTGCTCAGCCAGCTTCACAGGACACCTGTGGGATGGGGGTTTGCAGAACCCTTACTGTCTGCTAGCCTTGTGGTCCCCTCTTCTCCTTGTAAAACCTTTCATGACCTTCTGCTCCACTCTAGGCTCCAAAGGGCTTGCTGGCTTCTGCCTCCCATCCTTCAGGGCTCCCCAAGCTCCAGGGAGACAAAGCCTGGGGCTGCAGTCCTACCCTTCCACTGACCTTGGGAATGTAACCTCACCTCTCTGAGCCCCATTCTCCTCAATAAAATTACTTTGATATGCCACGTTCCACGTTCTATGTTCTACTGCCTTTTAATGTCTGGTTCTCTGATTATTGACTGAATTGGATTTCTTGGTCATTAGAGGTTTTATGTAGAAGTACTAGGCTGGGCATTGAGAGGCCTAGGTTCTAGCTTCTCCATTTTAGGGTAGGCCATTTTCCTTCTGTGGGTCTCCCTTTTCTCTTCTGTAAGATAGGGGTGGGGCTTGACAAGGTCACTTGGAACAGAGATGATCTAAAATTGTTCATCTTCCTGAACATAGATGTGCCTGGAGTCTGTACCAGGAGGGGGCTGTCTGGGCAGCAGCCCTAGGGTGGTGTCCTGTATGCATCTAGTTCTGTTTATTACTATGTGTGTCTCTGTGGGTCACATTGTATCATATAATATGTATCATATACATAATGCATCTTATGTAAACAACATGTATCACACACATTACACACATAATATGTATTTTAAAATACATGTATATGTATGCCTCATATATGGATAAGGCAGCTGGATGTGCAGTGCAGTGGACGGACAAAATGCTGTCTCTGCAGTCAGGAAGATTGGCTTTAAAACTGGCCTCACACATTTACTAGTTGAGTGATCCTGGCCAAGTCACTTAACTGCCATCTGCCTCAGTTTCTACATTTGTAAAATAGGGATAATAATAATATTATTATCAGTGTTATTGTGAGAATTAAACAAGATATTTGCAAGCACTTCGTAAATCTTAAATTACTATGAAATGCTGGCTTTCATGATTGTTATTATAGGCAAAGCTCTGTTCATAAAAAGGTAGAGTAACAAAAGCCCTGCGTCTGGAATCAGATCAGCCGTTACTACCTGTGTAACTTTGAGCATGTCACTTCACCTCACAGGTCCTCAGTTTCCCCTTCTGTAAAATGATATTGGTCTAATGGTCCTCTGGCTGTGGCATTCTTTGTCCTGAGGTCCTTCTTAGCTATGATATTCTGTGTTCTTTGTTCTAGTCTCTTCCAGCTCTAACATTCAGGTTCTAGGGTCTTCTAGCTCTAAATGTGGTTATACTGTCATATGTTCCTGTATCACACCTTTGTTAGCAGGCAGAGGAGTGGCTGTCAGGAGGATGCTTCCCTTACACCAGCCACCATCTATCCAGTTGGGGACCTTTCTATCCTTGGTGAATTCTAGTGAAAGGTGGATCCCAGGGAAAATGCCAGTGCCTTTTCTTATCCAGCCTCTGCTGGTCACGTCTTTGACAAAGGTTTTGAATGGGAACGTATTGGGGTGGCTAGGCTGTGGGGAGATAGGGGAGATATATAAGTTATAGACTCAGGATCATAGGATCATGGATTTAGAACCCAAAAGGGCCTTCAGAGGCCATCTAGTCCAGAGCTGGGGAACCTATGATCTCAGGACCACACATAACCCTCTGTCTAGGCCCTCAAGTGTGATCCTTTGAATGTTCTGTGAAGTTTGGATTCAGTCAACTTGAGGGCCTAGAGGGCCACATGTGACCTCAAGGCCGCAGTTCCCCACACCTGATCTAGTCCAATACTCTAATTTTACATTCCCTTATAACATATTTCATTTATTTATTCATTCATTTGTTCATTCATTCATTTGGTAAGTGCCTACTCTCTGCAGGGTACTGTGCCTCCTACTTCTTTGAATGCTCAGCTTTATTTGAGGCTCAGTTTAGGTACCACCTCTTCCCAAAAGCCTTTTCCTGGTCCCCTCTTTGTTAGGGCTCTCTGCATCCTTAAATTATCTTGCACTTACTTCTCTGGGTACAGCTGCCTCCTCCTGTAGAATAGAATGTTCTAGAGGGCAGGAAGGCTTATTTGTTTTTTATCTTCTATTCCCATTGCTCAGCTTGTATAGAAATAGGTGCCTAATAAATGTTTGTTCACTTGAATTGGATTCAGATCACAAATTCTCTGTGACAACATGCTGTGTTCCCTTCCCTCCCCCAACCACTGTTTCCAGTTTAGCGCTGCCTTAGCATGCTCTGTCTGCTGAGGCTCCAGGTGCTCCCTGAGCTCTGGGGCTAGGATTGGGACTAAGACTGTGGCTGGGTTTGGGCTGGGGGCTGGGGCTGGGACTGGGACTGGGACTGGGACTGGGACTAAGGCTGTGGTTAGGGCTGGGGCAATGGGCCGAGGAGGCAGGTGATAGCCTGGATTGAGGTGGGATCTCCCCTCCCAGCTGTCTTAACACTTCCTTGGGCTGCCTCTGCAGATGGTGTCAATAACTCTTGCTAAGGCCAGCTGTGATGGGGGGGGGGGGGGGGGGAGGGAGGCTGCGATGGAGGGGAGGAGGCTGTGATGGTGGGGGAAGGCTGGGAGGACAGCCTAGCAAGTGTCTGTGTGGTGGTGAGCAGCAGTCTTCAGGCAAACCTGGAAAGCTTTGGGGGCAAGTCTGGGTCTCCTCCCCTCTCACCCCATAGCATAGCAGAGGACAGCCGGGGTGAACTTAGAGCTTGGTTCAGTCTGAACTGATATGATTTGAATTGACTTGACTTGACTGTAAGAGCCTTTCCTGGGAAATGATATAGAAGAGGGGAAAAAACATCATGGAGCCCTGTTTTCTAGTCTGTGCTCTGCCATGAACTTGCCCCAGTCTGACCTTTGTCCAAGTCTCTTTCTGTCTCTGCCTTATTGCCATCATCCATAATATAAAGGAATTGGTCTAGATAATCTTTAAGGTCCCTCCTAGCTCTAGGATTCTATGGTTTTGAGATCTTAGCTTCTAACATTTCACGGTCCTGAGACTCTAAAATTCAAATTTCAATTTTATTGTATTGCTATGGAAAGGATATTGGATTTCAAGCTGGACAACCTGGTTCTATGTGTTGGCTTTGATATTCACTACCTTTGTGATCTTGAGACCTAACCTCTGCTGCCTTCAGTTTCCTTTTCTGTAAAATGAAGGGACTGGACTAGATGACCTTTAAATTCCCTCTAGTTCCAAGTCTATGATCTATGAGCCCTTCATTTGGATGTTCTAAGGTTCTTGGAGTCTGCAATTTTAGGATTCTAGGATCTCCTGCTAAGTCAGAGGTCACCATACCCCCCACACTCTTCCTGGTGCTGTCAGCACCTGCCTTTACCTTCCTTCCTACAACTCCACCTTCCCATCTTTGTGGGAATAGGTTTGGGTTCCTTGAGACTTCTACCTATTGTTCCTCTCTTGGTTTTCAGCGTCCTGGGCCTGCCCTCCACTCTTGCAACACACACACACACACACACACACACACACACACACACACACACACACACCGCACCGCACCACACCATATTCACACACCCCTGGAATGCATGAAGGAGCGGCTATGCCCCCTCAGTGTGATGAAGCTGTTGGGCTCCAAGATGTCCATCTATTCCTTCAGAGTCTCCAGTGCCAGTATTGCTTAAATGAATGTCATCTTACCTCCCACGTATCAAATACTTGCCTAAGGTTACAGAGAGTCTAGAGTAGAGTTAGGGCCCAGGTGTTCTGATTCCCAACCGTGTGTGTGTGTGTGTGTGTGTGTGTGTGTGTGTGTGTGTGTGTGTTTAACCCTTTGGGATCATTTAGAGTAGACCACCCCCTGACTTCAGGGATTCATTCATTTAAAGCAGGTGAATCTTTTCTGTTTTTTTTTTTTAATTAAGATCTGAGGAAGGAGATTCTTCCTTAGGCCCCTCTCTGACTGTATCTTGACTTAGCAACATTTCTACCTGTGAGATTTGGACATTCAGGACCCTGGGAAGGGTGGGGTGGTGAAAAGGGAACTGGATTTGGAGATAGAAGATGAAGTTTGAGCACTAGGCTAGGAATAGGGCCTGGACCAGTTGGTTATTCCATTGCTATAGGGATCACTCTTACCAATGCAGGTTGGCACTTTTGATTAACTTAATCTTAGTTGCCCAGAGGACTGAGAGGTGAGATCACTTGCCCAGGGTCCCACAGCTAGTATATGTAAGAAGTAGTACTTGAACCCAGGTCTTAATTTTGAGTCCTACTCTCTTACCCACTTTGCCTTTAACCCTTCTTACTTTGATACTTAATTGACATTAGTCTTAAAGTTCTTTGAGATTTGCGAAACACTTTATGTGTATTATCTCTTGATCCTCACAATAAGGTAGCAGCTATTAACCCCGTTTTTACAGATGAGAAAACTGAATTTGGAAGAGTTGTGACCTACTTAGGATGACTCAGCTATTAAGTGTCTGAGGTGGGATTTGAACTTGGATCTTCCATTGCTCCAAACCCAGCGCTCTAGCCATTGTGCCACCCAAATGCCTCATCCTCTTTCTTTTCTTCTTCATTTCCATTCCCATTCCCTTTGCAATTATGGATTCCTAGTTAGAGAACTGGCTTTTTAGGGAAGGTGGCTTCCAGTCCTGACTCTGCTGCTTAGTACCTTGGACAGGTCCCTTCTCGAATCTTTGGGTCTCCATTTCCTCATTTACAAAGGAGGCTTGGGTTTAGAGAGTCTTTATTAAGCATCAGCTATGTGAGTGGCCTTTCCTCTCTTCTGCTCTTCCGCTGATTTTTCCTGCTGCCCTGTCGAGTGCTGACAATTTTTTTGGCCGACTGTGCTTTGAGGTCTCTGGAGGGAAGGTGTAGAAACTATTTAAATAATAAATAAAGTAAACAATAATGGGAGCTTAGGCCTAGACCACAAAGCTAATCCCCATCTGGGGAAGGGCAGGCTTAATGGGGGTGGAAGATCACTGGAGTCCAATTTCCTGTTTGTTGATATGGTTTTCTTGATGGGGTCCATAGTGGTGGAGAAGTGTGAAGCTGGGAGAGATGGATGGGGTCGATAGGAGACTCCATGGATGGCAAGGAGGGAAAAGGAGTACCCGTTCTTCTGTGCCTCTCTCTTTGTCTCATACTCCTTTTTCTTTCATCTACTCTCTGCCTTCTCCTTTTGCTCTGAGCCCTCTTCTAGATTTCTCATCTGTAGAATGGGGAGAATGGCTTCTGTCTTATTTCCCTCACTGCCTTCAAGTGAAGATCAGATGGAATAATAGACACAAAGAGCTTTGGAAACCCAGAAATGTTCTCTTTGTGTCAGCGAGTCAATAAGAGGCAGTTGTGGGGCAGTGGATAGAATGCTAAGTTTGAAGGTAAATTTGGATTTGAGTCACGCTTCAGATGCTTATTCTCTGACTGGGGCAAATCACTTAACTTTGCCTTGGCCTTAGTTTCTTCATCTGACATATGGGGTTAATACTGCCTAGTGTTCTAACCAGAGGAAATGGATTTAAACCAATGTGCTGGAACCAGCTCATCTAGGCTTCAAGCCCATTATTAAATTTTTAGGGTAAGCATTTATATCTCAGAAATTGACAAAAGATACAAATCGGTGCTTGATTGACTGTTTGGCAGACTGTCTAGAATTAAGAAAATGTTAATAGTTCAGATTAAATTTCTAAGTTTGTTGTCTGTACATTTCACCCCGGAGGGCTGTTAAACATTTAACATCACATTACCATGGTTTAGACCTGAGATTTGCTACTTCCTACCTTTGTGACCTTAGGTAAGTCAGTTCTCCAAAATCCAGGTCTCAGTTTCTTCACCTGTAAGATGAAGGAGTTGAAGCAAAAAAAAGGAACCTTGGAGGTCCCTTCTACCTCTTAGTCTCACTGTGAAATATTTGTGTAATCCCTCTCTGGGCCTCAGTTTTCTTACCTGTTAAAGGAGGGCTTTATAATAAACGATCTCCAATAAATGATCTCCTTCTAGCTCTGAATCTTTGATCATATGAAAGGGTTACCTTGAAAGGTAGCAAGTTCTGCATCCCTGGAAGAGCTCAAGCAGGAACTTGATGGCCACTTGCCAGAGATGTTGTGAAGAGGATTCCTGCTTGCCCTAAGGTAGGATGCCTTCTGAGGCTGCTTCTAAGCGTGAGGTTTTGTGATTTTGGTTTGGGAGAATCTAGAACTCTCTGTTCTCTCCTTCCATCAGCTCTGCTGTGGTGCTGATGATGTGGTGCATGTACTTCCCACCACTCATCCTAGGCTTTGCTGATGGGAAGAGTACTCCCTGGAGAGGGAGGGTGAGAGAGAGAGAGAGCAAAGAGAGGTGGCAAAGAGAAGGAAAGGCTACATAATGGATCCAGATTAAAGCATAATCATCTCCAGCTATCCTGGGCCCAGGACACTTGGAATAGAAAGAAGGGAAGAAACTGAGAGGGGGCTGGGAAGCTGCACTGGCACTGGAGTCTGGATTTGAGTTTCCTTCTCTGTAACTGTGGTGTGGTACAACATCTGGAGTCAAATCTCTGGCCCAAGTTTGAATCCCAGGTCTGTGTCTTTCTAGCTTTGTGATCTTATTTCATTCCCTGTGAATTTATTTAATTTTTTTCTGAAACCATCCTTCCTCTGGCCTAAGGTTATGTCAACAAGCATTAATCACTTACTAAATTCCAGTAAGTGCTGAGGGAAAAAACGTCCCTGCTCTTGTAAATACTTGTGACCAGAACAGTCTCTCAAGAGCAGATGGTGGGAATATGCTAACCCTAGGACAAAGGAAGATGGTTTCCTCCCAGGTGGACTTCTCTTAGTTGATTGGAGCAGAGAACAGAAATGAAAATGGAAGGAAGTGACTTTGGTCAGTGACAGTGCTGGGACCTGAGCCCAAGTATGCTGGATCTAGCCTTTTCTAGATCCATCCCCCCAAGGAACTATAACCCTGGATCTGGTGTAGATAAGAAAAGCTCAGGTCCTGGCTACAACTTCTCAGCCTTCATCCTTCCTCCCCTTATAGCTAAAGATGCCAACCCCAGGTCAGGATTCTGATATGAACACAGAGAATTTTCTCATGTATATAGTTTTCTCATCTATAAAGTGAGGGAATTGAATCAGACTGTTTCCAAGGTTCCTTTTAGCTCTAAATCCTATGATGTCATGATTCTGAAAGGGTTCCTTCAAGAGACTTTCCAGCATCACCCACCCATCTCTCCCCTGGATCCCCATTCTAACACCTTCTGTAAGCTCCCCACGGCCTACTGAATAAAGTTCTGACTTGTTAGCCTGACATTCAAGGCCTGATCTGTTCTTCATCACTGTCACCCAATGCTTCTGCGTCAGATTAGGGACAGTTCCCTGAAGAAAAGACTATATAAGGGATTCCTTTAGACTGAAAGCTCAGAATAACTTTGCAATTTAAACATTTAAAAAAATGTTAACCACTTTGAGAGCCAAATTTAGGACTGATTCTCTTTACTTTGAAAGTCGTCCAAAAGTAGAGTAGGATATCATGGGAGGAAAGTGGATTTGTCCCCATTGGAGATTTCAGGTATGGGACAGATTAACTAACTCTGAAGTCCCTTCTGATGCTGAGATTCAAGTGATTCTGTAGGCTCTTTCTAAGATGGATTATGTACATCTCTGCCTTCTTAAGTACCAAATTTAGAACGTATATATCCCTTTTGTAATGCCTCAGAGGCATTGTAACGGAGATCTTTGGTCTATGGCCTAGAATACAGTGGTGCCCTCCAGGACGACTAAAATGCATGCCACTATTTGCCTGTTTTTATATTTTGTGACCCAAGACTAGTGGGTTTTGTAAGTTCTTCTGTCTGCTCCCCTCCCCCCAAGGTTTTCTCTTTTGCTAATAAATAGCAACCACAGCAATAACTAGCATTTATGTAGCACTTTAAGGTTTGTTAAGTTCTGTACATATGTTCTCTCATTTAGCTAAAAACAGCCCTGGGAGGTGGGTGCTATTATTATTCCCATTTTATGGAAGAGAAACTGAGGTTTAGGGTCACACAGCTAGTAAGTGCCTGAGGCAGGATTGGAACTCAGATCTTCTTGACACAGAATCTAATATTCTATCTACTACACCACGTGTGTCTTCTCCCGGCTGTCAGTGCTCAGGGCTCTAGGTGCCCGTTCCCCTCTTTTCTAGGTGGTTGTGATCTGGGGTGTAAGAGAACACAGTATTTTAGATTTGTGGTTAATGTGAGTCAACTGTCTTTTAGTGTTGGCTTATGAATGAATAACCTGCATGAGCTTAGGTGCATAGAAGTTGCAGTCTTTCTTTTGAATGTTCAGGAGACCTCTTAATAGGTTTTAATTCTTGGAGTTAGCACACTAGATAGGCTGGTGACAATTCAGTGAGATAGATGAGTGGAGAATGGAGAATCAGGTGGCACCGGGAGTCACACAGCCCGGATTCAAGACCACCTTGTTACCAACTGGCCGGGTGACCTTGGATGAATCACCTGCTCTCTGTGGCTATTCTTTTCCTTCTTCACAAAAGTAAGGGGATTTGACAAGATGGTCTAAGATTCCTTCAGATTTAAGATTTTGAATGTAAATGAGGCAGTATTATGCCTAAGAACTCGGGATGTGGGGAGAAAATCCTCCTTATAATGGTGTTTGATTAAAACTTGAGGATTTCTGAATCAACTAATCAATCAAGGCTGACTGTGTATCAGGCACTGTGCTTAGTGTGGGAAGTACAAAGACAAAAGCGAACGGGGAAAAAAACAACACACACATGAGTATATACAAAATACATAAAAACTGAACACCAGGAATATTTGGAAACAGCACCATTCGCTGGCAGAGGATGAGGAAAGGCCTCTCAGGAGGGAGAGCAGCAAATCGAGGATGCCATTGAGGTTGTTTAGCCAGGTGACGGGGAGGATGGTTGTGCTCTGGGCAGTAGCAGGGACATTTGAGAGGGGGGAAGGTTCGGAGAAAAGATAATGAGCTCTGTTTTGGAATTGGAGTTTGAAATGCTTCCTGGCCATCCCATTTAAGATGTCTAATGCACAGCCGGTAATGTAGGACTGGAGCTTAAGATTTAGACTAGGGCTAGAGGTATATATAGATCTTGGAGTAATATGCTTAGAGATGATGATTGAACCCCTGGGAAATTCTGCGGTCACTAAGAGAGTAAAAGGGAGAAAAGAGAAGAGGGCCCAGGACAGAGCTTTGAGCTACATCCACAGTTAGAAGGTATCCGATGGCCAATGATCCAGTAAAGGAGACCGAGAAGGAACCTTTAGACAGGTAGGAGGAGAGCCGGGAGAGAGCAGTGTTATGAGAGCTAAGAGAAGAGAGAATCCATGAAGGGGGAGGGGGAGGTCAGGAGTGTCAGAGAAAAGTCAAGAAGGATGGGACTTGAGAAGAGGAGTTAGATTTGGCAATGAAAAGATTCTTAGAAACTATGAAAAGAGCAGTTTCAGTTGAGTGATGAGGTTGGAATCCAGACTGCAGTGTATTTAGAAGAGAGTGAAAGAAGAGAAAGTAGGGGCAATGTGTATAGATAGCTTTTTCAAGGAGTTTGGGTGAGAAAAGGGGAGGGGATGTATAGTACAGTAGCTAGTAGGAATCTTGGGATTTTTAAGGATGGGGGTGACTTGAGTGTATTTGTAGTCAGAAGGAAAGGAGAGGAAGAGGTCAAAGATTAGAGAGAGGGGAGAGCAATCTTCCAGAAAAAAAATGGCAGAGTGGGATGGGATGAAGGGTCACATGGAGGAGTTGACCTTGGAGAGGAGAAGAGTTGTCTCTTCATCAGAGATTGGAGGAAATTGTGGGGGTTAATGTCAAGACTTTGTGAGATAAGGAGGAGAGAAGAAGAAACCCTCTTTTCTCCATAAAGGAATATCTGGAACAATTCCTGTGGTAAGTGGGATAGAGGCACAATTAGAGAGGCATGGAAGGATTGCCTTGCTGTAGTGAGAGCCCAGTTGAGATTAGATAACACAGATTTGTAGTGGCCTTAGTCATCCTGATTGTGTGACTTTCTCCTGTTCCAATTAGTAGTATGAGAGTAGGGGTGGGAGAGGCAGAAGGGAGTATTCTAGGGTTGAGAATTTGACAAGGTGAAGACAGCAGTAGGACAAAGGGACAAGGGATTTGAGGGTAGAGGACAGAATAGAATTTAATGGATAGGAAGCAGAGATTGGGAAAGTGTGAGAGTGTAGCTACTATGAAGGTGATGACCTGGGAAAGAACTGAGGGATGGAGGGTAGAAGACTAAGGATAAGTGTAGAAGGTAGCATAGAGAGTCCATTTCCATAGGAAGAAATGGAGTAATAGGAGACTACATCCAGATAAAGGAACTTTAAAGTTCTTGATTGTGGGAAGTGGAACCCTTGTGGGTGATAGCAAGATGGAGGGTAGGACTGACCATTTTTGTGTGTAGCTGAGGCGGCATAGAAAAGGTCAAGGGAACTGAATTGATTGAGGAGCAAGGCTAGAGTATTTGAGGGTGTATCTTTATGTATGTTGATGGGCTGGGAGGGCAGGGTTTGGGGAAGATGCTTGAGGCTAAGAAAGAGGTGAAGAGGGGAGCAGAAACGAGAGAAAGCTGATTGTTGTCTGCCAAATGATCTTCATTTGATCAGAGTGTTTTGGTTTAGAGATTTGTAGGAGTGTGGTGTGTATTTGTGTGTGTGTGTGTGTGTGTGTGTGTGTGTGTGAACAACTGAGCACCACAGAACTGTGCTGTGTCATTGTACCTGGGGGTGACTACAAGAGTGTGGGTACTTGTGCATGTATGTTTGTGACCCTGTAAGTCTGTGTGTCTGGGGCAGTGTCTGTCTATATCATGTGTCTGTGTAATGGGAATATGTGTTTGTGTGACTGTGGGTGTGTCTGTGCCTGTGTGTATCTGGGTATGTCTATGAATATGTGTCTGTGTGAAAGAATAATAATGAATAGCAGTAACTTCCATCTTTATGGTTCTTGGAGGTTTCTACCAAGCACTTTTTTCACTGTGACCTGGAGAGGTAAGAAGTGAGAGAGTTAATATCCCCATTTGACAGGGGGGCAGAAACCGAACCTGGGACAGATTAAGTGATTCTGAGAGATAATATTTGAGCTCAGGTTTCCTGATTCCAAGATGACTTGGATTGGAAATGTTGCTTCAGATACACAATCCCTCAAAACCCCAATTTCCTCATCTGTAAAATGGAAATCAAAATGTTTCCTACCTAATGCATGGGATTGTTGTGATAAAAGTGCTTTGTAAACCTTATAGTGTTTATGTAAATGAGAGTTATTGTTCCAAAGAGTTCTTGCTAGAACACAAGGGGCAAGTGGTATTCCTGCCTTTGCTTGAAGACCTCCAGGGATGGGAAGTCCATTGCCTCCACTTAGCTGGACAAAATGGTCCCTGAGGATTCCTTTTGACTCAGAGAGTCTGTAATTCTGTGACTTTTGTGCCCCTGGGGCAGCCCATTCTGCCTTGGGACAGATCTAGTTGTTAATTTCCTTACATTGAGTCCAATGGCCATTCCCCCCCCCCCCCAAGTTTATCATTTGTTCCTCATTCTGCCCTCAGTTGCCAAGCAAATATGATCTGAGGTATCTTTCATTTGACAGGTATCATCTACACTCCTTCCCCTATCCAAGTTTTCTTTTCTTCCAGGCTAACCCATCTCTAGTTCTTTCAACGGATCCTTCCATGGCGTGAATAGAGATGTGGAAGTAGCCTGGCATAGTGGAGAGAGAGCTGGCCTTGCACCCAGGAAAACCTCAGTTCAAGTTTTGCATCTAATAAGTATTGGTGCTGTGACCCTGGGCAAGTCATTTAGCCTCTAGACAACTCTCTGAGACTTTGAGATGAAGAGAAAGTTCCTCCCTGTGTTAGTACAGGGAGACTTCTCACTGGAAATTCCCCTAAACTAAAGAAATCATGGTTCCAGTGCCTATCCAGGGCATTATCTCGAGGCTCTTCCTCATGCTGCTCCCCTTCAGGAAACAGAGATCCAGGAAGGGGCAGAGGCTCAGGTGGGGTGACAGGATGTCAGGGGGAGACAATTGTTTTCAAGCCCTTTAAGAGTGCAGTTTGGGTAAGAAGGATGTGCTAATTGCCAATGATCCTTCTCTGTTCCATAAAGCTGATGAGGCAGGAAGGCCACTTGCCAGCCTCTTGTTAGCCAAGGCTGAGTGTCTGTGTGTTCTTGGAAGTAATAGAAATGCATTTCTTTCTGAGAACCACCCCATTTACTTCTCTCCCAGCTCTTTCCCATCCATTATCTCATTCTGTCCTTAGGGAAGAATTCAATTCAATTCAGTTCAGCTCCCCTGTATCAAGTGCCCACTTTGTGGAAGACACTGATGGGGGGTGGAGGGGAATATTTTATGTCTTAATGGGTCTGTGACCCCTTTGATGTGGCCCCCTGCCCCAAGCCTACAGGTCACAGCCCACCTGTCCCTCCTTATCCAGGGTGATTCTTGTCCTCATCTTCCATGAACGGGCTCCATCCATATTCTAAGGGTTATTCTCTCCGTCTCTCACCATTGCATGGATTTCCATGGATATCCATAGGAGAGAGGACTGCCCTTCGATCATCCCTTGCTCTGGCTAGGTGACCCATTCACCTCCTTCACTAGTCATACATCTCTCTGAGAGACAGTATGAAATAGAAAAATGGGCACTGCTTTTGGAATCAGGGGATCTGGATTCAAATTCAGTCTCTGTCATTTACTACTGTTTGTGCCATTTTGGGCAATTGACTTCACTTTCTAGTCTTCAGTTTTCTTAGTGGTAAAAGGGGTGGGGAAAGGCATGGTTTTCCTTCCAGCTATGAATCTAGGATCCCCTACTCAGCTGGGCAGTTCCTGGCTTGATGAAGTGAAGGGGGCTGTCTAGCTGCCCACCTAGATGCTCATTTCCTTGGAGCTGCTCTTACTGATAGGAAGTTTTCCAAAAAGTAAGCCCACCCCCCCATTGCTATGTAATTGTGTTATGTCAGAGCTAGAAGATTCCTTTCCCTTTATTTTACTGGTGAGGAAACTGAGGTTCAGAAATCACAGATGTAGAGCTAGAAGGAACTTCAGTGGCTATTGAGTCCTCACACCATCATTTTACAGATGAGGTAATGGAGGCTCAGGAAGGTTAAAGGATTTGCCCCAAGGTCACGGGGGTATACAGTGTCAGATGTGAGATTTGAACCCGGGTGTTTGAATCTACTCTTTCCACTAGCTGCCCTTTGGAACCACATGGAACAAATCTGCTCCCTCTGCCCCTTGGTATCGCTTCAGATATTTCAAGGAAGCTATCATGTTCTCCATTAAGACTTTAGGACCATAGGGCCTAGTTCTTGAAGGGCTTTTGGAGATCATTATCTTGTAGTGAGGAAAATAAAGTTCTTAGAGGGGGTGATGACTTATCCAGCATCACACAGTACATAGAAGAGCTGTGATTCATCCGCAGCTCTCCCAGTTCTCAGTTAGTGTGCTCTTCCCACTATCTCGCACTCTCCATCAGCCTAGACAGCCTGGTCCCCAGGACACATTCCTCACTGGACATGATTTCCAGCCCTAAGGTGTTGATCCCTGAGTCTTGCCTGGAGGGAATAGTCACTGGGCGCAGCTCCTTTGCCCAGAAGAGGCTGAGGAGGCAGACCTGCTAGCACCTGATTTCTTTGCCATTGAGAGCAAGAAGAGCTGATCTTTTTTAAAAAATTGAATCTTTTCAATGAAATGACCCTTGAGTATTAATCTTGGTTGTTTGTTTATTGCCTCTGCAAAGGCTGGAGCATCATCTCCTAGGCTGCCTGAGGCTATCTCCCACAGGCCAGGATACAGGGCTGAGCAGCATAGGGTTCAAACTCTAGCTGCTTCTTTCCCTACCTGGGTGAGGACCCCCTGGGAATCCTCTTATATACCTCCCTCAGACTCCACCCTGCAGCTCCCTGGGGGGATGCGTCACTTGTTGGAGACCTGCTGCTTGTTTTCCTTCTGGCTGTATTTCCGGTGATAGAACTGCTTTCCCTCCAGGGTCGGAGGCAAAGCTTCTCTTCATCCCAGTTTTCTCTGGAAATCATAGGATCCTGTATTTAGAGAGGGAGGAGACTTGAGTCCAGCTCCTGCATCTGTGAGATGCTAGAAATAGGGGGGCCCAGAGAAGTGGGCTCACTTCACTGGGCCCAGGTCACACAGGTAAGCAGAGGCAGGATTTGAACTCAGACTTTGAGCCCAGATTTGAAACCAGACTTGAAGTTAGATTCTCTTTCCACTCTCTTGTATGCTCTGTCATGCTTTGTCTAGAAAGCACAGATCGCCTGGTCAATATGTTCTGTGCTAAGCTCCCTGACCTTGGAGTCCAGAGGCCGGAGTGTGAATCTTGGCTCTCTTGGCTGAGGAAGCTGAACTTTCTGCATTTCAATTTGTTCTTCTCTGAAATGAGAATAATAATCCTCCTGGTACTGCCTCCTTCACAGGTTTATTGTGGGAAAAGCACTTTGTAAAACCTAAAAGGGCTATAGAGATCTAGGATGTTATTACTGTCTGATTCACTCTCTGGTCTCCAGACTCCTTACTCACAGGCAACTACTGCCCTCATATTATTGCTGTTAGGACCAAGAAATGTGAGGTCCTTTGTCAACTGTAGAGGCACCATCTAAAGGTCGTTTACTTGTGTGATACCCCTTTGCAGAAAGAACTCTCAAGCCTGATAGCCCCTTTGATTTATAAGGGACCTTAGAGATTATCCAGGCTAGGGATTCTTAACCTTTCTTGAGAGAGATTCCTCTGCCAGTCTGGGGAGGCCTGTGGATCCTCTCTCAGAACATTTCTAAATGTACAAAATAAAATATGTAGGATTACAAAGGAAAATAATTATGTTGAAATACTTTTATCAGGCTACATTAAAAATGTAAACAAAAATGAGTTTACAGACCCCAAAGTGAAGAGCTCCTAACTTTCTGATTCTTCCATTTTACAGAAAAGAAAGTTGAAGGCTGTAAACAAGAGAGGATATGACTAGGTCATGGCAGATTGGGGCTGAGGGTTGTGGATTCCTGCTTGCTAGTTCAGGTCTTTTGCCTCTCTGTCAGTCTAGTTCAAAATCTGACCAGGGATGACTCTTGGCAGCTAGATTAGGGAAGGAGGAGATTGTCAAGTTAGCAGAGTCCTGGTGGGACAGAATAAGGTTCTGAGCTAGTATGGACATTGTGAGTGGAGAGTAGATGGGAGCATTCTTTGAAAGATAGAATCAATAGACCTTGTCTGAGATATGGGGGATGAGGCCTAGGGCAAAGTCAACGCTGACTCCGAGGTCCAGGCCCTGGGTAAGTAAGAGCATGCTGGGACCATTAGCAGAAATAAGGAAGCTAGGGGTGCGATCAGTTTGGAGGAGAAGATGGAGGAGGAGATGAATTTGGTTTTGGACTTGTGAGTTTGAGGTTTGGGTAGGACGCCTAGGTAAAATTTGTCTGATAGTTGCCACAGCAGAACTGGACCTAGGGGAGAGAGAAATTGCCACTAGAGATGTAGATCCAAACGTCCCCTCAACTGGCTAAATTTCAGTTCAACTCAGCAAACATTTAGGGAGAAGTTGGGGGAAAGATAGGGAACTCATCATCATGTGGGGACGGGATGGCATAGTAGATAGAGATGTGAGTTCAAATCCCAACCTGGACATTTAGAATCTCTGTGTCCTTGGAGAAGTCATTCAAACCCTTATCTGCCCCCATTCAGTCATTTGTAAAATGGGACTATGTCACAAGGTTATTGTGAAGGTCAAATGAAGATCGTATGTTTAAAGTGCTTTAAAAAGCTGGGAATGTTTTATTATTGTTGGAAGGATGAGATACATAACATATTAAATATATGACATATAAGATAACGGAGATAGGCTAGGAAGGTCATTGCCAAGCCGGAGGGCCTGATGAAGCCTTCTGGAGGGCCCAGCTTGAGTTGGGCTTTAAAAGATGGACAGAAAATGCAGCTCAGAACTTCTTCATGCCTATGTAGCAAACATAGCCCAGGGCTTTGAGGAAACCATGTCCTTTTTTCTTCCAAGGGTCAACTTGGATCTTAGCCTCAAATGGAAAATTCAAGCACTGAGGAAGGGTTCCTATCCTGGAAGTTGTGAACTTAAAAAAAAAAATCAGTGTTCTGGTTACTGTGTTTCAGTATAATTGGTTTTCTTTATAATCTCATGTAATATAATCCCACGGTCAGCTAACGGGCACAGTGAATAGAGAACCTGGCCTGGAGTCAGGAAGACCTAAATTCAAATCTAGCCCCAGACGCTTAATAACTGTGTGACCCTGGACAAATCACTTCACTTTGTTGGCATCAGTTTTCTCACCTGTAAAATGAACTGGAGAAGGCAATGGCAAACAACTCCAGTGAAAATCCCAAATGGGGTCATGAAGAGTTGGTCACAACTAATCGACTCAAAAACTAATGATCCTATGTATTTCATTTTATGCATTTTAAAATATGATTCTGAGAAGGGGTACATAGATTTCATCAAACTGCCAAAAGGGCCTGGGATGTAAAAAAGGTTAAGAACTCCTTTCTAGAGGCTATCTTGCTGTCTGTCACAGGGTCATTGGCTCTTCCCAAGCCCTGGTCTGTACCATGGCAGCTAGGTGGGTAGAGTACTGAATTCCAGATCTGAGTTCAAATGCTGCCTCAGACTCTTTCTAGTTATAAGTTAACCTAACTTGTCTTGGTGTCAGTATCCTCATCTCTAAAAGGAGGGGTTTGGATTTGAATGAGATGGCCACTAAGGCCCTTTATGGTTCTAAATCTATGATCCTTTGATATCTTATACCTTACCCCAACCTACCTCTAATCAAGAGTACTCATAAGAAGGATAACAAAGCACTTTGTGGATCAATGCTAAATTATAGCAGCTCAGCAGGACCAGTTTTAGCAGAGGATGTGTTTAACAGGAGCTGCCTGGAATGGGGACCGGGTAGAAAGCCACAGGCATGAGCCTGGTCCAGGATGCAGTCCTGGGTCTCTTTTCACAAACTCCCTTTACCAACATTTTCGGGACCGAGCCTGAGCTTCTCAGAAGAATCTGGATCATCTAGTCTGAGCCATGGTGCCCAAGCATCATCATCTTGGGAACTCTGAGCTTCACCCTAGATCCTCAGATCTGGCCAGGCCTTGGGAGAGCAGCCAGCCATTCAGAGGGTCCGTGGTGCCAAGCTAGATGAGACTTTGGGCTTCATGCCTCTTAGCCTTTTTAGCTCTGAAATGAGGGAGGGCCAACTACTTACTTGGAAGGTTGTATGACTCTACTGCAGAACCTCAGGGGGCACGAGGAAGGAGGGTCAGGATGTATATGGAGCCCAGAGCGACCAGGATACAGCTGGACTGTGGAGAGGGCAGGCTATATAGGGTCTAGGCCTCAGGGAGGGAAGAGTAGATAGAGTACATAGAAGGGCTCTGGAGCTAGGATCAATTTTTTTCCTGTTAACCAAAGATATTTTTCTCCTAATCTCCTCTTTCCCCAGACTGGCAGTGGGGTGGCGACAAAGAAAAACAAAGCAATTGGAACAAGTACTCATAGTTGAGCAAAGCAAATTCCTATGTTGGCCATGTCCAAAAAAAACCCCCAGCCCTTCTATAACCTGCCTGGCAAGTGGACATTCAGCTTTTGTTTCCTTGAAGACTGGGGAAAGAGGAGACCCCACTGCCCCCTAAGGCAGCCACTCTGCTTTTGGACAGTTAGGGTGTGTTTCCTTTTATCAGGTTTACTCCCACTTCTCCTGGTTCTGGTCTCTGGGGCCAGTTTGAACAAGTCTGATCTCTCTTCCGCATTGTTGTTCAGTCATGTCTGACTCTTTGTGACCCCGATCTTCCACATGACAGCTTTGCAGATAATTGAAGGCAGCTAGCATGTCCCCTCAGAGACGTCTCTTCTGTCTTCATCCTTTTGCCCTCTTTTCTTCTTCGCTAACTAAAAGATGCCTGGGAAAGGATGGACTCTGCCCTGCCCCTGGGCAGGGCCTCCCCTCCCTCCCTGGCAGCAGCAAAGGTATCAGCTGTGACACTTAGCATTAGCCTCCTGTAAGCTGTGGATCATGGCCAGGTGAGGGAGGCTGTGAGTCAGGGTTGGTGTCACTGTCTCCCTAGTGACTCCTTATACCCCAGACTGATGTTGATATTGTGGGGATGCTGCATTCATCCCTAAAATCTTACCAGTTTTAAAGGGGGCCTCAGAAAAGGATCAGACAGCCCATATAGCAGAGTATGGGCTATTAATATTGAAGGGAACTCTGGCTTAACTGGAGACAAGCAAACACACAAGGAAGAATTCGGCCATTTTAAAGTCGTGTTTGATTCTTCATGACCCCTTTTGGTTTTTTTTTTTTTTGGAAAGACGCCCGAGTGGTTTGCCATTTCCATCTCCAACTCATTTTACAGATGTGGAAACTGAGGCAAACAGGGTGAATTGACTTGCCCAGGGTCACATAGCTAGTAAGTGTCTGAGTCTGGATTTGACCTCACAAAGATGAATCTTCCTGATTATTTCAGGCTAGGCACTCTATCCATTTTGCTACCTTGCTGACTTGAAAAGAAGAGTCAGGATGTCTTTGGATCACAGTCAGACAGGATACATCGAATCCGAGCCTTGTATATGTGTGGGAATGGTATATTCATGTATATATGGGAGGAAGGAGTCTATTTTGGTCCTTCAGGAAGTTGCCCCCTGATGTGGTTCATTGATCCACTGACCTCTCCGTTCTTTCTCTCAGTGGTGCTCCAGGCATCTGGGCAGCTCAGGGATGCTGAAGAGGACCAGCTACCCTCTAGGGAGGGAGGTATGTGTCACTCAGGAACATGTGATTGGTTCCCTACCTCTCTTGTCGGAGGCAGTGGGGAGCTAATTCATGACATTGTTTGGGGCAAGGAAGGTCCCATGCATAGAAAACTCCAGGAAAGAAAGTGGGCGCTAAAGCAGAGAAACACCAAATCACATAGAATCTGAGAATTGGAAGCTGCTTCAGTGGCCATCCAGCCCAATTGGTGCCTGGAGGGAATCCCCACTACTACATAATGCTCACAAACGGTGATTCAGAGCTTGGAGGAAGGGCAGCCCAGCACCCCTTTCCACTTTGGGACCGCTCTAATGGTTAGAAAGGCAAGCTTAAACTAGTTTATTCCTCCCATTGCTCCTGGTTCCACTCACTTGGGCCAAAGGGAATAGATGTAATCCCTCCTTTCCATGACAATCCTTAGGTGTTTGAAGACAGCTATGTATCTTGTCCTCTTCTGAGCCTTCTCTTCTTCAGGCTAAATGTCTCCAAAGGTAGCTGGTGGTACAGTCTCAATTGTAAAAGGGGGATAATGACAGCATCTACCTCACAGGGCTGTTGAGGCTCCAATAAGATAACACTTGCAAAGTGCTTAAGTGGGTGCTGTGTAAGTGCTTATGGACCCAAGAAAACCAGACCTGAGAAATCAGAGGCTTCCCTTTTCTTCTGAATCAGCCTAAGGGAAGACATACCCCTTAGCCTCAGGGAGCCCCCATCTGAGGTGGAGACTGAGCATGAGCAGAAGAGACAGCCTCCGTGGTACAAAGAGAAAACCCTGGCACCAGAGAGAAACTGGGATCCCTGAGTGCTTAGCACAGTGCTTGGCCCATAGAAGGCTATGTCTTCTGAACTGAATTGATAGAAGACTTTGGCCTCATAGAACATAGAAAGTTCTACTATGATGAGGCTTTGTGTGCTTGAGGCTGTCCCCAAAGGCCAAATCATCCCATGCAAATGAACACAGTCCCATCAGAGACCCTAGGTGCTAGGGCTGCATGGGGGTGGGGTATGGATAGAAATGTGCAGCATCAGAGAGGGGTGTTGTCAGTCAGTAAGCTTTTAGTAAGCTCCTGCTGTGTACCAGGCCCTGTGTGCAATGCTAGGATTAAAAAGAAGTGAAACAATCATTTATCTCAAGAAGTTTACATTTCTACAGGCAGAGACAACAAACATGTTCATGCAGATATATACAAAGTAGACATGAAGTGATTTTGGTGGGGAAGGCACTAACGGGGATCAGGAAAGGCCTCAATCAATTAATCATTTAACAAGCATTTGTTAAAGGATGGGTACTGGGAATAAAAAGACAGTTCCTGCTCCCAGAGAACTTCTGTTTTGATGGGGAAAACAATAGGTATGTGGATAGAATGGAGGAAACAAGTATTTATTAAGGATTTACTATATTCTAGGCACTATGCCGAGTGTTGGTGATACAATACAAGCAAAAAAGAGAGAAGGCCCCTGCCCTAGTAGAAGCTTACACTCTGGTGGGGAAAAACGGCACACAAAAGGAAGCTGAGAGGGTCGGGTGAGGGGTGAAGGTGCTGGGGATGGGGCCATGGTTTGAAGGCCAGAAAGTGAGAAGCAGGGTTGAGACAAGAATGAACGCAGGCCGGCCTGGGCCCCTCCACAAAACGGAGGCTCCAAAAGGGGCTCGTCAGTGGGAGAAGTGGGAGCTTACAGAACGATATTTCAGGCTGAGCAGGCTATAGGAATGGTAAGCTGTTCTAGAGTGAAGATATATTTATAAGTATATACATATGTATATGTATGCTTAACTATATAAGCATATCGAGAGAATATATACAGTATGAATGCAAGCTTGTTAGTGGAGAGAAGGTTCTGGCAGCTTTGTATAGAAGGTTGCACTTCAGTTGAGTTTTGAGGGAAAGCAGGGATTCAGAGAGGGAGGCGAGGAGGGATTGCATTCTTGGCATGGGGGACAGATGGGAGACAGGGACATGTGCCTAGAACAATCAGCAGAAGGCAAGTATGCTTGGATTGCAGAACGTGAGGAAGAGAGTAATGTCCAAGAAGTGTGGAAACAGAGGTGTAGGTTGGGCTAGATGACCTTTAAGGTCTCTTCTGTCTCTGAGAGTATGGAATTCTTCCTGGTGGTAGGGGACTAGCCACAATGACCTCCCAAGACCACGGACTGTGGAGGGAAATGAAGAATTCTAGGTTGGGAAGAAGTAATCTTTCGTGTCTCCTTTTGTGGGATGGGGATCATCCAGGCCCGGCCCATAAGATGAATTTGCAGTTGTAACTTGGCCACCAACCCACAAAGTAAAAATTTTATAAGGCTTTTTGACTCTGGGAGCCTCGAGGTTTTGTACGTTGCCAGAAAAAAGAAAAGGTTTCTTTAAGAAATCCAGCTCTTCTCTTTCTGCATACTTCTTCTACTCCCCCTATGCTTTCTCTTTCCTCATTAGCCCCCGAAAATCTTCAGAAATATGGATCGTGGCTTGTGGTAAGTTTGACCAAAGAAGTAATTGAATGAATGGATGAATGATTGGGGAGAGAGTGAGAAGGAGGGATTGACAAATTGTTCTTAGTCTTAGATGCCTCAGGGACCATCTAAATAGAGAAAGCTGGCCTTGAAGTAGAGCCCCTTTTCCATAGTTTGCAAGATCCAGTGGAAGCTTTGACCCTTTGAAAATGGGGTCATGCATTGGAATCCAATCTCTTAGTTATATAGGGACTAAGGTTGCTGGGTAGGCTTCAGTATTATTATTATATTTTAATTTAATTTTTATTATGAATCTAAATATCAACAAATATGAACTTTTCAGTATAGTTTTGTTATTATTCAAGGGGCAATCAAATTTCCTCCTTACTCCCCACCCCTCAATCTCATAGAAAAACCTCTCACTTGGAGGATGATTTTGGGGACTGGGAGAATCAGGAGACAAGGTATCTAGTCATAGATAACAGAGTCATAGATTTAGAACTAGAAGGAACTAAAGAGATCATTTTAGTCCCCCTCCTTTGTTGTACAGATGAGGAAACTGAGGCAGTGATCTAAATGATTCGTTTGTCCATGACTACACAATTCTGTTCAAACCCAGATCTCTGCTGCTTCTGGTACTTTTTCTGCAAAATACCATCCACATCGATTTGCCAGTAACTAGCCATGTGACCATTGACCACTTCCCTTGTCTGGTCCTGTCACAAAGATCCCCTTTAGACCAGACCTTCTATGTACTAAGGACCCTCACAGGTCTGGCATTCCATTGTTTCATTCTTTGTATTTTCCCCAGCATTGTAGGAGGAGCTTAATACTTTTGCTTATTCCTTGATTGATTTTCTAGACTCTGAAGTGCTTCCAGCTCTGACATTCTCTGTTCTAAGGCACTGTTCACACCTGACCTTCTGTATTCTAAGGTTCCTCCCAGCTTTGATATGCTGTGCTCCAAGGTCCCTCCCAGCTCTATCTGGATCCAACCCCTTTGGGTTTCTTTGATTCTGTACCATTCTTCCAGGAGTGCTGTAAGGAAAACACCTTACTGTAAACCCTAAAGCCCTGAATAAATATGAGTGATTATGACTGTCCAGATGATGGGAGTGATTATGATGAAGACAGTGGTGTCTTTGCCCTCCTCAAAAGCCTCATTGCCTCCAGTCTGGTGTTCAAGACCCTTCTCACTGTGACCTAACTGATTCTTCCCCTGAATGCTCCCTCCTCTTCAGTCAGGCCGGGCTTTGACGGCAGACTCAACCCCCAGCATGCACCAGAATCAATACTTTCTCCATTGCATTTGCTTGAGGAATTCCCCGGTCTCAGTTAATCTAATCTTCCGGGACTTGCTCAAAACTAACTTTTTTGATGATGGCTTTTGGCCATGTCTACAGCCAGAGCCTGGATTAGGCCTAAAGAACTTTCTGCCTAAGCAGGAAGTTAGATGTTGTGATGGGGGCTTGGATTAGGGATTTAAAAAACAAATTTATTTGAATAGAAAAATATCTTTCTCTCTGCTGTGGAGTAATAATATAGCTTATATTTATGGAATACTTTTTTAGTTCGCAAAAATATGCAGTTGTTCAGTTATGTCTGACTCTTTATGACTGCATTTGGGGTTTTCTTGGAAAAGTTACTAGAGTGGTTTGCCATTTCCTTCATTTTACAGATGAGGCAACTGAGGGTTAAGTGACTTGCCCGGGGTCTGAGGCCGGATTTCAACTTAGAAGGATGAGTCTTCCCAACTCCAGGGTTGGTGCTCTAGCCACTGTGCTTCATAACTGCTCCCCCAAAACACCCAAACCCATGCAGTTACCTACATCTAGATATATGCCATAGAGTCCTGTGCAGAAGCATAGGATTGGATGAAGACTGAGGGAATGGGCGGGGGTGGGGCATGGGTGCTGTATTCAAGTCTTTTGAGTTTTCCCAGAGAGGACAGTTAGTCTTGCCCAGCCTGGCCCCAGAGAGCAGTGGGCTAAGCCACCGACAGCCGATTTAGGCTTGATGTAAAGAAAAGCTTTCTGCCAATCAGAGAGCTGTCTAGATGTGGAATGAATGACTCACCTTAAGAGGTCATGGGTTCTCTTTGTTGGAATTCAAGTGGAGGCAAGGTGACCATTTGATAGGAAGATCTTGGTGAGTGTTCCTGCTCAGACAGGGGTTGGTCAAGGTAAAGTCCCTTTTAATTCTGAAATTTTCAGATACTGTGAGAAGGAGAGATGGGAGTAAAAATACCTTCAACAAATGTTTACAGGATTTCTGCTCTGTGCCAGTCCCTATGTTCTGGGAGGCAGATACCAGAAACATGGCCTTTGTCCTCAAGAAAGTTCTAGTGGCAGATGCCAACAGCAGGCAGGCTGGGCACCAAACGTGAATTCAGAAGATTTCAGATCGGGGCTAATGCCAGGATTCCTTGGTGGCATGGTGTCTAGGTGTCTCAGTGGAGAGAATGCTGGAGTTTGGAGTCAGGAAGACCTATGTTGAAATCTAGCCTCAGACATTTACTGGCTGTGTGACCTTGGGCAAGTCACTTCACCTCTGTCTGCCCCAGTTTCCACATCTATAAAATGGGGACAGAAAATAGCACCCATCTCCCAGAGTTGTTGTGAGGCTTAACTGTGATAATATTCATAAAGTGCTTTGAAAACCTTAAAAACACCATAGAAATTATAGTTTTTTAAATCGTTCAGATAAAATGGAGACAATTATATGCATGCTTCCCACATTCTGGAAATGTTGTGAGAAAAGTATTTGAAAACTTTAAAATGCTTTAGCAATGTGGCTTCCTCAAAGTCCTGACCTTCTGCCAGAAACCTATTCCTCTTGTCCTTCATGCTGACTCTTCCTTCTGCTGATTATCTCCAATTAAGCTCGTCTGTTGCTTTTTTTGTACATGGTTGTTTGCATGTTTTCTCCCCCCATTGGCCTGTGGGCTCCTTGAGATCAAAGGACTGTCTTTTAACTTGATTTGTTTGCATCCTCAGTGATTAGCACCTCTCCTGGCATACAGAAGGCACATAATAAATGATTGCGAACTGACTGGGTTATTAAGGGGGAGAAGTGACATGTTCATAGGGAAATTTCAGGATAAGAAATATACCCCATCAAGGATAGGAGGAGGTGGAGACTGACTGGAAGCTTCAAGGAAGGCTTCATGGAAGAGAAGTAGCCCCTAACCTGGGCCTCGATAGGTAGGGAGTCAGCAAATTTGGGATTGGTGGACCTAGATGCAGATCTTGCCTTTGCTACTAGCTTTGTGACCTTGGGTGAATCACCTCTTTTCTCTGGGTCTTGGCTTTTTCCTCTATAAAATAGGGGAATTATACTTGGGGATCCACAGGGTCCCCTCTAGCTCTAGACCATGTAATTGGTCAGAGATCGGGCATGGTGGTGGAAAGCTAATGAATTGCAGGTATGGGAAGTACCTACCCTGATCTAGGAAGTGGAATGGGCCAGATCCACAATTAAGAGCCAATGAGTTATCCATTTGGTCAGGAGCAGAGACCATGACAGGTTGTGGGGAGTGATCATGACATCATCCCTTTGTCAATGTGAGGTCTACAAAGCATCTTTCTCACTACAGCCCTAGGAGGTAGGTTTGCAGGAGGATTGTTGTCCCTGTTTTACAGATGCGGAAATTGAGGCTCTAAGAAGTCAGTGACAGAGTTGGAATGGTGGTGAAGCCATGTTTTGGAGGCCCTTGAGAGACATGCTGGGGAGTTGGCTTCTTGAAATCCTTTCCTGATGTAGCATTATGGGATATTAGAGATGAAAATAGAAGTTAGATTAGAAGCCCCACTCGGGGCAGAACACATAGACTCTGGCAGCTCAGAACAGGGGCCTTACAGGTCAGGAATCCCACTTACAGCTTCCTAGATCAGACAGAGGGAGCAGGGATATTTACTAACATTTGCATATCATTTTAAGTTTTACAGAGTGCTTTACAAATATCCCAGTTGATCCTCACAACAACCCTGGAAGGTGACCCATTGAGGCTAATATTGTCTTCATTTTACAGTTGGGGAAACTGAGACAATCAGAAGTTAAAGTGACTTTGCAAGGGTCATACTAGCTAGCAAGTGTCTGAGGCTGGATTTGAACACAGGTCTTCCTGACTCCAGGTCCATTGTTGCCACCTAGCTGTCTATAATCTCTGCCCAAACACTTCTAATGATAGAGTTGCCTCAGTATAGGAATTATCCCACATTCCTATAGAGCTTTATGGTGGTTATCAGAACTCTTTTCCTCCCTTGGGTCTCATGATCATCCCACTAGCCCAATGATATAGGGCAGGAATTCAAAGAATCAGAGAATCTCAGAGCTGGATAGGATCAGTCAGTGCAGGAATCTCTTGGACTCTCCTCTTGGGAATCTCCCCAATGGGGGCTCTCTCCAACCTGAGCTTGGAGACCTCCATTGCTGGGCCATCTGTGACCTTATTAAGCTCTTCCCCAGCTCAGAAACTGTCAGTGGATTCCCCATTGCCAACTCAGTGAAGCTTTAACTCCTGACACTGGCATTCAAGGTCTTTTACAGTCTGGGTCCAGCCTACTTTCCCAAGCTTATCTCAGAAGACTCTTCTTGAGTCCTCAGCATTCTAAGTCCTAGTGAGTTATTTTCTGCCCCATATTGTTTTCCCTAATCCTCTGGGGTCTCTGTTCTCCCTGCCTGAGATGGATTTCTTTTTTCTCTCTTCTGCTAAGGATACCTTTCTTTCTTCTAGCCTTCATTCAGATGCCACTCCCTACTCTTGTTGGCTGGGAACTGGTACCTTGTTAGCGCAGAAGACAGAGCACTAGACTTGGAGTCAGGAAGAACTGAGTTCTAATCTTGCCTCAGAAACTTATTGGCTGTATAATCCTGGGCAGGCCATGTAATTTCTCTTAGCTTTAGATTCAGCATCTGTCAAATGGGCATAGTCATCATGGCACCTACCTCCCAGGATTGATGTCAGGATCCAGTGAGATGATACATGTAAAGTTTTGCAAACTATAATGCTCCATGTAAATGTTCGTTATTGTTGTTAAATGAATCTTTCCCTTATTGATCTCCTGAATGAAAGGATTCTCTCCTACTTAGCTTTCCCTGGATCTCTACTTTACTCTCATCAGATTCCATAGCATGTTGTAGTGGAGAGTGCCTCTGGAGTCAGAGGACGTAGGTTTAAATGCCATTTCCCACTGGCATGACCCCGCACAATTCACTCTCCCGCTGTCTGTCCCAGTTTCCTCATCTGTAAAATGAAGGGGTTAAACTAGATTACCTCTGAAGTCCCATCCAGCCTTTTAAGTCTGCGACTGTACCTGGCATCACACCTATCTGTGTCAATGTAATTTTTTTCCTATTGGAATATAAATATAAAATGGTCCCCTCCTTGGATCTAGGAACTGTGTGACTTTCCAACTCTCTATCCCCAGTACCATATACATAGCTGGCATTTAATGAATGAGTGTCAAACTGAATTGAATTCAAAATGCCCATTTTACAGAAGGCACTGAGGCTCAGAGGTGGATGGAACTTGTCAAAATCACTATTCCACTTGACCAGGGGTCACAGGCTATGTAGTTAAGGTCTCCATCCATCACCACTCCTTTCCTCCTCCCTCCTCCCCTTCCTTTCTCTGGCAAAGAGAAAACAGGTCAGGTCTCACCCCTCTCCCAAAGTGGGGCACCCTAGGGGGGTTAACACCAATCCCTGTTTGTTCCAGGCAGTGTTTCCAAAGCTACCACCTCCTTTGGATGCCTTCACTATTCTCTTCCTCCTGGAGAACTAGGTCAGAATCTAGGGCAACAAGTCCCTGTTTAGAGAAAGATCCTGGAAGCCCAGGGGTGTCAGAGCCTGTAGTTGAGGTCTGGGGTGACCGAGGAGTCCTGGGGTAGCAGTGAGGTGGCTCTCTTCTACCCTCGGTCCATCTGTCTGCCCTCCTTCTTAGTGGGGTTGGGATCCGACATGGAGGCTTTCTTGGGAAGAGCACTGCTTACATTCATGAGACTCCTCGTTTCTAGTTCTGTCTCTGCTGCTGGTTCCCCAGGTGACCCTTCTAAGCTATGGTTTCCCCTTCTGCAAAAAGGGGTGTGTGTGTTAGACTATACTATCTATCTCAAAAATCTGTGAATCTTACAACGATGGAAATTGAACTATAGAATTCTATAGAATTATAGAAGAGTAGAGTGCTGGGCCTGGAGTCAGGAAGACTTACCTTCCTGAGTTCAAATCTAGCCTCAGACACTTGTGTGACCCTGGACAAGTCATTTAACCCTGCTTGCCTCAGTTTCCTCATCTGTAAAATGAGCTGGAAAAGAAAATGGCGAACCACTCTAGTGTCTTTGTCAAGAAAACCCCAAATGGGGTCACGGCTGAAAAACGACTGAACAACAGATTCCTAGAACTTTAGAAAATTGGATTCAGGAGCCTTAGAATGATAGAAGCCTAGAGGTCTTCAAGGCCACCTCCCACCCCCACCCCCTGGTGTAGAATGCCCTCTACAATTTTCTCCGGGTGCGCTTGTTTGGCCTCTGTTAAGTGACTTGCTCAAAGTCACGTAGCAACTAAATGCCAAGGTTGGATTTTACCCTGAATCATCCTGGCTTTAAGGCTAGGGTTCTCTCTCCATCCTGTTCCACATTTGTCTCCGTTATTGGGTCAGATAGTAAGGGGAACCTAAGCCCCATTTCCCAGCCTCAGCAGGGAAGGTGGCAGGGCACACTAGTGAATGCAGTATGAATATAGAGAGGGAGCCTCACTGTGATGGTAATCTATTCATTCACTGTTGACTTATAATCACAGAATATCAAAGCTGGGAAGGAATGTGGAAACGCTGCGGTCCCAGATACCTGTGAAGTCCCAGAGGGCTTCTCACTCAGATCTCCTAACTCCAGCCCTGGCCTTTTCCTATTCCAGACATGGAATGCCTCTTTTCAATAGAGAGCACTCCAGACAGGATCTCTGGCGTCCTCCTAAATAGAAGGCTGGTTAGCGTGGAATCTAGCCTGCTGCCTTTGGCAGCTGCCTGAAGCCCCTCACTGGCCCAGAGCCAGCCTGGAGCTGTCTGTCCTGAGGGAATCACATGTTCTTTGTTTTTCACTTTTAGTGACAATCTCACTAGCCTACCCTGCTGGGGCATCTTCACACCCCAAACAGGATATTAATAAATATTTATGTAGAGATGGAAATACTTAGATTATTCTGGGGGGAGGGGCTATATTCTGTCGCTTACATAGAGAACTCCTGACCCGGCTGCCCAACTTTGTTCTCATGTGTTGGTGACCCGTACACCTGCATATCTCCAGAGGGCATCTATATGTACACGTGTGTATTGTGAGTGAACATATGTATGTATATGTATATATGTGCTTTTTGGTGTGTATTGGGCTTGCAGTTTCACTAGTATAAGGATATGTTGCTGGGGAACCTTCTAACAAGGCAGATGGGTATTGGCTCTGCAATGTATAGTGATATATAAGTGAATCATTATGGTTGATGGAGAGCAAACCTCATTTGTATGGTAATCAATGGTAATCATTCCATTCTTTGTTGATCCTTACATTCTGAGAATGTAAGACTCAGAAGGGACTTGGACCATGTAGTCCAGTCACCTCATTTGACAAATGAAACATCTGGGGCCAAGAGAAGGTAAGGGACTCGTCCAGGGTCATACAGCCAGTATGTACCTAGGTTTTGCTTACTGGAAAGCCAGCTCTCTGCTACAGGCAATACGTGCTTATGCATAGGAATCCTGCATAGAATTTAGAATGGGAAATGAACCTTCGAGATCATCTCTTCCAACCCTTCAGTTTACATTTAGGGAGCCTGCAGCCCAGAGAAGGAAAGGGGTTTGCTCGATTCCAACAAAGCTAGCAAAGTGGCAGGGTCAGAACTTGAACCCAGAGCTCTGGACCCAGGTTTCCTGCATCCGAGCCCAGTGTTTTGTCCATTGCACCATGCTGGGCACCAAGCAGCCCAGGCAGTTTCTAGTGACCTGGGTGTTCTTCCCTTGTGAGTTCTGAGACTTCTGAGATTCAGGTTGATTTAACAAGCATTTTCTCAGTGGCCTCGTTTGTGTAAGGCGCAGTAGCATCTAGTGCAACCCTGTCATTTTACAGAGGAGGAAACTGAGGCCTCCAGAGGGACAGTGGCTTGCCCAGCTTCACACAGCTTGTAACTGGAAGAGCAGGGATTTGAAACCCACCTTCTGACTCCAGTCCAATGTCCCTGGCAGTATGCTGCCTCCATATGGGTATGTTGTACACGCATGCTTCTATATGTGTGCGTGGCGGGGTGGATGCATGTAAGTGTGCATGTTAGCGTGATGCATGGGGTTGGGCATTTGCTTGTCCTGGCCCAAGTGTGTCTGGGAAGGTTCAGTTTCCAGTTTTGGTTCATCTTACCTCTGCAACATCTCCTGAGTCTTTTTCTTTCCACTCACATGGCCGCCACCCTCATTCTGGCCTTCATTTCCTCTTGTTTGGATTATTATTATTTTTCTCATTTTGAGGGGAGGCAGTAAGGGTTAAGTGACTTGCCCAAGGTCACACAACCAGTCAGTGTCTGAGGCTGATTCTAGGGCCAGTGCTATATCCACTGTGCCACCTCTTGCTTGTATTATTACAGCAGCTTTTTAATTAGATTCCTGACTTTCTGTCTTTCCTTTCTCCAGTGCACCTTTCACACAGCTGCCAAAATTATCTGTTTAAAGCACATACCTAACCAATTAGGTAGCACAGTGGAGAGAGTACAAGACCTGGAGTCAGGAAGATCTGAGTTCAAATTTGGCCTCAGACATTTACTAGCTGTGTGACCTTAGACAAATAACTTTTCCTCTTAGTGCCTCAGTTTCAACATCTGTAAAATGGGAATAATGATGATGATGATGATGATGATGATGATGATGGTGATGATGATGATATCTGCCTCCCAGGGTTATTGTCAGGATAAAATAACATAATATTTATCAAGTTCTTTGAAAATTCTAAAGTGCTACATGTATGTGTATATATGTATATGCTACTCCTTTGTTGTTAGAATTAATTGGCATGCCACTCCAGCTCAGGAACCTATAGTAGCTCCTGCTTACCTCTAGGACAAAATATAAACACCCCAGCTTCTCATTATATCTGACTCCAGACCACCTCTCTAAGCTTATTTCACATTATTCTTAGGATCGTAGATTTAGAACTAGGTCATTAAAGGCATCAAATTCAACCCTTTATTTATAGATGAGGAAACTGAAGTTTAGGGTAAGTGACTTGCCTAGGGTCAGACCCCTAGCTAGTGTCTAAGATGGGATTTGAACCCGGGACTTTGCCTCTCAAGTCCTGTGCCCTATGCTCCCTTCTCTTCAGGCCCTTTATGTTGGTGTTTGGGCCAGAGTGTCCTATTTGGTGGCTTCTGAGCTTGCTAGTTCATCTCCCTCTGTCGTCCCTTTGCCCAGGCTGTCTCCTTTGCCTAGGGCGCCCTTCTTGCTTCTGCCTTGTGGAATTTCTGGTTTCCTCCAAACCAAGCTTATGGAGCACCTTCAGCAGAAACCCTTTACTGCCTCCCCACCTTGTTAGCCTAGCTCCCTCGTTCCCATGATGATCTCTTGGCATCTTTGTGTTCCCAGCCCTGCCTCCCAGTACAATGTGAGCATCTTGAGGGAAGGGAAGGATGGAGAAGAAAGGTGGCAGGAGGGGCGGGGGAGGGGCGGGGGGGACTCCGAATCTGATACGGTGTTAGCCCGAAGTGTTGGGAATAGTCAGTGCAGGGGTTTGGAGGGATCCTATTCCAATGCTCAGGCTGAATACATTGTTGTACTCAGTAAACTCCTGTTCGATTCTGTCTGTATGAGTGTAAGTGGGTATGTGTATGTGTGTGTGTGCAAGCAAAATTACAGATATACACATGCATAAGGAACCATGGGGCTTACCAAAGGAAAAAATGATCCCTCCTCCTAACCAGTGGATGTTCTACTGGGGGTGGGGGAGAGGGTTTCAGGGGGAGGGAGAGAATGTGTGTGGATGCATCCATCCGTGTGTGCATGTGTATATGCACACTCACTCGTATGAGTGTGTTTTTGTTATTGTTCAGTTTTGTTTGAGTCCTTGTGACCCCCATTTGTAGATCTATGTGTATTAAGCTTATTAAAGCTCAGACTGCACCAAGCCTTTCACGATGCCCTGTGCGTGATAGACTTCTTCTTTCTGTGTGTATGCAATACACACACAATGCATATATATGTATGTATACAAACGCACATACATAGATGTGTATACACACATGTACATGTATTCATATATACATATACATGCACATATATACATATACATACATGCATACGCACACACCCCTTGGATATTTTCACACAAACTGCTATCTAGTCACCTCTCCTACCATGAACTTCGTGGAGATAACTCCAAATTCCTCCAATTCAATCAGTCAGTAAACTACTATGTGCTAAGCACTGGAGATATGAAGAAAGACTGAGACAGTCTCTGCCCTCCAGGAGTTCACAGTGCAGTGAGGGAGAAAGCATGCAGACAAGATGGTGCCGTGAGTAGAATGCTGGGCCTGGAATCTGGAAGAACTGAGTTCAAATTCTGCCTCAGACACTTAATTAGCTAGCTGGGTGACCAGGCATATCACTTAGCTTCTGTCTGCCTTAGTTTCTCTAACTCTAAAAATGGAGATAATAATAGCGCTGTCCTCCCTCCCTTTAACTCTAGAGTGGAGATAATAGTAGCACCTACCTCCAAGGACTGTTGTGAGGATCAAATGAGATAATATCTGTAAAGCTGTCAGCACGGTGCCTGGCACATAGTAGGCACTTAATGCTTCTTTCCTTCCCTCCCTTCCCACTCTGGTTGAAGATCTCTAGTGACCAGAGTCTCCCAAGACAGCCCATTCCAGTTTGGAAAAGCTTCTTTTCTCAGATGCAGCAGATCAGGGCCAGTGGAGCGTGGGGGAAGAGAACTCTGTGCTCCCTCCTCATCTCTGCTTCCTTCAGGTCCCAGCTAGCGTCCCCCTTTCTACAGGAAGCCTTTCCCAGTCCCTCTTAATTCTAGTGCGTTCCTTCTCATCAGTCGTGTAGATATCTTGTTTGTACATGTTGGCATGCTTTTTCCCTCATTGCATTGGGAACTCCTGGAGGGCAGAGACTGTCTCAGCCTTTCTTCGTATCTCCAGTGCTTAGCACAATGGCTGGCACATAGTAGGTTCTCAATTAATACTTATTGACTGACTGGCGACTGAATTGGAGTGATATGAAAAGTGAATTCCATCATGAGTCTATGGTAGGAGAGGTGGCTAGAGAGCAGTTTGTGTGAAAAATATCTAAGGGGTGTTAGTGGATTGCATTTGCACTTACTGAGAGTAAAAGTGGGGCGGGGACAGAGCCCAAGCTCATCTTATCCTCTGCTGAACAAATAAAATCCTAGTGTCCAAAACAAGGGAGACATCGGTTCATTGTCCTGTGCCTGAGTCAGGGCTCATTTGGAGGGTCAGCTTCGTGGCCACATTTAGGAAGGACATTGACAGACTGCAGCCTGGTGGGAGGAGGGAGATCAGGGCGGAGATGTGGGATTGGAGACCTGCCTCCCATAGGAAGATGGGTCAAAGGGCTGGGGATGTTAGTCTGGAGAAAAGAAAGTTGGGGCTGGGGGCAGGGGGAGGGTAGAGAAACACAGATCGACACATGAGAACTGTTTTCAATCAGTCAATCAATCGATAACATTTATTAAGCATCTGTTAGCTACCAGGCACAATGCTAAATGCTTGGGATACAAAAAGAGGCAAAAGACAGCCTTCCTCAAGGAGCTCAGAATCTCATGAGGCAGAAAACGACATGTGTAAACAAGCACGTATAAGGGCAACTTGGAAGTAATTGATAGAAGGCATCAGAGAGTAATGGAAGAGTGGCCCTGCAAAAGAAGGGTCAGTTAGGCTTGTTCTGTTTGAACCCAGGGAGCAGAAACGGGAGGGAAAGAACAGAAAAACAGATTTCTGCCCAGAAGGATGGGAAGGCTTTCTAGCAAGCAGCGTGAAGGATGTGAGGAGCTCACCCTTATTGGAGCTGTCCAAGCAGGCTGTCCAGGGGATTCCTGCACTGAGTGGGAGGTGAGCCGAGATGTGCTCTGAGCTTCCTCTCTACCCCCGGAGCCTGTGATGGCATGAAACTTGAGAAACTGGAGGCTTGTACATTGCGTGGGCTTCTGGAGTTTAATGTCATTCAAATGTTTCTCTGGTGACATCAGGGCTTTTCTGGAATCATATGGAGGAGAAATCCAAGACAAGAAACAACTAGTGGGTGTGCAGGCTTCTCTCTCTCTCTCTCTCTCTCTCTCTCTCTCTCTCTCTCTCTCTCTCTCTCCCTCTCCCTCTCCCCCTCTCTCTCTCCCCTCTCCCTCTCTCCTCTCTCTCTTTCTCTCCCTTTCTCCCCTCTTTCTCCTCTCTCCTCTCTCTCTTTCCCTCTATCCTTCTCCTCTCTCCTTTTTCCTCTCTCCTCCCCCCCTCCCTCTCCCTCTCTCCCCCTCCCTTTCTCTCCTCTCTTTCATCCCCTCCTCTTTCTCCTGTTTTTCTTCTCTTCTTTCTCTATATTTCTCTTTTGTTCTTGTTCACTCTCTTTGTGCCTTCCTTGCAGTGGGTTTCATGCCATTGGTTATTTAATTCAGCTTTTAAAAATTTGATTGATTCTAAGCAGTACAGTGAGTAGAGCCCTGGGCCTGGAATCAGAAAGACCTGAGTTAAAATCCCGTCCCAGATTCTTCCCAGCTCTGTGTCCATAGCACATCCTTTACCCTCTCCTAGCCCCACTTTCCTCATTTGGAAAATGATAATGATAGCCCTGACCTGCTAGAGTTGTGAGGCTCAAATGAGATAATTTGATAAAGTGCTTTGCAAACCTTAAGTGCTATATAAACAAATGCTTGGCATTATTATTGTTGTTGTGGCTGCTGTTATTTTACTGGTCATTTCCTGGTATAACCCCCCCCCCCCCCACTCCCCTCCCTCCCCCCAGCAATTCTCTTCTTTGCAACAAAGAAAAATAGTGAAACAAAGTTATCTGGAAGCAGACACCCAAACAAAACAAACTCCAGTCGGATAGTATAAGCAACTTTCTCCAGCTCTAATCCATCCCTTCTGCTGACAGGGGTGAAACAAATTTCAGCATCTTTTCTCTAAGACCAAGCTTGGTTGTTGTATTTAAAGGGAGTCCCCTCTGATTACCTCCAGTGTTTTCATGTACATTATTGTATACAGAGAAGCAGCCACTGGGTACAGTGTATCATCGAGCACTGAACTTGGAGCCAGGAAGGCTTAGGTTCAAGTTCTGCCTCTGATACTTTCTTAGCTCTGTAGTCCTCTCAGCCATGGTGTCCTCATCTGTAAAATGGGGATAATAATCACTCCCTGCCTTACAGGGTTGTGGTTGAAGATCAGATTGGATAATATATGTAAAAGTGCTTTGTAAACCTCCAAGCACTACATAAATGTTAGTTACCATTATTATTAGACAGCACATATATTGTTCTCCCAGCTCTGCTTTCTTCTCTCTGTGTCAGTTCATACAAGTCTTTCCCTGTTTTTGAGCTGCCTCCCCGTTCAGTGTTGTTCCGTCACAGTCACACACCATGATTTGTTTAGCTGTTTCTTAGTCTATGGATGGGCGGTCAAGTGTGTTTTCATTTTGTTACTACTACAGAAAGTGTCTCTATGTGTATCCTGGTAGATTTAGAAACTTCTTTCTGTCTTCGGCTGGCTTGGGTTTCTGCCCAGTAGTGGGAAGGTCAGGCCGGAGGGTATAAAACCTTGGAGGGATTTCTCAGATATTTCCAAGTTGTTTTTCAGAATGGTTTTACCAGTTCACCACTCCTGCCCCAGCATTTTCTTGCCCTCCCCTCTAGCACTGACTATCCCTGTCCATCATCATCTTTGCCAGTTTGCTGGGTGTGTGAGATGAAACCTCAGTTGTTTTAATCTGAGTTTCATCACTCCATTCAATTCAGTTCCACAAACATCTGTTCAGTTCATGTTATGATCTGGGCCCTGTGCCTGAAGCAGGAGGCAGAAAGGACCTTCTTTGGGGGCGAGGGGAGGCCTCCTGTGCTATTCTGCAGAAAGTGCCCCCACCCAGGAGGCAGGAGATTAAGGTTTGGGCCTCTTCTGCCTCAGCCACTGACCTGTTGTATGATCGCTTCACCTCTTCTGACCTCAGTGTACTTCTGTTGTGAAATGAGGAGACAATTCTCTAGCAAGGGGAGTGATTGCGGATGATTCCTGGACAGTCTCTTTTGCTTGGCTGTGCTTATTTGTTACGAGAGTTTTGTTTTTTTTTTTTTCTGTAGTGGAGGAGATTGGAAAGAAAGAAAATAGATTTTTGTTAATTGGAAAAATAAAATGAAGCAAAAACAGAAAAAACAAATGATAATTAGCAAAATTTATAAGTGATTTAAGCAATTCAGTCTGATTTCAGACCACTTTACAAATATTCTCCTGTTTTATTCTCACAGTCACCCTATTATTAGGGTCATTTTTCACATGAGGAAACTGAGTTTCAGAGTGGTTAAGTATCTACCAGGGGTTACACAGCTAGCAGGTGTCTGAGGCGAGATTCGATCTCAGGTCCTTCTGATTCCACGACCAGCACTTAATTCACTGGGCCACCCGGTTACCTAGCCCAGCCCCATCTCCTTGTTTCCACAGGTAGGCAGGGCTGTCCTTTGCTTCCTTCATGTCAGGCCCTGCTAACATATTATCCTTTTCTTTCTCACAGAGTTTTCAAGAAGGCAAGTCCAAATGGAAAGGTGAGTACTGTGTATCAAAAGTTACCCCTTGCTCTCCTCTTCCTCACTGAATAATAACAGTAACAACAACAATAAGAAGTTACTTTTCCCTTTCCCTTCCCTGTCTCCCTCCCCCCCTTACCTGATCCCTATGACCCAGATATAAATCTACATAATTAGTGGCCCATCTAAGAAAAAAGGTCGACTGGAGCTGGAAGAGGGAGTTATATGCCCTGCCCTCAGGGAGTCTCCAGTCCAGGGGTATGCTAGTAAATGTGTAACAACTAGTTCTCTGGGGGGAAAAATATAGCCCCAATACACTTTTAAGTATAACTTGCTTTATTAATATTTTCTTCGTTACTTTCTCAAGTTGAGATAATCAACAGAACAATAAATCTAGCCCAGATCTGTAGTGTTTGCCTCTCTCCCTTCCTCCATCACCGAGCTCCTACAGTTTACCATGCCTCGGTCTGAGAGGGAGCCACCTTCAGGGAGCTCTGGTCAGAAGGAGATTTGAGAGCTCGTCCCCGGGACCTCAAGGACTACATAGATAGACTCAATTTTTGGAAGCTCGGTCCCCAGAAGTTCTGCCTTTTAGAATCTTCATCTACTCCCTTCCCTCTCTCCTGGGGATTTACTCTGCTGGCTAATCTACTGTTGTGAGGGCTATAGCCTTGGGAGAAGGGATAGTGAGAGCAGAGGTCAGTAGTAGGGTTAGGGGAGAGGGAAGGAAGCAGAATAGGCTAGAAGATTCAGAAAGAACCATGACTTTGGAGTCTGAGGACCCGGAATTGAGGCCTAGCTTTGCTACTGGCTTCTTCTGTGACTTTGGGAGGGTCTTCTCCTCCTGTAAAATGAGGCGGTTGGCCTTGGTGATCTTCAAGTTTCCTTTCAGCTCTAAATCCTGTGAGTTAAAGGGATTCTAGAGCTGGTTTAGGATATTGCTGAGGACCCCCATTGGAAACTGACCAGAGTATCTGGCTTGTTGGCCCACACCCTCTAACTGTCTCATCGTCTCTCTTTCTAGCTCACAGTCTACCTGGGAAAGAGAGACTTTGTGGACCACATCGATATCGTCGATCCTGTCGGTAAATTCCTATTGGTTGGGGTATTTTAGGGATGGAGACTTGATGCTGAAAAACTTGGGAGGAAGGAACTGCTCCCCGAAAGATGATGATCAAGGGCAGTATATATTCATACAGTATGTATTGATACAGAGCTTTGTTGGGCCTCTGTATGCAGGTTAGGGATTACGCTGGCCACCAGCGAGGCTGAGGCCAACTTAGGAGGAGAGGAAGGGTGTTGTGCAGCAGTAGGAAAGACTGAGGTCAGATGACAGAAAAGATTTCCTGGAAGCATGTGCTAGGAGATTCATGACAGCACACTAACCCTAAGTGCAGTATGGTGCAAAGATCCCCCAGTCTGCAAGTCAGGAGACCTAGGTAAGTCCTTGACTTGCCATGCAACCTTGAGCAAAACATTCCCCTTCTCTCAGTTTGTTTCTTGTACTATAAATTGGGGATGGGGATTGAACAAGATGAGCAGCAGTAAGGTCCAGTGACAAGAATATTGGCTCTGGGGTCAGAGAACCAGGATTGAAATCATAGGATTATGGGAAAGGGAACTCAGAGGCCATCTAGTCCAGCCTGTGAGGAAACTGGGGCCCTGGGAGATTGTGATCTGCCCATGGTAGTAAACATCAGGGGTGGTATTTGAACTCAGGTCCTCTGCACAGCTGGTATTCTTTTTTTGCCACTCTATTATACTTATCTCATATGTTCCTAACCTTGGGGTGATCTCTGACCCTTCCCTTTTCCAAACCTCTTCATCTGCAGTGCTATGCAATATTTGCATTTCCACATCCTCTCTTGGGTTCATTTCCTCTTGTGTTTCCACAGTCACCATTTTGGTATAGGCCTCTATTACTATAAAAATGGTAAAAGGTTAGGCCTCAAGCAAAGAGGAGGTAGGAGTTCTAAAGCAATGGGTCAAATTTGACTTCATAGTTGTCATTAAGACTTGGTAGGCCAAGCCACATGACTGGACCATGGCTCTGGATAGGCATACCTTATTGAAAAGAAATAGGATAGATTAAAAGGGGAAGAGACAGAGTAGCATACAGTAGTATATTAAGAAGGCATGCTCAAGGGCAATCATCTTTTTTATTTTGCTGTGTTATGGAAATGTTTGTTTTATTCCATGAATTAAAAATAAAATTATTAAAAAAGAAAAAAAGAAAGCATACTCATGTAATGAAATCCAGGAACCAGACTGGGGAGACCGTGATTGAGAATATGTGATTAAAGGTTGAAGGAGAGAGATATAGAAGTGATTTTGTTAGTGGAGCACATGGCAAAGCCGAGCCTTACCTCTGATGCTTCCTACTTGTGGAACCTTAAGCAAATCATTTAACCTCCCTAGGCTTCGGTTTCCTCATCTATAGTGTCTTTGGCTGTACGATCCTGTCATCTCCGAGGGTCTGTGACAGTGACAGAGACAGTGAGGGAGAAAGAGATGGGATATATGTATTGAGAGACACAGAGGTTTACACAGGACAGGGTTTGGATTTGATTTTTATTAACATTTATATACTAGTATTGATTTATGTAGTTACAAATTTAGACAGAAGAAGATAGAGGGAGATATAGATGGGGAGAGAAAGAAGACATGTTACAAAAGAGAGGTGGAGACAGGGAGAGGAGGACAGGGGGAGAAGGACAGGGGGAGAGACAAGCATGAAACAAGAGAGATGAAGAAGGGCTCTCTCTTCTCTCTTTCCCCCTCTCTCTCTCCCTTTCTCTCCCTCCTCTTCTCTCTCTCCTTTTCTCTCTCTCTCTCTCTCTCTCTCTCTCTCTCTCTCTCTCTCCCCTCTCTCTCTCTTTTCTCTCTCTCCACCCCTCTCTCTTTCTCTTCCTCCCCTTCTCTTTCTCTCTCCCCCTCTCTCCCTCCCCTTCTCTCTCCTTTTCTCTCTCTCTCTCTTTCTTCTCTCTCCCCCCTCTCTCTCCCTTTCTCTCCCTCCCCTTCTCTCTCTCTCTCCTTTTTTCTTTCCTTCTCTCTCTCTCTTCTCTCTCCCCCCTCTCCCTTTCTCTCCCTCCTCTTCTCTCCCTCTCTCTCCCTTTCCCTCCCTCCCCTTCTCTCCTTTCTTTCCTTCTCTCTCTCTCTCTCTTCTCTCTCTTCCCTTCTCTCTCCCCTCTCTCTCTCTCCCTCCTCTTCTCTCTCTCTCCTTTTTTCTTTCCTTCTCTCTCTCCATTTCTTTCTCTTCTTTTTCTCTCTCTTCCCTTCCCTCCCTCCCTCCCTCCTTCCTTCTGTCTACATATACACACATCAGAGAGAGAGAAGAGAGAAAAGATAGAGTGACATACTGAGAAAAAGGAGACCAAGGCAGGAGACACACAGAGGGAGACAAAGGGGAGAGGAGAGACATTGCTGCAGTGTCATCTTCTGTCCCTGGGGATGTTTTGGAAACATTTTTAATTACAAATCCTGCTGATTATACATTTGCAAAAGCTTTTCATTCTCTAATTTCTCTCACTGGGGAGAGAAAGAGAGGCTGCTGGTGGCTTGGAAAGAGCACTGGCCTGGGGATCTTGAGACCTGAATCATGGTCCCAGCTCTGATCCTTATTAGTTGTGTGACCTTGGACAAGCCTCTTCCCTTTTCTGGGCCTCACTTTCCCCACCTGTAAATTGAGAGCATTGAACTAGATGATCACTAAGATTCCTTCCAGCCCAGGGCGAGAAGGACCCTTCCCTCTCAACCCTGACTTTCTGAGGTCACTTCTATCCCTGATAGATCAGCTGCTGTCGATTGTGGTGTAGCAGAACTTGTCGTCAGGAAGACCTAGGTTAAGATCCCACCTTTATGGGACATAGGACCAGTCATTTGATCGCTCCGAGCCACAGGACATCTGTAGTACCTGCTTCCCCGGGGTCACTGTGCGGCTCAAATGAGATAATGGGTGTTATAGGCTTGGTAAGCTTCCAAGCCTTCTCGAGATGTCAGCTCTCATTAATGTGGCCCCTTCCAGCTCTGATGCTTCCATGTCCTGCATAGATTCTGATGTCTCTCTATCATTTCATGTTCTGTGATTCTAAAGTACACTCTTTTCAGAAGCCCTAGAGCTGGATGCACTAGCTGGGGAGATTGACTCAGCCCAGGGAACAAGAGAGATCAGACTGTGAGATTAATGGAGAACAGTAGCCTTCCCTCCAGAGACTCTCATTCTCCTTTCTCTTGTGGGTTCTCTTGGCTCTGGCTTTGTGGTGTCTGGGGAGGGCACTAAGGACGACTTAGGGCTTTAGCATCAGGACAGGGAACACAGCCAGTTAGGAGAAAGGGTTCTGTCCATCCAGAGGCAGTAGGACAGGAGGAAGGGCAACCCATGATGGACCTCTCTGAGCTTTTAAGGATGCCCCAGGCAGCAAGCTCCAGGGTTGGGCTTAGGATGGGCTGAGAGCATGGGAGTCAGGCTGGTAGGTTCATGGTCCATTTGCGCACTCATTCATTCATCCAACAAACATTCACTGAACATCTGCTCTGTGCATGGTTCTATGCTCAGTGCTAGGGCACATGCTGAGGTAAATGAGAAACCATCTGGTAGGGAGAGATGATACACAGACAGAAAAATGGAATGTGAATTACAAAAGGACAGACACACAGAGGACTGGGAAGTCCAATGAAAGCTCAAGGAAGAGATCGCTTGGTTATTGGAGAAGAGAGACCCCTAGAGACTTTCTGCAGGAGGTTTCATTCAAGGTGGCCCTTGAGGGATGCCAACAGTCAAGGTGGGGCTTCCTGATCCAGGATAGAGTTGGTGGGTTTGGGGGGCGGGGTGCAATTTTCAGGGTGGGATTGGAAAGAAGTATAGAAAACAACCATAAGTCTTGGGTTTGAGTCCCAGGTCTTGCCATCAGCAGCTTAATTTCTTCATCTCTAACATAAGGTAGAGCTTCACTAAATGATCTCATCAGATCCCTCCCAGCTCTAGAATTCTGGAATTCTGATGGCTTTAGGGTAAAGGTAGCAGATTCGGAGGTCAACAATCAGTGTAGAATTAGAGATTTGAAGTGAGAGGATGGATTGGTAGATTAAAGGTTTGAAGTTTAGAGTCAGGATGATGTGTTGGGTGGATGTGATGTTTGGTGATGGGGGAGGTTTATGGGATTGGCATTTGGGTTAGGATTGGTGAGTTCATGGTGACATTGGTGGGATTGGGGTGATTGGGGTTTGTAAGAGGGATGGTGGGTACAGGATGGGATTGAGGAGGTGGGTTTGGGATTGGGAGCAGGAATTTAAGGGAGGGTTGGTGGATCGGTGAAGATGTGGTTGTAGTAGCATTGGTGAGAATTCATTGTTGAGTTAATGGATTTGGGGCCCAGGATTGGATTGCTGTGTTCAGAGTGGTAATGGCAAATGTGGGATTGCATTAGTTATCAGTCTAATTTAACATGTATAAATTAATTAACAACTACATACCAGGCTAGGTGCTGGGGATACAGAGACAAAAAATAATTCTTTGACCTCAAGGAGCTTTCATTGTATGAATTTGAGGTTGGGTTAGTAGGATTGGGGTCTAGAGTCTGGTTCTTAGATGCAGTCTGGGTTGATGAATTCCAGATGAGGCTGATGGGATTGGAGTTTGGGTGAGTTCAGATTGGGGATGGTGAGATTGGATTTTGGATGGTGAATTCAGATTTGGAATGTTATTCATGTAGTCTAGTTAGCAGGTTTGGGTTACAGGGTAGAGTTAGAGGGTTAGGAAGCATTTGGATCTGGAGTCTTCCCTCTTTACCCTCTTAACTATGTTATTTCTCTCAGATGGCGTGGTTCTGGTGGATCCTGAGTACCTTAAGGAGAGGAGAGGTGAGTCTCCCACCCTGCCCTTCCTCCCAAACCTCTTCTGTGTAGATTTTTGTCTCTTTCTCCGTTCATTCTTTGGTCCAGCCCTACTCCTAACCTCCCTCACACTCTCCTCTGTCTTAAGGGGACCTCAGTATCAATTATCTGCCCCAATTCCATTCCCATTCCCCCTCTCTTCTCCCCTGATCCTTGACCTCCCTTCTTCTCATCCAGCCTCACAAATGAGGAAGAAAACAGTCCTCACCCTTGCCTATTCTAGCCTTACCTCCCTTGGACCAATCTATCTTCCCCTGTTCTCTTTCACTCTAGCCTTTCTCAGCCTCCCCCATTCAAGCTCAACCAAGACCTGCCCTCAGACCAGACCAGCTTCTCCTCCATTCCCTTAGTCCTCCCTGAGAAGACTCCTAGTCTTTTTTGACTTACTTATTTGACCCTACCTCAGACCCCCTTCCCATTCTTCTCCAGGTTAGCTAGTCCTCGCACACTTGATTCTACTGGCCCTTGCTAACTTCCTTATCTCCTAGGGACTCCCCCAGAATCTTCCAGCTTTTTTTTTGCTTCAAACCTCCTAAGTTCATGCCCATTCTCTAGCCTTAGCCAGCCCATAAGGGCCCTGTAAACCTTATCCATCTTGCTAAATCCTTAAGGACTCTCCAGCCTTTGTTAGCTTGTAACCCCTCACTGAGCTCCTAGAACTCAGACCCTCCCCAACTTCTCCTCTGTAGATGGGCCTCAGTTTCCTCATCTGTAAAATGACGATAATACATCAAATGAGATAGCCTGTGTAAAACATTGTAGTAAATTACATTTATATAGTAAAGCACTATATAAAGCTAAAGTATTATTACTGTTATTATTATTTGTAGTAATATCAGCCTCCCTAAACCCTTCCAGACCTCTTCCAATAACCTTTTTTACTGGGCCCCACAGTACCAACAGGGGCCCCCAGCCTTAGCCTCCTCAAGCCTTCTCTGGCATCCTCTAGCCTTCCCTAGCTTTTTCTATCTCTACTAAATGATTAATTTCAGACCAGCACTCCTTGATCTAGACAAATCTCCCAGCAGGTCCTCAGCTTAGTCAATATTCTCCTTTCTTGGCACCATCATACTTTCTGAATTTTCTTTAGCCTTTCTCAGTTTCTTTTAGCCCTACCAAGCACCTCCCTCCCAAGCCAAGATGTGGCATAGGGCTGGAGGTATGATGGAAGGAAGGGGCTGAAGAAGGGAAGTAGGCTCCTCTAAATTCCACCCTCTCTAATCTTTCTGGAACCCACATCACCTCCTGTATACACTACCCTCTTTCAGCTGCCTGGTCTTGGAAAAGTCCCGTTAGCCTTCTCCAGATTAGATAGGTACCTTTAAATCCCCCTAGCCCTTCCCACTTCTTTCCCTCCCTAGGTCTCTCAGTACCTCCAGTTTCTCTTATTTTTTACTAAGGTCCTTGAGCTAAGATACTTTCCATCCCTAAGACTTCCTGAACTTCCCTGTCCCTGTCATCTCAGGCTAATTTTTTAGTAAGAGAAAAAAGACCTCAAGGTCTAATACTGGGATTTTATGGGGATCCTTTTCCCCCTTCCCAGTAAGTACAATGGGGCCATACACAGAGGTTCAGGCTTTAGCTTCTTCCTCCTTTTGGGAAAGGAATAGTAGGATATGGTCTCCCTGCCTCTCACACCTAGCCTCCCTGTAGAGAAGGAGGTTACCCTTAGGATGTTATAGGGTTTGGACCCCCCTTTGCTGAATATCTTCCTAGCTTCCCAGGGATGGACCAGGGGCATTTATGGAGATGTGATTGCTGCTACCTGAGGGGCCCCACTCACTCTTTGACTCCTGTCATTTCCTTTTCCCCTACAGTGTATGTGACTCTGACTTGTGCCTTCCGCTATGGCCGGGAGGACCTGGATGTGCTGGGCCTGACCTTCCGCAAGGACCTATTTGTGGCCAACATCCAGTCCTTCCCACCTGCCCCTGAAGACAGGCCCCTCACTCGGCTCCAAGAACGGCTCATCAGGAAACTGGGAGAGCATGCCTACCCCTTCACCTTTGAGGTAAGGGATCCCTGGGTTCGCTCCCAGCCCCAAAGATTCCTTTCTGGATTTTACTGTCTCTAGGAAGTTGTCCATTTTAAAGTCTAGCTTCAGATCTGGACTCTGTCTTCTTCAAATGAAGTGATTCATGAAATTACCACAAGTCATCTGCAGTGAGGAGCTGTCCAGCTTTAGCTGCTGCTGTTTTTTTAACTGTTACTAATACTTGGAAAGCTACCTCTTTCATTTAAGCATTTGGAAAGGAAAGCAGTGATTACCAAGAATCAACATGGTTTCCTCAAGAACAGATTATGCCAAACTAACCACATTTCTTGTTTTGACATAGGGTTACTAGACTGGTTATTTCTTAGATATCATATGTCTAGATTTCAGCGAGGCATTCCACAGAATTTCTTAAAATGTGTTTTCCTGGTTAGAATGTGAGATCTCTGAGGGGAAGGACTGTTTCATCCCTATGAGTTGGTACAATTCCAGGCACATAGTAAGTTCTTAATATATGCTTGTTTATTAACTGGTTAGGCAAGATGGAGAAATGTGGGCTGGATGTTTACATATATATGTCCTCTTTGGGAGAGAAATGGTGAGTTGTGGATAACAGATGTGATGCTTGGGAGGGGGTGAGGGGAAGAAAAGAAAGGAAGGGATCAAGCAAGCAAGCATTTATTAAATGCTATGTGCTAGGTACTGTGCTAAATGTTGGAGACAAAAATATAAGCAAAAAGAAAGTTATTTCTTGCCCTCAAGGAGTTTATTTTTTTAATTAAATTTTATCTTATTTTCATATTCACATTCTTCTCCTCCCACATTCCCCAGCTGTTACAAACATGTATAGTCCCGTAAAACGAATTCGTATATTGTCCATGTCCAAAAAAACCACATCTTAATCTATACTCATCACCTTTCTATCATGAGGTAGGTATCATTTCATCTTCAGTCCCTGAGTCAGTTGTGCTTGGTCAGATCAGAGTTTGTGAGTCTTTCAAAGTCATTTGTCCTTCCAGAATTGCTGTTAGTATATAAATTGTTTGGCTGGTTCTGTTCTCTTGACTCATGTGTGAACCATCGGTTTGTACACATTTAAGTAGTTTGCATCCTAATTAGGAAAACAATTCACAGAAGGGAGCTACAAAGAGGCAGGGAGGGAATAAAGGTACCTGGCACAGGAAAATGGTTTTAAAGGTCAGGGAAAGTCAGGACAGGGCATGGAGGGAAATAAAGGCAGGTTGGCCTGGCAGTTTTGTTATTCAATCGTGTCTGATTCTTTTTGACCCCGTTTGGGGTTTTCTTGGCAAAGATACTGGGATGGTTTGCCATTTCCTTCTCCAGTTCATTTTTATAGATGAGGAAACTGAGGTAAATAGGGTTAAATGACTTGCCCAGGGTCACACAGCTAGTAAATGTCTAAGGCCAGATTTGAACTCAGGAAATGAGTCTCATTGCAGGCTTGACAGACACTCTAATCCACTGTGCCACCTAACTGCCCCTCAGTTAACCTGGGCCTCTCCATCCACAAAATGGAGGCTTCGTGGGGATCAGGTGGAAGGGGAGGAGGGCCTTGTGAGCCCACCAAGCTTGAATGGATGAGTGCCAGGGTAAGCCAGCCTCAGGAGTGGTAGGCTTTTCCAGGGTGAGGAGGCTCCGAGGACTCTAGGATGGACCAGCAGTAGAGGGGATATGGTTCTAAAGTTCAAAGAAAGCCAGGAATAGAGCTGATAAGGAAAATGAAGGTAAAGGAGGAGGGAAAAAGGGAGAAGCGAGAAGAGGGAAGGCTGCAGAACTGGCTGGATAATTCACAGTCAGCAAGGAGTGTTGGAAAGGGGCACACTAAGGAAACACTGCATTTGAATTTAGAGGACCTGAGTTCTAATTATAGCTCTGTTACTGTCTGCATGGTCACACAGAGGCCAGACCACGTTGACCTCATCTGTAAAAGAAAGGCCTAAAATGTTGAGCTTGATCTCTCAGATCTCTCCTGGCTTTAAATCCCATATTCCCAATGAGGACAATCTTTAGAAACTGCCCGAGAGCTCCATCCTCACCCAGCTCAGGGCTGGTCACTGTTTTTGGTAAGTGATTTGAGTGAAGGAGGGTGAATGGAGCCCAGAGCAGATTTGCAGATAATGTAAATAATAATAAAGGAAACAGTTAACAAATTTGGATAGATGAAGATCTGAAAAGATCTTGATTGGCTGGAAGGAATCTAAATGAAATAGGCATAAAGCGAAAGTCTGTATAGGTACAGGTAGGGGGAGGCATGTCTGGACTGCGAGCAGTTCATGTAAGAAAACCCTGGGGCTTTTCTTCATTGGCCACAAACTCAAGATGAGTCAACAGGATGGTTGGTGTGAGAGCCCTAAAATGCTAATTATCCTGTGCTGCGTGCTTAGAAACATTTAGGTTATAGATTAGAGGAGGGACCTCCGAAGTGATCTAGTCCAACTCTGCAGAAGTCCAATTCTGCAGAAGAGGGAACAAAAGTCCCAAGATGACAAGGGGATTTACCTATAATCCTAGGACTGTGGTCTGTGGATTTGGATAACTATGGATAAATCTATGACTTTAGAGCTAGAGAGATCAGATGTCATTTAGGCCATGCCCTTGCTGCATTGATGCTCAGAACCTTAGAGCATCCAGAGCTGGAGTCCCTTTGGCCTCAAGTTCACATGTGACCCTCTAGGTCCTTAAGTGCCTTTGAAGACTGCACTTGAGGACCTAGAGGGCCACATGTGGACTCGAGGCCATAAGTTCCCTGGTCGGGGATAGACCATAGAGGGTTAGGATTAGAAGGGACCTTCAAAGATGCCCCACATATGTCAATTTATAAGGGCCCCTAAAAGCATATACTATGAGAGTTAGGAGGGATCTTAGAGACTGAGGAGACCAACCACATTTTATAGATGAAGAACTAAGCATTAGAGGGGAAAAGGCAGGTCCAGGTTCACATATGGAATCTTGGGTGGAGCCAGAAAGGTGTTCTGGGCATAATTCTGTCCAAGCTCAGACCAGCCTAGAACTGACATCTCCCTAATTCATAGTCTGATTGAAGGATCCTGTGGGGGAGGGGAGAGCCAGGGGGAAAGGAGGAGGAAGAAATTCAGCTCTGTGAGAGTTCAGTAACTGCTGCCTAAAATTAGCCCGAGGGCCATCAACACCTTTCCTCCTGCTGCTTTGGTGGAAGCTGGCACCTCCTAGGGAACATCTCCTTCCTGGGACCTAGCTGTACAGACAATTAATGGGCCACCTCTCATAGCGGTGAGAATGTGCCCTGTTCAGCTCAGTTAAGACTGTGGGAATGAGAGACTGGGAAGGGATATCACTGTTACCATCCTCACCACCGCCACCATCATCCCTGTTCAAAACCACAACATCTTTATTCCCCAATCTGTCTGGTCCTGGTTTTGGGCAGTGTTGGAGTGAACTACAGTCTTGGTCTGATGGAGGGCAGATAGTATATGTTGTTCCCTTCTCTGGATTGAGGGAGAGACATGGTCCTCACCCACAGAGAGAAACTGGTCAAACTCTGATTTGGTGGGGGGCACTTTAAGCCTTTGCTAACCCTGAGCTCTTTTCTCTGCAGATCCCTCCAAATTTGCCCTGCTCAGTGACACTGCAACCAGGGCCTGAGGACACAGGAAAGGTATGTCCAGTTTTGCTCATTGCTTCTGGGATTGGAGTTCTTAATCATTTTCCCCAAGGACCTGACAGGAAGTGGGATGATCGAAATCTAGGTAGAAAAGAGTGAGAGTAGCTTAAGCAGCCTCCAGGACCTTTGTGAGAATGAAGTATGAAGTATCCTGGTGTAGTAAAGTGAAATTCAAGGTAATAGTAGAACTAACTCAGTAGGTAGTGAGCTCCCCATCACTGGAGGGTTGTAGGTAGAGGCTGGATTGAGCACTTTTGGGGAAGATGGAGAGATTTTCTTTTCAGATACTCAGGTGCTCACTGCTCTTTTTGAACCTTTCAGACACTGAAATTCTAGGATTCTAGGAAGTGGATGATGTCTAAAGCATTCTCTGCCCGAAGCATTCCATGATTCTGTGAAATATTTACAAAATGCTTTCTTGATTACATTTGTTATCTTAAAATCAATTGCCCAAGGAAAAGATCAGTGAGGCATGAGTAGACAGCAGTTCATGGGAAGAAAGCCCTGGTGCTTTCCATGGGTTTCCATTCTCAATGTGAGTCAGCAAAGTGAAGCCAAAACCAAAATAAAACACGCTTCACCCCCCCCCCTCCAAAAGAACAACACAACAACAAACCCAAGAAAATAGGATGCTGGGCTAAAGGAATAGGAATCTAGTGTCTAGAGGGAGTGACAACCCCATTGCCTTGTGTGTGGGCCAGAGCACAACTTGGGGCATTGTCTTCAGTTCTGGGTGAGGAAGGCTGCTGACAAGTTAGAGTGTGTCTAGACTGGGCCAGTCAGGATAGTGAGGGATCTGGAGGCTATTTCACAGGAACTGGGATTCCAGGAGCTGGGCATGTTTAGCTGAGAGGGATGTGGGATAGGTAGAGACTTAGAGGGATCGACCCAGGGAAGAGGAAGGAGATTTATCTCACTCTGCCCCAGGGTGAGGAAAAAAACCCAAAAAAACTGGGAACAGTGGGAGAAGGAGGGAGGTGGAGTGGGGTATGTGTGGGGCAGATATTGGCTACACGTAAAGAAAACCTTTCACATGATCGGAGCTGCCCACAAGGAATTGGGCTGTGTGAGAAGAAGGTGAACTTCTCATCACTGGGGCCAGGGGCAGGGAGGGAGTGTCTTCATACAGAGGCGGGATGGGAGTGATTCTTTGTTGGGGATGCTGCAGAAGGAATTTCTGTTCATTTGATTAGGTGCCCCCATGGTCTCTTCTAGCTCTCTTTGAGGGCCAGTGACTCTGAGGTTTTGGAAGAGTGGTACAGAAGAGGGTGGGGACCATGTAGATTGAGGTAGTTGAGGAAGACTTCTTGAACCCTGAAGGTTGGCAGGCCAGGGATTTGCAGGGACTTAGAAGAAAGGAAGAGAGGAAATCTTTAACATTTGTATCTGCCAAGGAGTAATTGGAGAAGGCAGATTTATCCTGATATGAGCCCAAGCCTGACAAAATCAGGCTGTGCTGTAACCAGAAATTATTATAATCTGTTCCAAAGTTAAGTAGACCTGGTTTCATTTTGATTTATCAGGTGGTTTGGATTATTTGGGCCAGTGTTCCCCTCCCTGCCTTCCTTCAGAGAGCCCAGAGTGGCCTGTATTTGAGGATGAAAAAGGAACCTGCTTTTAATTGGGTGACCTTAGAAAAGTCACCTCCCTTCTCCCAGGCCTCAGTTTCTTCATTTGGGAAATGAAGAGGCCATGCTAGGTGTCCTTCAAGTTCCCTTCACTTTCTGACCTGTATTTTCAAGTCTTTTCCAGGTGTAACATTTGGTACCCTAAGGTCCCTTGTATTTGACATTCTATGGCCTAAGGTCCCTTCTAGCTATGACATTCTGTGCTCTTCGTCCCAACATTCAGTGAATACCCTAATGTCTCTCCAAATTCAGATGTTTTATGTTTTAGGGTTCCTTCTGACTTTGACCTTCTGTGGTTCTATAATTTGACCTTATGCGTTTGGCTTCTGCGGTCCTTGGTAATAAAGGAAAGCAATGTCTTTTTCCCCCATTCTGGTCTGTCACTTTCTTCATCTGTCAAATTACTACAACCCTCTGATCTCCTAGGGGTGATGAGACAGCTTCTGTATTTTCCAGAACATTAGAGCTGATTTTTGTAGCCTGAAATTTGTGTCAGGAAATTTCTGTGTCTAATACAGCAGAGTGAAGTTAGGCAGTAAGAATGTTCTCACCCTGGGTGAGCCCTAGGTTCTCTGAGGGGTAGAATTGGCATGGAAACTGTCCATATGGAAATGGGCTGCTCAGAGTTAACCCTGTGAGGGACCCAGGTTAAAAGAATGAGGATTCTTTTTATAGAACATAGGATGTCAGAACTGGAAGGATTCTCAGAACACAGAATGTCAAGCCTAGAAGGTATCTCACAGATGATCTGATCTTTACAGATGAGGACATTGAGTCTGAAAGAGTAAATTGCCCCAGGTCACACGTTGGACTGGAGCTGAGGTCTCTTGATCCAGGTTTTGGGTTCTTTGTGCTTTCCTGTCCTGTCCCAGTAACCATTTCTTCGTATGTGGGAGGGATCCTTGTACCTATAGCCTGGGGCATACCTTGTTCCCCAGTGTACCCCATCTTCTTGCAGGCCTGTGGTGTGGATTATGAAGTCAAGGCTTTCTGTGCAGAAAATCTGGAGGAGAAGACTCACAAACGGTAACCAGGACCCAGAGTCCTCTTTGTCAGCCTTGCCAGAGGTAGTGGGGGGGTGGGGGTGGGGTGTGTGTGGGGGGGTAGGGAGGATTGGGATATCAAGCAGGGCTCAGAGAGGGCACAGAACTTTGTGAACATGGTGGCGATGGTGGGAATCCTGGGCAGGAGGTGGGAGCAAGAGGGTCTAATCTTCTATCAGTCTCTGAAATGCTCTTGTGGCTTTAAAGAGAACACTGTCCCTTCTGAATCTCAGTTTTCCCCATCTGTAACATGAGACTCTAAAAAAGAAATAAGAGTATATATAGGGTGGAAGCTCTCTAGTGGATTCTAGAGTGGTTTTTGGCATTCTGTTTATCTCTTGGACACCACCTGAATCTAGGGAGACAGGAGACACATTCTCAGCATTCTAGTAGCCCCTGGTCTGAGAGGAAATACGTGGCTTCTGCCCTAAGAGAACACCTTATCCAGGAAGGTGCAACATGGCCCTTTTCCCCAGGAATGAAAAAAGCCAGTGCTGAGGGTAGGTGGGGGCTGATCAGGGAAGAGACTTCTAAGAAGAGTCAGGATCAAACATGGTTTGTCACGATGGAACAATATGGACCAAGGAGAGGAAGTCAGATAGGCATGAGCTCCATGCTGGAAATTGCAGTATCAGTGATAGGGTTAAGTAATGGGACCCAGAAGGCGAAAGAAGGGAAGGTTTGGGTGGTGATGGGGGCTTATGAGCAACTAATAACACTCCTGTGTAGCCCAGGTGGGTGGATGAGGGTGGACTACAAGGAGAGAATCTGGAGACCCAGGTGGTATGGGCCAGCTTTGCCATCTGGTGGACATTTCTCACGTTGCAGACAATTCTGTCAACAGATTTAGCTGGAAAGAGCCAGCCACTGAGCTGTCATCCCCTTCTCTCAGCCATTGTCCCCTCACTGAGTACTCATACCTCTGACTGAGGGATCCTTTGCCCCCACTCATTAAGCCCTCATACTTGGCAATGAGTGTCATGTTTTCCTTGAGCTTCCCCCCCTCCCACCACTAAATACCCTATGTCCTCTGAAAGCCTTTACCCCCTTCCCTCCTTAATTAGCCCTTCCCCCTGACTGACCTCTCTGTCCTCTTAGTATCATGGAGAGACATTGAGTTAGAGCTGAAAGGGGCTTTGGAGGGTTATTTAGCCCAGGCCTAATTTTGTAGATGAGGAAACAGTCCAGACAGAGGTGCAAGAATTAAACCATGGTCATACTGGAAAGAAGGAGCAGAGCTGAGATCTGGGCTCAGTCCTGATTTTTCTCCTTTTTGCCCAAAGTTCTATGAATAAGTAAGGGCAACACACTCCAAGTCATCAGTATTCTTTCCACTGAACTGCGCACTGTCTTTGTTCCTCTCCACTGAGCCTCCACATCCACCTCATTGAACCCGAATTCTCCTTCAGTGATTCCCCATCCCTGCCTTTCCCCTATATCCTCCCTGAGCTTCCATTCCCTTCACTGAATCCTCACTCCACCCCCTCACTGAGGCTCCCATCCCCTTCTGAGTCTCAGTCTCTAGCGCTGAATCCCTGTATTATCTCTGAATCTCCATTCTCTGCCCCAAGTCTTACATCTCCCACACTGAACCTTAGCTCACCTCGCTGAGCCATCATAATTATCACCATCACTAGCAGCCTGTTTTTAGCCTTATGCTGGAGGGAATCCCATCAGGAGAAAGAGAAGGACAGCATCTCCAGGGCAGATCACAGAGATCCAGCTAAGACTCATTGGAGTTAATGTGGGGAATGAGTCTTATACCTTGTGGTAGGGATAGTCAGGACTGGAAAGGCCCAGAGTAGGAATCTGGATGGTCAAGGAGAGAGCTTCTTGGAGAAGGTGGACCTTGAATTGAGCCTGGAAAGACGACTAGCATTTGGAAAATTGGAAACTAGAAATGTTCTGGGAAAGGGGACTGGTATGAACAAAAAGATGGAGGGAAAAAGGAAGGTGATGTTTGTTCTAGGAAGTTCAAAGTTACTAAAGCAAAGGGTACATGGAGAGGAGATAAAGCTAGAAAGTTAGGGTCCTAAGTTCAGATCCTGGAAGGCCTTTAATGCTAGGCTGAGCAGCTTGGTCTTGATTCTATGGGGAGTTAGAGAGTGTTCTGGAGCAGAGGAAAGTGTTGGGGAGTCTTGTAAAGGCTGTCCACCCCCAGTGGCATTGTCTTTTCCTCTCCCTGGCTTGTTCAGGAATTCTGTGCGCTTGGTCATCCGGAAGGTCCAGTATGCCCCGGAGAGGCCTGGTCCCCAGCCCACAGCTGAGACGACTCGTCAGTTTCTGATGTCTGACAAGCCCTTGCACTTGGAGGCTTCTCTGGACAAGGAGGTAAGGGCACTGGGCTCTGGGTGGTTGAAGAGCTAAGGTAGGGAAGGCAGCATCGATAACAGAGTTAGGACTTTCTCATGATTCCTCAAGGCTTTGAACTCAAGAATAAAAGATGATTTTTGTGGGGACAGGCTATCTGCCTTCAAATATTTGAAATTTTGTTGCAAAGGAGAAAGATTAGTTTTGCTTGGCTCCAGAAGCCCAGCTAGGACCAGTTGAAGGTAGGAGAGGAATGGGGAGAGAATGTGAGCTCCTTGACTGTAGGGATTATTGTATCATGTGCATCACTAGGGTTTAATACATGCTTAATAAGAACTTGTCGAATGATTGATTGATTCAGTTCAGTATAAAGGGACTAACCTCCTAACAATGAGAGCTGTCCAGATAGAATGGGCTGCCTTGGGGTAATGAGCTCCCCATCACTGGAGGTCTTTAAATGGAGGATGGATGACCATTTGTTAAGGATGTTGAAGGTGGGGGAGAAGTGGTCCTATACTCAGACTAGATGACCTCTGAGTTCCCTTCCAAATCTTAGATTCTCTGCTTTGTATGAGTGTGTGGTCTTGCTCCCTTCCCCTTCCCCCTTCATTTCCTTGCATGTTAAGAGTGAATAAGTACAACAAACTCTCCAAAAGGGAATTGAGAATTTCTGCTTCAGACGGGATAGTTGAGGATCATCCACTACTGAAAAGGGGCCTGATCTCCTCTCACAGCCATGTGCTAGAAGTTAATTAGGGCAACAAACTCTGCTGAAGGATTGGGATTTTTCTCCTTTTTCCCCAAAGTTCTATGAGAAGTAAGGGCAGCACACTCCACTGAAAATAATTGTTTGGGGGTTTCTGGGAGACATTAGTAGTGCCCTTCCCCACAACTTGTCAATTTTGGTTTTGACTTCCCTTTAACTTTGGGGCCAATAGAGGCAAATTGATGTCCAGGGGTATCCTTTGAGTCAGGAAGCTTTGAATTCGTTCAGTGCAAATCAGCATACATCTATTATGAGCCTACTGTTCATTCATTCAATAAATAGGAATCATCTATTATGTGTTGAGTCCTGTACTAGAAATTGGGGTGCATGTGTGTATATGTGTTGGGGAGCAGAGATGATATGAGAAACACTAGCCCACAGTCTCTGCCTTCATGAAGCTTACAGTCCAGTAGTTGGGGTGGGGGCAGTGGCACAACGTATATATGGATAATGATGTAAGATGGAATAAGATGGGTACATAAGAGAGGAGAATCCAAGTCATGTCTGAGATCTGTGGAAGGTTCGTTTCTGACTATGGGATAAGGGGATACATCAGGTGGGATGGCATTTGAGTTTGGCCTTGAAGATTTCAACTTGTGGACAGCTCAACTTTAGCGGAAGCTGGTCTACCATCCACTCCTCCAGCTGCCAGACTCAGCTGTGTTCTGCTCCTAACTGATGGGATGGCAGGCTGCTACCTATCCTCGTAGGCCACACTGAGTGGCCCAGCCTCTAGAGCCAGGGAGGTGATATTCTCCCTGGCCTCAGCCCTGGTCACATCCCATTTGGAGAAGTTTGTCCAGTGTGTGGGCCACAAGTGTGTCCAGAGGAGGGTGTGCAGATGGGGAGGGTACAGGACCTCAGCCCATCCCAGGGTCATTCAAAGGGAATAGTTAGTCTTGGAGAATCAAACAACATGAATTTGTTGAGCATGAGCTATCTCCAGGAGCTGGGTGTGCAGCAAAACGACAAAACAAAACAAAAAAACCTCAGAAAAAACCTGAAACAGCCTCTGCCCTCAAAGAGCTTATGTTTTATCAGAGGAGGGGATTTCCATCTATGTAAAGGTTAGACTACATGCCCTCTGGGAGAGCAGTGGGTCTGGAGTCAAGAAGACCCAAGTTCAAATCCAGCATCAAACACGTACCTGCTCTGCATCCCTGGGCAAGTCATTTAACTGCTGTCTGCCTCAGTTTCTCCATCTGTAAAATGGGGATAATAAAGGTACCTTTGTCCCAGGGTTGTTGTGAGGATCAAATGAGCTAACATTTGTAAAATGCTTTGCAAACATTAAAATTTGCAACCTTAAAGCTATACAAATGATTTTGGTAGAATTGTTATTATTGTTGTCAGGGGAAGAAAGGATCCCAGTTCTTGGTGGATCCTGCACCACCCCAGAGCCTGTAGGAAAACCCTTCCAGAGGTGTCTGGTAGCTCTGGAGAGAGAGGAGCCTCCTGGGAGTATAGAGTTGCTAACAGAGACATGGTATCTATAAGTGCAGGCCAAGGATAGTCCTGCTGTCCATTCTAGGCAGGACATTAACAAACTGGAGGGAGTCCGGAAGGAGAGCTATCCCCTCTCCCTTCCTCATCTGCTTCTGGCTCATTGAGATCATGGTGTAAGGTAGTTCTCCTTTCTGATGGGGACAATTTTCTTGGCTGAAAGAGATAGAAACAAAGAAGTAATGAGTATTCAGCCCCATAGAGAAAAAGCAGTCACTTAAGAGTTCAGATGTGGGGATATGTCCTCACCTGTGGGTCAGATGAGATCATATTTGTAAGTCGACCAAGTCCCTTCTGCTACCTGACTGCACTGGACTCCTCCACCCTTCTCTCTCCACTCCTCCTTCTCCCAGATCTACTACCATGGGGAACCCATCAGTGTTAATGTCCACGTCACCAACAACACCAACAAGACAGTGAAGAAGATAAAAATTTCAGGTACCTGGGGGGACGGGGTAGTAGGGGGAGATCTGTGCATGAGGGTTTGGAGAACAAGTTTTAGGTGAAGTCGATGGGGAGAGCTTTGCCTTCTTCACCTTCTTCCTGGGGGTTGGATTGGTTAAAGGGTTCTCCATATCACCCTTTCACAAAGTGCTTTGTTCAGTGGTCCAAGGAGAGGCAGTGGGCATACAGGGCAGTGAATGGTTAAGGCCACATGGCCTGCTGCTCTTGGAGGGTGTGTGAGTGGAATGAGTATTCTGGCTGGAGTTTGGCTTCTAAGGGCCAAAGGAGGCTAGAAGGGATTGTGGGTTGCGTCTGGGCATTTATAGGGTGTTCTCAGTATCACAGCTACCCTGGAAGAAGGGGAGCTGCTCCATAGGCTAGTGGGCCTAGATCCTCAGGTCTGCTGAGGCCCTGCCCTCAGGCTACCCTGGGCATTCCCCCTCCAATGCCTTGGGATTTCTTCCTTGTAAGATGTATTCTCTTTCTGCCCATAATAGTACGCCAACATGCTGACATCTGCCTGTTCAATACGGCACAGTACAAATGTCCCGTGGCTGTGGAGGAGGCTGAGTAAGTTAGCCTTATGGGACCTTGGGTGGGTAGGAAGCATTTTGGTTCTGATGTCCAGCCCAGCCTTGACCCTCGATGCCAGTGCTGGGGGGAGGGGGTCAGGTCCCCAAAACCCAGGGATCAGCACAAACTCCCCCAACTCCCCTATCCACATCCAATCAGATAATAAAAGCAGTAGATAATCCTCCTTTCATATATAAATAAAAAAAAGAAACCAAACAATCCTTTAAATAATCAGCAGATAATAAGAGATAATACGATATGCAGGGGATAATGTTTGAAAAGCAGATAATCTGAGAGTGGATAATTAAAGAGTGGGAAACCTAATAATAAACAATTTAAAATTTCAGATAATTAGAAAATAAATGTTGTAAAAAAAATGTCTTACTCCTTTGGTATAACTCTCCGAGTTGGTCAACAGAGAGTGTGAAAATTCTCCCCTGCAGAGCAGATTGGTGATTGACCTGCTATTCATAGTCCTAATGAGCTGCTTTGGGCGCTGTGAGGGCAGCTAGGTGGCATGGTAGATAAAGTGGTGTAGAGTCAGGGAGACTCGAGTTCAAATGCATTCTCGGACACTTACTAGCTGTGTGACCCTGGGCAAGTCACTTCACCCTGTTTGCCTCAGTTTCCTCATCTGTAAAATGAGCTGGAGGAGGAAATGACGCACCACTCCACTATCTCTGCCAAGAAAACCCCATATGGGGTCACGAGGAGTTGGACCCAACTGAACAACAACAAAAGAGCCCTGTGAGGTTTAAATGCTTTACACAGGGCCCTGCAGCCTGTGTTGTGTCTGAGGCTGATCTTGAACTTAGGCCTCTCTGATTTCCGCAGTCGTCTTAGTCTCCGTGCCATGCTGCTTCTTGGTGTGAAAATAGCTAGATGGCTAATTCAGAACAGCAAATGGTTAATGGAAAAAAGTGTGGCTAATTTTTAAGAACCCTGAGCAATAATACCAAAGAATGAGTGATAAAAGTGTGGCTCATGTTAGATCAGCATAATCCAAACAGTGGTTTTAAAAAAAAAACCAAAACCAATAACCCAACCAGGAGCAGATGATTTATTTGAAAAGTGGATATTACAAAACAGGATATAATTTGAAGGAGCAGAGGACTTTAAAGGCCTGCCTTCCAGGCTGTGGATCTCCTTGCCTGCCCAGTGGGGCCCAGGCGGGTCCCTGGAGTGGCCTGGGAAGGGGTGGCAGGGAGAGGCCAGCTTGGTACTGTGAAAAGGATTCATGCTCAGATTCAGGAGACCCCAGGCTCAGAGCTCCAGCTCTGCTATTTAAGGCTTGTGTGGCTTTAAGCAAATCACTCCCTCTCTCAAGGGCCTCAGTTCCCTTATCTGTAAGATGAGGTGGCTGGGTTAGATGGCTTCTGAGCTGTCTTCCAGCTCTGATGCTGTCTAGCAATCAACCAATCATTTGTTTAGAGTAATTCAGTTCAGTTAAAAACATTCATTAAACACCTGCTCTGTGCCAAGCATTGTACCAAGCACAGACATTCCCCCAAGGCTGGGGTTAGACAGGATGATTTTAGTAGTTAGAATGATGATCTTGGAATTTAGGGGCCTCTCTTTCAAAATCTCTCTCACCCTCCCCAGTTAGTCTGGGGAAGGGAGAGTGTGACTCTGTGTGTGTGTGTGTGTGTGTGTGTGTGTGTGTGTGTGTGTTTGTGAGACAGACAGATAGACTTGGGGCATGGGGGAGCAGTGGCAGGGCTTACCTGTCTGTTTGCTTGGGCCTCGGGAAGGAGGGAATCTTCTCTATGTACCTCTGTTTTCTTCAGTGACATGGTGGCTCCAAGTTCAGCATTCTGCAAAGTCTACACCCTTACCCCGTTCCTGGCCAACAACCGTGAGAAGCGAGGCCTGGCCTTGGATGGCAAGCTGAAGCACGAAGACACCAACTTGGCTTCTAGTACCCTGTGAGGATACCCCCGATTCCCCTCCCCCAGTGGCTTTCTCTGGATCATGTCCCACGTGTCCCCTCCCTGGCCTTGTCGGCTCGTTTTCTGCCCTTACCAGGCCTGCCAGCTCAGCCTCCTCTAAGCATCCTAGTGCCAAGGGACTAGGCTTGTTCTCTTCGTGGCCCTGAGGGCATAATCAGAAGCAAAAGGTGCAAGAGCTGGGAGGAGGATGGAGGGTCCATGTAAGGGTCAGAGATTTAGAACTGGAAGGGACCTCAGAAGGCACTGAGTCTAAAAGCTCATTTTGCACATGAGGAAACTAAGGCAGACAGAGATGAAGTGACTTGTCCAGGGTCACACAGCTAGTAAGCATCTGAGGCTGGATTTGAACTTAGTTCAAAACTTGCAAGTCCAGTGCCCTATTCATGACATCATGATGTCTCTAGGAGAAACTTCCTCACAGTTATTAGTATTATTTTTTTGCTTTTTGGAGGGGGGAAGGCAGGGCAGTTGGGGTTAAGTGACTTGCCCAAGGTCAAATGGCTAGTTTTGTGTTAAGTGTCTGAATCTGGATCTGAACTCAGGTCCTCCTGATTCCAGGGCCTGTGCTCTATTCGCTGTACCACCTAGCCGCTCCCAACTTCCTCACAGTTGGGGCTATCCAAAGGAGAGTGGATTATTCCATTAGATGGAAGGTTTCCTCTCTACCTCTACTTCAGGGGCCACTTTAGGTAGCTGGGTGGCACAGTAGATAGAGGACAGGACCTGCCCTCAAACCCTGCCTCAGATGCTTACCATCTATGTGATCATGGGTCACTTAACCGCTGTCTGCCTCAGTTTCCCTGTCTATAAAATGGAGATAATAACAATACCTAGCTCACCAGCTTGTTGAGAAGATGCAGTGAGATAGTGTGTATTACATGCTTTCAAAACCTTAAGGTATAATATAGATGCTGCTGCTGAGGAGGAGGGACGTTGTAGGAGGCCTTCTTGTTTGGTGTAGGTTAGGCTCGAGGGCCTCTCGGGTCCCTTTTGACTCCGAGATGCTCCATTCTTAGCAGGGTTGCAGAGGGAGTGTACCCACAGAGGCCCCCAGGCTCCAGGCTCATTTCTCAGGATCCTCGGGCCGGCGTTTACTCTGCTCAGCCTTCACAGCAATGCCGTGTTGCTTCCTGCTCTGTAGTTCTTCCTTCCCCTACCTCTTGTCTTTATGACTTGTTTTTTTCCCCAAACACTGCAGGTTGAGGGATGGCACAAATAAAGAGATCCTGGGAATCATCGTGTCCTACAAAGTCAAAGTGAAGCTGGTTGTCTCCCGAGGCGGGTGAGTGGGCCCTGTCCCTCCTGCTCTGCCCTTCCCCGCTCCCTGGGGGGCATCATCCTCAAGCTGGGGTGGAGGGAAGAAGGAGGCAGCCTCAGCTCTGGTCCATTCCACAAGTGTTCCCTCCTCCCTCTCCCTGGTTGGGGCACAGTCTGGGATGCCTTGAAGAGCTCTTTCCCCAGGCTGGGTTCACCTGGGGACAATGGAAGGGGTGTGGGGTTTTCCTCCTCCATCTTCTTCCTCCTCCCTCGTCCTTTGTCCTTCCTCCTCCTCCTCACTCCCTCTTTTCCTCCAAGCATTTTCCATCCTCTTCTGACCCTTCCTCTTATATCTTCTTCCTCTATCTTCCTCCTCCTCCTCTTCCTCTTCTATCTCTTCCTCCTTTCCTGAACCACTGCCTTATACATATTCCTCTACTTCCTCCTCCTCCACGCCCCTCAGTTCTACCTTCTCATCTTCTTTCCTCCTTCCTTTTTCCCCTTTTCTTCCTTCTTTTCTTCTACATGCTCTTTTCCTCCCTATTCATCTCTGCTGCTGCTTTATCTTTGTTTCTCTTCCTTTTCTTTCCTTTGTACCTCTATTTTATCCTTGCCTCCTTCCTCTTCCCTCTTTCCTTCTCCCACTGTCTTCTCCTTCCTCCCTTCCTTCCTTCCTCCCTTCCTTCCTTCCTCCCTCCCTTCCTTCCTTCTCTCCTTCGTTCGTTCCTTCTTTCCTGTTTCTTCTTCTACCTCATTCGTCTCCCTCCTCCTTCGTCTCCCTCCTCCTTCTTCTTTCTTCTTCATGTTCCTCTTCCTCCATCTCAGACATCATGGAGCCTTTCTCTGCTCGGGGCATGAAGTTTACCAAGTGAGTGATATGGCCTTGGGTCCTGCCCTCAGAGGCTAGGACCGTGCAAGGTGGGAGGGATCCCAAGCCAGAGGTGCCTCAAGGGGGACTCCTCCATCCAGGTGTGAGCCAAGCCTCTCTGCTCCCTTATGGGTTCTTCCCTTCCTTAGACTCTTAGAGCTGGGAGGGATCTTGGGATGCCGAATATCAAAGGTGGGAGAGATTTGGAATATAAAATTTGGACAGGACTTCAGATCAGACAATGTTAGAGCTGGGAGGGACCTTAGAATTCCAAATATTAGATCTGGAAGGGCCTAGAACAAAGAATGTCAGAGCTGAGAGGGACCTTAGAACACAGGATGTCAGAGCTGGGAGGGCCCTTAGAACACAGACTGTCAGAGCTGGAAGAGACCTCAGACCATAGAATGTCAGAGCAAGTTGGCACCTTAGAGATCATCTTGTCTAGCCACCTGATATTATAGCTTTAGAGATTAATTGATTGTCCAAGGATGCATTGGGAGTCATTGTCAGAATCAGGAATGCAAAGAGTTTTGCACTCTTTGCACTTCAATTTTATTATCAATATCATGATTCCATATCTGACATAGAGAGCTAGCAGTCCAGGTCTCAACTCCCTCATTTATCCTCACTGGGGGCTATAGACGTTGCATGGATGACTTTGTTGGTCTCTCCCACTCTGAACTCTGCCTTCTTCTTTGCCTCCTCTGATCTGCGCCAGCCTGTTGGGAGATCTCGCATCCAGGTAACTCAACTTCTTATGACCCAGTTGCTCCTGAGCTGGGCCAGGCCCATTTTCCCCCAGTGGCCAGACACCCAAGGCCTGTTATTGGGCCTTGGGCCTCTTGCATTTCTCAGAGGTCTAGGTGGGTCCAGGGGGTAGGTGGACCTGTGGTCAAGGTAGGGGGTCAGTCTGTGGTCCAGGCTACATGGGAAGTCAGGGACAGAGCGTAGCTCGTGACTCTTTATCCTGGGGCTTGTTTTACTACCTTTACATCCATCCACTGAGGCCCAGCCCAAATGCTACATTCTGGTTGTCCCCAGCCAAAAGGGATTTATCGATGCCTTTAGTGTTTAGACCACAGTCATACCCTAACACACTCCCCTCCCACTCCCAAACTGGTCCTTATAACAAAGAAAAACAGTTTAAAAAATTACATCGTATATAATTTTATATACCCATGTTTCCCTTTCTTTGAGGTTTTTTCTCTTGAGATTCTTTCTGTTTCCTAGGACCAATATTTAGTGTTCTTTTCATTTACATCATTGTAGACCTTGTGTATGTTGTTTTCCTCATTCTGTATCAGTTCATGCAGGTCTTCCCATGATTCTCTGAATTCTTTATATTCTTGTTTCTTATAATGTAAAAATATCCCATTCTCTTCAAAACCAGAATTTGTTTGGCTGTTTTCCAATTAAAGGCATCTCTTCCATTTTCATTTCATTACTATGGTTAAATTAATCCGTTTGAGCTAAGGACTGTGCTAAGTCCTGGCAGCGTGAATAATAGCTGGTGTTTATATAGCACTTTACAAATATTATCTCATTATTATTAAAAAAGAAGGCAGCCCTTGCCCTCAGAAGGCTTACACTCTAGTGAGGGGATGATAGCTTAGTAACTAGGGATTTACAAGATGCTTATAGAGTAGATGGAAGGCAACCTTAGAGGGGGAAGCATGGCAGCTGGCGAAGGTGTTATTTGAGTTGAGTCTTGAAGGAAGCCAAGGATTTTAAGAATCAGAAGGGAGGAGGGAGAGCATTCCAGACACGGGGCCACAGGGAGCTGTTGGAGTTTCCTGAATAGGAGCGTGACATGGTCAGAGCTGTCCGATAAAAAACCACTTGGCAGCTGGATAGAAAATGAATTGGAGTGCCCAGAGACTGGAGTCTGGGAGACTGATTCTAGGAGGCTTCTGCATTTGTCCAGGTGATGAGGGTCTGAACTAGAGTGCTGATTGTGGGAGCGGGTTGTTGAGAAGAAAACGAGATTTGTCAGCTGATTGGATGTATGAGGCTGAGTGAGGGGGGGGAGTCTGAGATAACACTGAGGTTGCAAAGCTGGGAGACCGAGAGGATAGTAGAGCCCTTGATGATAATAGGGAAGTTTGGAACAGGAAAGGTGCAGGGTTTTTTGGGAGGGCTGGTAATGATTTCTTTTTGGGATATATTGGGTTTGATATGTCCAATAGGCAGTTGGTCATGTGGGCTTAGCACTCAGGAAATAGATTAGGGCTAAGTATAGGGGTATGGGAATAATACATGCAGTGCTTGAATCCATTGAAACTGATGGAGATGATCAAGTGTAGAAAGCAGAGAGTAAATCAAAAAGGGCTCTGGAGGGAGCCTTCGGGGGCGGGGGGGTCCATTTATAGTCAGTGGGTGTGATATAAATGAAGATCTAGGGAAGAAAACTGAGGATCGGTCAGGCTGTAGGAGAACCAGGAGAATGAGGTGTTATGAAAACCCAGAAACAGAGGATTTCCAGGTGAAAAGGGTGGTCCACAGTGTCAGAGGCTTCAGAGAGGTCAAGAAGGATGGAGACTGAGTGAAAGCTATCAGGTATGGCAGCAAAAAGATTGTTCATAACTTCAGAGAAAGCTGTTTCAGTCAAATAATGAGTTCTAAAACCAGACTCTGGAGGGTTTAGAAGAAAGTGAGGAGAAGCAGTGGAAACACCAATAAAGATGGCTTTTTCGGGGAGTTTAGCAGATAAGAGGAGACTATAGGAAGAGAGTTGGTGGGGAGAAGGTAGAATCTAGTGAGAGTTTAGAGGAATGGCTCTTAGCCTTCTATTTGTTACAGTATACTTTAGATATTATTAGACTTTTGTTTGAGAAATTTGATGTAAATATTTTCTCACTTTTATTCATATATTATAATAAATTATATAATATAGTAATATATACAGCATAACACATAACAATAAATGTAGCCATAAAATAACTATAATGATAAATACAGTTATTGCTACCACATTTATTTTGTTTTGCAAGAGTATTTTAAGTTGTATAATCAAAATTGTCTAATGTTGACTTTTGTGATCTGCTCTGTTTCTAGTTTGGTCCCTATCCTAGATTTGAAAGATGCCTTCTTTTTTTCTCAGATATTATTTTAATGATACAATCTTATATGTTAAGTTCATTTTCCATTTGGAAGCTTAATTGTGGCATGTGGTGTAAGATGACTGTTTCATGCCAAAATGCTTTCTAGTTTTCTCAGCATGCCTGTTAAATAGAGAATCCTTTACTCAGTAGGATGTAGTATTGCATTTTTCAAGCACTGGGATACTGCATTTACTTACTTCTAAGTATGGATTACTTAGTTTTTCCTGCTGATCTACTTTTTAAACTTTTTAAATCAGTACCAAATAGTTTAGATAATTATTGCTCCTTTGTAATATAGTTTGAAATCTGGTAATGCTAAATTCCTTTTATTTCTTACTTTTTTCACCATTTCCATTATAAGTCTCCTCCAGATAAATATTGTCATAATTTATCTAATTATCTAAAGTAACCCATTGACAATTGAATTAGTATGGCATTAACTCTGTAAATTAATTTAGATAGTAGCTTTATTTTAATCATGTTGGCACTGCTCAACCATAAACAATGGATATCTCTCCAGTTATTGAAGTCTTCCTTTATCCTCCTTCATGATGTTTTTCGTGACATTTTTGCCTGGACCTCTCTTCTTTCTTTTTATTTTCTTCTCTCCTATCACTGTTTTTTTGTGTACTTGTCTCCTGTCTTCCTCACCCTTGCCTCTCCACCGTTGTTATTGTCTAGTTGTTTGGTCACGTCCAACTTTTCGTGACTCCATTTGGGGTTTTTTTGGCAAAGATACTGGTTTGCCATTTCCTTCTCATTTTACAGATTTTTAACAGATTTTACAGTTCATTTTACAGATGAGGGAACTGAGGCAAACAAGGTTCAGTGACTTGCCCAGGGTCACACAACAAGTAAGTGTCTGAGGCCAGATTTAAACTCAGGAAGACGAGTCTTCCTGACTCCAGGCCCAGCACTCAATGCATTATGGCACCACCTAGTTGCCCTGTCCCTCTTAATTATAAACACCTTGAGAGCAGAATCCATGATATATCTATCTTTGTATGCCTAGCCCTAATTATAAGATCTCATATAAAGTAGGGACTTCATAAATGTTGGTTGCATAATTATGTCATGATTATATACTAACCATCTCTGACATGTGTATATCCCTCTAGAATGATGTTATAGTGTTTTCCTCATTCATGATCTCATTTATTTTTCACAGCAACCCTGGAAAGGAGACAGGGAAGGGTTTGTTTCCTCCATTTTACAGTGGAAGAAACTGAGGGCCAGACCAGGGGGAAAGGGGGAAGAAATTACTTCCCCCAAGGTCATAGGCAGAGCTGGTACTTAGACCCAAGACATCTGACTCCCAGCTGATTTGTTAATGTTGAACACAGAAATGCTCCCTCCCCTCCTGCATCCCAGGAGGCCTGTCTCCTTGGGAGGCCTGAAGGAAGGCTAGGCCAGAATAGTCTGTGGCACCTGAGTTTAGCTCATTTCTACATCTGTTTCAGTGATGTGGCTGTAGAACTGCCCTTCACCTTGATGCACCCAAAGCCCAGGGAGGAACCTGTGCGTCGAGAAGGTGAGTGTGTTTATGGGAGTCTGGACTGGTTGGGTTTCATCCACTAAGCAGGATTAGAAGAGAAATAACTCCCCTTTCTATAGTTCTTAAGGTTTCCAAAATTCTTTCCTCACAGTATCCCTGGGAAGTGCAGAGGGTGCAAGTTTTCCCTTTTTATAGATAAGGAGACTTGAGGCTCAGAAGGTTTGAGTTATTTTCCCATAGACACATAGCTAAGAACTGATAGAACCAGTATTCTCTCTTCAGTTCCAGCACCTCTGACTTATTAGTGGGAACGGTCACTGAGATGGGGATTTCTCCTACTTCTTGAAGGGGTCAGCCTAGGAATTACCTTGTCTCCATTTTTCCTGTCCATTCTGACCCGTGATAAGATTAAGGCTGGGGGTGAAGGTTTCAGAAAATAGCACCAGGTAAATCATTGTAACTGGAAGGTGCCTTCACCCACAGAATGCTAGAACCACAGCTAGAACCAGAACATAAGACTTTAGAATCTAGGACAGAGAAAACAATGTTAATGTAGAGACCAGAGGGATGAGATGGGGCCCAGAAATGACGAGTGTCTCATCAGGAATCCTAGAGCTAGTTGACTCTGGGTGCATTTCTAAGAGCAGATTCCTTTTCCTCCCCTGCCTTACCCTTCTAGTTTTATGGGGCCATAGATTTTGAGCTACAAGGGATCTTAGAAATACTCTAGTTCAGCAACCTTCTACTCCATTGTAAAGATGGGGAAACTGAGTCCCATTGAAGTGACTCACTGAAGGGAATACTAGTGGTAATAAGATTCGGAGAGAAGATTTGAACCTAGGTCTTCTTAGATCCAAATCCAAGCACCTTTTCCATATTCCATTCTGGGCTCCTTGAAGGATTTAGCACAGGCCAACTTGGAGGCAAGCCACTTAACCCTTGGGATTCCAGTGCCTTCAGGGATCATATTGAGGATGGGCTCTCTCCATATCCCAACTCTTGCAGATCCTCCAGTCTCATGTTGACATTACCTTTGGGGGTCGAAGTGAGGGGGGAGTGAGAATGAGCTCTGACGTGGTACCATTCAGAGAGGGACCCAGAAAAGGGGTTGTTTGGGATGATGCACAGCCCCAATCTCCCTGAAACACAGCACTCTCAACCCAAAGAAAAGAAAAGTGAAAGTCCTTCTAGTCTTGCAGCAGGAAAGGACTTTAAAGACTAACTGGATAGAGAGTTCTTTACCTTCTTTGGTATCATGGACTCCTTTGCAAATCTAGTGAAGAAATTTAGGAACTGCTTTTTTTTTTTTTCACCTTGAGGCAAGTGACTTGCCCAGGGTCACACAACTAGTAAGTATCTGACGCTGGATTTGAACTCAGGTTGTTCCAACTCCAGGGTTGGGTGCTCTATTCACTGAACCACCTAGTTGCCCCATGGAACTGCTTTTGAAATAATTGAAGGAAATACTAACTTTCAGGTAGAGATTAGTGAAAATAAAAATGCTCTGCTCCCCCTCACCCCCTATCCAAGTTCACAGATCCACTGAAATCTATCCATAGCCCTCATGGGCTCAGGGACTCCAGATTAAGAGCCCCCAGCGTCTTCATTTTGTAGGAGGGAACAGAGTCTCATAGAGGGAAAGGGGCTTAACCCTAGGTTCTCCAGCCAGCAGGCAGTAGCGTCGTTGGAACTAGTGCTCTTTTCACTAAATTGTGCTGTCTGTAGACAAGCTATAGACTAGTCCACGCTTAGTTCCACCACCCTTCCTTCCTATTTCCTTCTGTGTGTGTGGCGATTGTTGCTGGGACTTGGGCAGCCAACCGTTCATGCATAAACTCACTAACCCCATGTCCTAACTCCCTGTGTTTAGTTCCAGAGAACGAGGCACCCATAGATACCAATCTCATAGAACTTGATACAAAGTAAGCTGAACCCTGACTTTGGATGCCTGGGTGGGGAGGGAAGTGTGCATGCGTGTGTGTGTGTGTGTGTGTGTGTGTGCGTGTGTGGGTGCGTGTGTATGCATGTATGTGTGTGTGCGTGTATGTGTGCATGTGTGCGTGCGTGTGCATGTGTGTGTAGTTGACCAGCTGTGGTGGGAAGGAGAGGGAATGGCCTGGCTCATTGGCATATTAACCTCTAATGAGTCAGGCCCATCCATAGCTAACTCAATGTTTCCCAAACCATGTGGCCATCAGAGACTTTGGGGCCTGGGATACCAGATTGGTCTAAACAGAGGCTGCTCCCCTAAAATAAGGACTCTCATTTACACAGTGCTTTAATTTACAAAGTGCTTTCCTCACATTAAGCCTCGGAGGTAGATGCCTGATAAGTGCTTATTAAATTGAATGGTAATTTAATGTTGGTGTGGTGGAGGTGTAGGAGGTTTAGACCAATGATTTCATCCTGAGGTGAATGTCTATAAACTCTGCCTGCATCCATGCTAGATAAAACCTTTATTAAGCACTTTCTATGTCAGGCGCTGTGATATAGTCTGGGGACACAAATTTATGTAAAAAAAGACAAATCCTTACACCTGGGAAGCTTCCATTCTAAGGGGGGAAGACAGTTCATAATGTGTTCTTAAAGAGTTGTCTTAGGGCACTGAATAGTTAAGTGGGTTGCTGAGCCCTCAGCAAAGGGCCAGGTCCCTGGCCTCTATGCCACAGGGCTTCTTATGTGGAGTTTCAGTGAGGGAAATGAACAAACAAAAATTCTGAGCATTGAAGAATAACACTTATTATGGGTTATACTCAGATTTTGTACAAGTCAAGTCTTGGGGAAAAAAGTGGCCTACATTTAGACCAACACAGTGTATATTGAGGAAACAAAAGTGGTGAGTGGGAGAATCTAGGGCTACCCCCTCCCCATAAAGATGGGGCAGAGGAAATTTTGGAGCATATTTTCACATGATCAGAATACCATTTTAAGCATTTTTAGTCTATAATTTCAAACTTCCTATTTTAAGGTAAGGGAGAATATGGCTCAGTATTGAAATTTTCTTGTTTCAAAACCCCAGGGTTCCAGTGGACACGGTTTGGGAAATGCTTGGCCTAACGCATCTGCAAGGAATCCTGCCTGGTCTGGCATGTCCAGGAACAAGCTTGGCTGCCTGAAACCCTTAGCATTCAAGCTTGGCCCTCTCCTTTTCCTTATGTTCTCCTGCCTGCTACTCCACCCTTCACTGCTGAGCTAGTAAAGCTGCAAGGAGACATCTGCTCCCACCCCTGAAGCCCTCTGCCTTGCCCGCTCTGCCCCTCTTGGTTCTTGCTGGTACCAGTGCCATGCTTTGGGGTGGTTTGGGGTTTTTGGTTTTTCTATGACTCCCAAGAATTAGTCCTGGTTTCCCAGGAGTCACAGAATCTCAAGGGGTACAAAGAACCTCAGAATGCGTGTAATCCAATCTATATCCAAAGAGAAATCTCTCTGCTAATATCCTTGACAAGTGGTTGTCCAGCCTCCACCTGAAGATCTCCAGTGATGGAGAATTCACTAGATCAGTGGATGAGCACCTCATGGTGAGGGGAAGAATAATCACACTGATGAGAGCTTTTGGGTCTGTCTCCTGACAGCTTTTATTGTTAGGAGGTTTCTCTCTTATGCTGAAACAAAACCTTCGTTTCTTTAACTTCCTCCCATTGCGCCATGTTCTATGTGCTGGGGCCAAGCAGAATGAGTCTGATCCCTTTTCTGCACCTGAGGCCTGTTGATACCCAAAGATTGCTGTAACATACACTCTTCTTTGTTGGTAAACAGTATACCCAGTCCCTTAATTCAGTCTCATTTGGCAAAGCTTCCAGTCCCCTTGCAATCCTCTGGATGTGCTCCAGTTGGCCATTGTCATCCTTAAAATGCTATGTCCTGCACCAGACACAATATTCTCAAAGTCATCTGTCCAGAGAAGATGACAGGAGAGCTATCATTTCTGAACTCTGCACCTCTCCTAATGAAGCCTAAGCTCACATTATTAGTCTTTTTGGCTGGCAGATTGTGGTCTACTAAGAACCTCAGTCCTTTTTCACACGAACTGCTTCTTAGCTACACCAGAATATGGATGCATGCTGTAGCCCATGGGATGCACATTGTCAGGAATGTTGTAGAGAGGATTCCTGTTCAGGTGGAGTTTGAATGACTTGCCCTCTGGGGTCCCTTCTCCCTCAGAGATTTTGTGATTCTCTCTTCCTATCTTGTTTCCACAACAGTTCACAATTGGTTGTGAATTGACCCTAGTATCTATCCCTTTGACACCAGCTCCTCCCTAGCTTTCATTATAGAAAGCAGTGTCTGTTTCTGACCCACCTGGAGCTATCCTATGGATTGTAGCCATGCCTGACCTGGCCCAGGGCAGCTGGGTAACCTGATACCTTGACCCCTTAGTTGCCCTGGCCTCTGCCCTTCTGTATGGATGTCCCTTTCCCTACTGACAGCTCCTTTCCCCTTCTCTCTCCTGTCAGCGATGACGACATTGTGTTTGAGGACTTTGCTCGACAGAGACTGAAAGGTATGAAGGATGACCAGGAAGAGGAGGAAGTCCCAAATTCACCACATTTAAACAACACATAAGACTGGACTCCTCTTGCTCTTCTCCAGTGGTTCCTGGTTAACTCTGGTGAATTAGGCTGCTTGTTATCTTTTCTTCTTTTGATTCTCCCCCTTCTTTTTCTGGTATTTCTTTCCCCTTCTTTTTTTCTACTTCTACCAGGGGACTCCAGAGGACTTATGTAGGTATCATCAGGGATCTTCACCATCTGGCTTTGACCCACTCGTCATCAAATCACTGAGCCTCCCCAGTGGACACCTCATTTCTGCCCTGGAGAATGAACGAATGGCTTGCTACTCTTCTTCCAACCTTAATCCATCCCAAGCCCTCTCTGTTTCTGCCTCACCTTCGATCCTCTCCAGCCAGGCAGCCTTCAGTCTTCATATGGCAGTCTTCAGGAGCTTCCCAGTCTACAGTCTTTGGATTGTGTCTCTTCTGTGCACATTGGGTGGAATCCATCTGATGGAACTGAGTGTATGAATGTGGAGTCTGGCAAGGGAGAGGGGAAAGGATTGCCAGTATATATGTTTTGGGGCGTAGGAGCAGGGGGATGTTTCTAGGCTCAGCTACAGAGGGTGTGGGAGGTGACAGTTCTAGCCAATGCATGCTCAGAACAGCCAGTGAGACAACCTGGTTGAACTACCTTGGGGCAGAGAGATGAGGGTAGCAAATGGGGAGCTATTCACTGGGGAGGGTGGGGAAGAGCCAGCAGCTGGGCTCTCTGTCCTTCCATCCCCTTTCCTACTACTTTGGTATTTTGGATAGTGATGGTGTTATAATGGCTCACCACAACAAAACAGTCAAATTGATGTTCTTAGCAGCAGTTACCAAGTTGAATGCAGGTCACAAGAATTAGCACAAACATTTTAATATTGTCAGAACTTAGTCTCTTAAGTGATATATATCTTAAATGTATTAGAGAGAGACAGAGGAAGAGAGAGAGCTGGATGTGTCACTTTTATATTAGGCTGAGCATTGCCAATGGTCCAGGAAAAAAAAAAGACCTTGTATTTGAAATGAGGAGAGGAGGCATGTCTTCTCCTGAGTCCCTGGTAGCAAAGGAATCAGTCTCTGGGGAAGACTTCCCAGGGACTCTCTTCTCTCCTGAGTGAGATGTTCATCCACCCTAGGACTGGCAGAGTTTTAATCTTCCATTCAGCAATGCAATGCAAAGCAATTAAATTCAATAATTATTATTAAACGCCTACTATATGCAAAGGATATAAAGATAAAGGGAAACATTCCCCACCCTCTAGAAACTTATATCCTAGTTGGGGGGAGGGGGTGGAACTTACATTCTTCCATTTGGTTTATTAGTTACTGAATTGCCTTCAGATAATACGTGGGGGCTGAAGGATTGTTGGGGTGTATGGTGGGTTCAGATCTCGTCTAATTCTCTGGGAAGTCTCTGGCTGTGATTCCTTCTGTGGTCAGGTGGGAGACACACAAATGAAGAGGACATAGCTGGTCCTCAGAAGAAGAGCTAGTACCGAGGCCCAAGAATGTTGGTTTTGTTTACCTCTTCAGAAACAGAAGGATGTAATATGGAAAGGCAGGTTTATTGCCTAGGACCTAAAAAACCTCAGAGATCATGTAGTCTAAACTGACCCCTCCTTTCCATTTTACAGATTAGGTAAAGGAAGGTAAGTGACTTGTCCAAAGTCACACTAAGTAATAAGGAATAGAGCCAGGATTCAAACCCAGGGCCTCTGATTCCCAATCCATTATATCCTGGACAGGTTGCTGCCTTCCAAGAGCTTTCTCTCTGACTCCCTTGGGTCTAGATTTGGATTTCCAGACCAAAAACTTATTTCTGATTCCCTGAGGTCATCACCTTGCCAGCAACTGGTTGTGTTCTTCTGGGTTTCTTCTCTGAAAAGAAAGATATTTCATTAGAGAGGAAGCAAATGGATTCCTGCAGAATGGCTGAGAATGGCTATTCTCTTCGTCTATACCTGTAGAGTCAAGCTCAGCAGTTTCTCCATCTTTCTTCTCTTGGATCCTGGAAAGTCTCCACAGCCATGGAGGGAGAATTGGAGCAGAGGATGGGGTCTCTCTCAGTTGATCTAGAGATTATAGAGAAAAAAAGCTTTGACTCCAATACATGGACTCCCTCCCAGTGGAAGGCCGGGAACCATCTAGTCAAACCTCTCATCCAGTTTGAGACTTTTCCCCCACAACCTTCATGATGAAGTCATCTGGCATGGATCGAATGTCACAGTGTCGTGGAAATGGCCCTGAATCCAGAGTCAAAGAAGCTCAGATTTGAACCCATGAGTTTGAATGTGCAAAACAAGGAATTACCGTATTTGGAGCAGTAACTAGGAACTTTTACACCTGGAATGAAGGAATAGGGGAATGATAGGTGTAAAAGCTCACCAGGGATATAATTACTGGGGGGGGGGGGTGAGACAGGGATAAAAAGCACAGTCTTGAATGGTGCTGTCAGCATCCAAGCAAATTTTGGTACCCTAAGACAGATCCCCCAGTCATATATCTCCTCATGTTGATTGATATAAGGGGTGCATTGCCCAGCAGGCATTGATTGCCACAGAGAATTCTGTAGTTTCTTCCTAAGCAGCATTTTGGGTCCCGGGGTCAGTATATGTTGTAGCCTAGCAGACATACCATCTTTTCATCTCCTGATTAACAAAGTTAAGGGACAGAGAGTTCCCATAGCACCCCCTAACTCCAACACCTGTGGCACCCTCAATAGAGAGTAAGGAGCAACCTAGCCACCAAGGCAGATTCCTCCAGAAGCAGCCAGAAGGACAAAGAACCTAGAGGTCTCATCTTGTTCTTGCCAGTCCCAACATTTTCATGTGCCAACACACACTTCCTAGGAAAATCCTTGACAATCCACTTAAGACCTCTTCAGGAAGTTAGCACCTTGTTTAAAGCCTGAGAACTGAGATTAGGGAGCAACAGAGGAGGATGGCAGACAAAGATGTCCATTTGCAACCCTTCCAAATCTCTCTTCCTCAGCTTCAAATTATAAGCAGCAATACTGGGGAGTTCACAGGGTCACAGACTTTCAACATTTATTAAGCTCCTATTATGTACTAGGCACTGTTCTAGGTGCTGGGGATACAGACACAAAAAGGAAACAGTTCCTGCCCTCAAGGACCTTACGTTCTATCAGATTTGGAAAGTACCTCAAAAGCCTACTAGTCTAGCCTGTACCTCAGGCAGAATCTCTCACCTTCTCACCTATTTAGTGGACAATTGAGCAGAATAATTATTTAGCCTTGAAGGTCTGCAGTAAATGGGGCCCACCAAAACTCCATTTCACTTTTGGACAACTCTCATCGTTAGGAAGTCATTCTTATATCAAACTGAGATTTGCCTCTCTATGACTTACCCACAGGATTGCTTTTCCCTCTGACTCCATCTGAAACAATGTCTTTTACATGATATCCCTTTGAATAATTAAATGAAGAAAGCCGTCATGCTCCCCTTCCCCTCTGATATTTTCCTCTAAGGTTAAACAATCCACAGAGTCCTTAGCTAGTATTAGCTAGACATGGTCTTTACTGCCGTTCCCATTCTTGAGCCCTGTGAGGACAAGTTAGGACATGGAACTGAGCAGATCTTAGTAAACTGATGCCTCTTACTGTTGAAGAGGAGAGTGCAGACTGAAGACCCCCTCAGTGTAGCTGGGCATCCCACTGTATCCTTAACTTCCAGGACCAGAGGAGGCAGAGTAAACATACCAGGAGGGAGAGCTTTTGGGTTAGATGTTTGAAGAGACCATTGTCTCAAGAACAAATGAAGCCCTCTTTGCAGAAGATTCAGCTTGTTTGACTTTTTGGTTCATTGCTAAAGCCTGAGGTGTTCCAAAAGCTATGTTTCTCCATGAAAGCATGATTCTGATCCCCACTGGTCACTTTTCCAGTGAAGGACTACATCACCACTGTGCCAAGGTCACTGAAGTTCACGGGGAAGTCAGTGCCACTTGCACCATATGCAGAGGGAAATGGAAGAGCTGAATCAGATCATTAAGCCCCACAAAGTTATTGAGTACCTGCTCTATTCCAAGGACCTGCACCAGGTTGTGGGAATGCAAAGAGAAAGCTGAAATGGTCCCTGTCCTCAAGGAGTTTAGGTTCTATTGGGAAAATGCAGTGTGTACATGGATAAGTAAATGAAAGGTCATGTCAGGTACCTGAGCTTTGAAGGAAGCTACATATTCTACCACAGGTAGAGTGCATTCTAGGCGTGGGGGTGGGGTAGGAGAGGAGTGGTGCTAACCAGCCAGTGCAAAAGCATCTCTCTATTTTTTGAGAGATGCCATATATTGGAAACAACTACTAGTTTAGTTTGGTTGGAACATAAAATGGGTGAAAGAGGTTAAGATGAAAACAGTCTGGAAAGGTAGGTAGGAGCAAGACTGAAGAGATTTAAATGCCGAGATGAGGTGTTTGTTTGCATCTTTATTTAGAAATAATAGAGGGTCCCTGAAGATTTTGTGATGGCTAGGTTTTGGTGGCTTTGGAGCTTGTATGGGAAGAGGGAGAGCCTGGAAGCAGGGAGGACCAATTAGGAGACTATTACAGTGGTTTAAGTCAAGAGGAATGCCATGGGAGAACAGAGAGTGTGGAATTTGGAGGCAGAGGCTCTCTAAAATGAAGAGGTAACCTCAGTGGTCCCTTAAGATCCCTTCTCATTAAGCTGATAAAGGAATAATTGGCCTCAATATGATCACCATCTCTTCTTAATCTAATTTGACACATGCTTCTCTATGGCCAGGCCTGTCTTATCTCCGTGCCACTGCAAGCATGGAGGCAGGGCTTTGTCAGCCTGTGTTTTAGGAGAGAAGCTTTGGGCCTAAATCACAGAGTAGAGCCAAGAAGAGGGGAAACTAGAGCCTATCCTGGCCCAGCGTCCTTTCTGCTGGACCACACCATGCATCTCTCTGGGTCAGACTCATCAAGAGATCAAACAAATGAGCACAACTTGATTTATCCTCGTAGAAGAAAACTAATAGATCATCAAAGAGTCAATCTAGTGCTTCTAAATATGTATTTACTGACTTAGAATTCAAAAGGATCTGAAGAGCCTTCTGATCAAATTCCTACCAAGATCGTGACCCCCCCCCCCCCATCAACAACATTCCAGACACATGTTCATCATTTTGAAGACTGCAAGTAATGGAGAACTCACTAGTAACAGTAGCCAACATTTACTTAATTCCTTAATGTTTGCAGAGTTTTGCCTAGAGTATCTTGGTTGATCCTCACAATAACCCTATGAGGTAGGTGCTATTATTATTCCCATTTTGCAGGAAATTGATGCTAAGAGAATGACTTGCCCAGGGTCACACAGCTAGTAAGTATATAAGGCAGGATTTGAACTAAGCTCTTCCTGACTCCAGGCCACCTCACTATCCATTATCCTCTAAAGCAGCCCATTCCATTTTTGTATAATCTTAATTGTTATGTGCTTTTCTCTTACATGGGAAAAAAATTCTGTCTGTCTCTAATTTCTCCCGTTGCTCCTAGTTTTATCTTCTGGGTCAAAGTGGGACAAGTAAATCCCTCTTCTCTGTGACGGCTCTTCAGATACCTGAAGACAACCACCAATTTTTTCTGCTAATCTTTTTGTGGAATTGTTTTCTGTCCCTTCATGATACTGTTCACTCTGTTCTGGACAAGATCTGTTATTGTCTGCTAAAATGTAACTCTAGGGGTGGTTGGTCTTGGCTTTGATCAATTGCTGTCAAGTGAGAGGCCCATCTTATCCGCCATCTGGGAATTGGACTTGAAAATAGCAGAGGGAATGATGGCATGGAATACTATGGTCACAAGTGTTCTTGGGGTATCATCTGCTGATCTTGCTAAATTTACATTACATGCAGACCCTATCCCCACTGTGCACACTATACCATAAATTCATTAGAGAGACAGTACAGCTCTTTGAAGTTTTAGCTCTTGCCATTGTTGGAAGCAGCTGAGAAAGGAGTGTTTTGCCAGAAGTCCCATTTTCTTCCACTGATTTCCAATCTAGTTTGAGCATGAGCTTCTCTTGTCTTTCATCAATTCCTGTACCAACAAGTCTCCAATCATTCAACCAAACAATCTTTAAGTGCTTTCTATGTGCCAGGCACTGTGTCACTTGATGAGGCAGCAAAAGAGAGAGACAACAGGCAAACGACCATGTTCCTACACAATTTCATACACACACAAATGCGCACACAGTGAATGAGTGGATGAAGTTCGATCTCAGAGGAAATGTACTAGGGGGTAAGAAGAACAAGAGATGACCTGCAGAAGGCAGGGTCTGAGCTGACTCTCTTTTTTTGGCTTTTTGGAGGGGGGAAGGCAGGGCAATTGGGGTTAAGTGACTTGCCTAAGGTCACACAGCTAGTAAGTGAGCTGACTCTTGACATGCTTTCTTCACTGCTCTCTCACCCTGGCCCCCATCCTGGAGTAGAACTGGGACTTCAAGGAGAGATGATGTTAGATGGCCCGACAGCAGGGGCAGATGCCCAGGAAGCTGAGGTCTTGTGTTCCTGAATGAAGGGAATCCTGCCTGTTTCCCTAGAGAGAAGCTGTGGCAGTGTTCTCATTCTGCTTTGTTCCCATCAGGGATCTGGGCATTGAAAATTACCAGCACGTCTAAAAGAAGAGATTTGGATTTGAGTCCTGAAATATGCCCCTAATGATTCTGCTTTGATGTGTTTTGTTGTTGTTTTTATTTGCTTGGATAAACAACTGCCCATTGCTTTACGTGTATCCACCTATTGGATGGTTTCTTTTGCTACCCAAACATGTTCTAGGCTTCCATTGCCAAGCTCCTGTGACCTCTGACACAGCCACACTTGAGAGACTAGTATAAGTTCAGAGGGTGTTGTCCTGGCTGCAGCTGTCACTGATGGTTTTACACACTTAGGATTCCTTGGCTCTTTGACATTCTCTGTGCTCAAGACCTCAGGCAGTTCAGAGTATGGCTCAGTACACAAGACTTCCCTCACATAACACGATGAGACGTAGGAAGCAAGATTATTCACCCCTTTGACATTTTCTGTGTTCAGGTCCTCAGGCAGCTCATAGACTGGCTCAGCACATGAGGCTTTCTCAGAGTTACATCTAAGACAAGGGAATGTGGGGGAAACTACCAAGGATCGTGACTCCCTAGAGTCTAGAGAAACTCCCTTTTTCATTCTCCCTCTTTTCAAAACAGTCAACTTTGAGCCAGTGTAATGGGCTGCTATTGAGCACCAATCCAGAGGTTCTGAATCTCAGTGTTTTTATCTGCTGACTGAAAGCAACCTTAGACTGAAAGGTAGAGCTCTCCATAGGTAGCAGTAGCTGCCTGCCTTCCCCCACAAGTTGACTACCCTATCTCCCTGACATGCCTTGAAATGGCCACACTGGACAGAAGTACCTTCCATGTCCACAACCTGAATGGCTTGGGACCCTGCTCACAGACTCTAAAAGGAAGTCATTCTGGAGGGCCATTTTCTGCACTGCAACTCAAAGACAAGTTAATATAAGTCATGGTTTCTTGTCTCTTTGAAATATAAATCCAAGAGACTTTCTTAGATTTGGACCTTCTAGGTGGTGACCAAATCCAAGGCAGAGTTTTCTCATTTCTTGGTGTGTTTGTTGGAAGAGCCTCAGGGACGATTATTCTCTTGAGGTTTTTACGCCTATGCTTCATGATCAAGTATAGGCAGGCACATGTCACTCAATGCCTGTGTGACCTTGGGCAAGGAACAACCTCTCTCTGCTTCATCATCCTTAAAGAAGGAGTTGGACTAGATGATCCCTAAGGCCACTTTCAGCTTTGAATCTAGGAGCCTAGGAAGGCCTTAATCACAGGCTTTATAGATACATGCATGAGCATGCATGGCCCTAAACCCATACTAACTATAGTTACAGCTGGTCACAATCACACACCAGTCACATGAATGCAACTAGATGCATAATCTCACACATATAAGGAGAAAAGTGACCACATATAATCTTGGAACATGGATTGAAGTGTATTTGTAATGTGTTTTTATTGTACCACACCTACAAAACTAGACTAAGTGGCATGCGCAGATACAAAATCATGCACAAAAATATTTCTGGTGATTCTGGCCAGCCTGTCCAGAAGCTTAGGTTGGGGTTTGTTGTTGGGGCAAAGGCTCAGCTCAGCTCTCCTTGGGGCTCTGAAACTCCTGGGCAAGTCTTGGATTGTGTGGAGCAAAGTGATGGGTAGGAGGAAGCTCTTGGTTTGGTTTGATAGTTCCTGCTTCATCTTCCTGACTGATTTGAGCCTTGGAGAAGCTTACCTGGCTTCAGTCACTGTTGGAGATGGAAGATATTTCCTCTTAGGTTCTCATTTGTGCCTCTTGGAGGTACAGAGAACTCGAGGGGAACACAAAACTCGATTTAACAACCAAGTATTAAGCACATTTATTAAACATACTATGTACAAGCACCCACTGCTGGGTGCCAGGGACGCAGAATCGTGAATCCTACCCCAGGAGATCTCTCAATACAAAAAAAAAAATGGTTTTGATCACTGCCCAAAGGGATAATTGGCCTCTGTCCTTAGGGAATCTCTTGCCTGAAGAGAGTTTACCACTATCCATGTAATTCCTGACCTGTAATATCCAGGGGCAATAATGTTCCTGCCCTCAGGGAGCCTCTAATCTGATAAAGGAACATGACCCTAACCCTTACAGAGTTCCTGGCCTGAAGAGAGATATACGACCTGCCTCACCTTCAAAAAACTGAGGGGGTAGATAAAACAGGCAGATGTTAATTTAAGCAAAACTGAATATATGAAATGCCATATTTACACAAAAGAAATTGAATCTTCATTTAGCAGAATGACTATCTTACAGAAGGTTTCCTCACCTCCCATCCCTATTCCTTTAGTGGCATTTTCTTAGTGCAGTTTCGATAGGGTGTATATACAGTGTCCATTTCTGTACTTGAATTTTGGTGTAGCTGAAGGAGCATTGGATTTGGAGTTAGCCTGGGGTTAAATCCTTGCTCTGATACTTCACTATATGCAGGGCTTGGGCAAAACCCTTACCTTCTATGGATCTCAGTTTCTTCCCCTGCAAAAGGAGAGAATTGGACTTAGTGGTCTCTGAGGTCTCTCAATTCTAATCCTAAAGTCTGGTGACTTCTCATCATCCTTGAGATACGCTTGTGGCTGATTTGGAGATCATTGTGAGCTGAATGTCACAGCAAGTTCATACCAACGAGGGAGGCCTGGAATTTGCCTGGCTGAGGCATCCTCCCCAAGGGGCCCTGGGGCATTGCTTCTGCACTGGTTGAGGTCCCTGGCCCTGGTGACCAGCTGTTATCATGCAGTATTATACTGCAGCACTGGTACAGAGTTTCCTGGGCTCAGGTGGAAAGGACTGGGACACTGTGGAAAGATCCACATGTGGGGTCAGGAGATCTGGCTCCCAGTCCCATTCCAAATACTGGCTTTTGGTGTGACCTTGGTCTCCGTCCTCCTCCTCCTCTGGGCCATACTGACAATGATAAGACAATACCCTCTGCTCACCTAGTCTCCTTCAAAAGGCCGTTGTGAAGATCGGATTAAAAAAAAAACAACAACCAAGCATGAATAAGAGCTTTTTTTTTTTTTTGGATGGGAGGCAGTTTCTAGAGGTGAGTTCTGAATCATGTCAGGAGTAAAATGCAGTTGGGAAGCCACATCAGGTACAGGGCTCTGATTGGCCGCCAACCTGTCCTTCATATCCTGTCCCCCTTCCACGACAGGACCGTGGCTGTCCCTGCTCACCCCAGACTGCCTCCATCCTTTGCTTCTGCTTTTGAGATTGGTGTTTGGAGATGAGTATTCCAGAGTTTCTCTGTATATACATGTAAAGAGATAAAGAGATGGAAGAAGGGTGCAGGAAGGAAGAGAGGTGACCCCCTGAGGACCATGGTCCTCTTTAGGGCCTTGAAAAAGGATCTCTTTACACCCACTGTGGGCCCTGCCTGCTGAGTTTCTTTGTTGTACTGTTTCTGTGTCTGTCACATAAATTATTATAGTTTATTAAACAACAAAAACAATCAGCACAAATGGGGGCTATTACATTTTTGTTTTCGGGGCATGCAGGGGCTGATTGCATTTTCTCCTGTTGTCAGAGTGTGAACAGACCCAAGCAAAAAAAAAAATGCCATTGATTCTGGGCCCCTCCTGCTTGGCATAACTGGACAAACCCCAGTGTATACTACCCCTAGGTCATTTAGTAAGACATGTGGTGAGTAAAAATTCCTGTGGGACAGTTTCTGGGTAAATTATAATCAATCTTATCAACTGTAGCTAGCAAGTAGTCAACAAAAAGAGCTCCTTTGTACTCTTGATGATCAAAGAGATCTGACCTGTGGAATCTTCAGTGCTTGTAAAGCCTTTGGAAAAGGGGGTGCACCTGAGGGTGAAAATAAACTCTGAATAATTAATAGGTAACGAGTGAACAAACATTATCATGAGAGATGAGCTTATTCTAATGAGGATCTGGGGGATGTGACTGATCACTCTGTGTTGGTCAAAGAGATTTAATCAATACCTATATTACCCCATCTAGGGTAATCTAGACAAAAGGGAGAATCCACTTTTACCCAGATCTCTGAGTAAAATGCAATGGACTAGAATCCAAGTCACCTAAATGAAAATTTCTTTACCTTTTGAGCAGATTTGAGTTTTCCCTCTCATCATCAGCCCTATGCTTCAAAGGCTGCCTGAATAACCTATGGGGAATCATTTCTGAATGAGGAAATAGAAAAGGAGGAAAACCTTAGTCCTATTCAATTCAATAATTGGTTATTAATGTAAGAGAGAAATAATCATTTCTCTCACATGTAACCCTCATGCTGTACCTTTTATGCCTTCCTGGAATGACCTGGGTGAAATTCCCCATCCCTCTAACTCATCCTCCTTATCTAGTTCCTTAGTCCAATTAGGCCTTTCTCCTTCTGGTCTACTGACAGTCTCCAGCTTGGATCTCAGTCCTGCTGCAGAGGCAGAACTCTGAGCTCCCAATTCCATTTTCCTTCAAATCGTGGTCACTCCAGATAGTTTAAGGTTTTTAGCCAATCAAGAAGGAACACATGGGACAAAACCATTGGGGGGAGGGGGATGTTGGAGGAAATTTTAAAATTCCAGTAAATAAAATAGAACCACTTATTTTTCCTAGTCCCCAACCTACACTTAAATACTGTCCATGACTCATCACTTACAGGAGAAAGACTGAATTCCTATGTGGCATTCTGTTTAATTCCCATTGATCACTTATCTTAGGCTTCAGTGAAACTACATGAATTTGTGGCACACTGGACTCTTCCTGATTCCTTGTCTTTTCTCATGACTCTTGTTCCTTGCAACACCAAGCCCCCACCCACCTGCACCCTGGGGCAATGACCAGCTCCTCCAGGAAGTGTTCCAGCCATAAATGATCCATTCCTTCCCCTGCTGCCCCCTCAAACTCCACTTTGTACTGTGGGGTCCTGAAGAACAATGACTCTTCTCCATCTTTGCCTTAGCAAATCCCTTGGCAAAGGGCTCTGCACAAAGGAAAAGCTTCGTTGAATTAGAAACAAAAGGAAGGTGATACCTCCCCCTCCCCTAAAAGGTTTGTATTATATACTTAGGACCACTATACATTGAGGTAAGCACTTCCCTACATGATTTGCCTGGAGTTCATGTTGTTTTTCCTCCATTGCCATGGCCTTTTAGGGCCATGCCTTTTGCCTCTTCAGCAAGCATTTAGTTTCCTTCTGACAATCTATGTTCTAAGACCCTTTCTAGCTCCGATATTCTGTGATTTAAAGCTGCCTTCCAGTTCTGATTGCATTCTATGCTCTAAGTCCCTCCCAGCTCTGACATTCTGTTCTAAGGGCCTTTTTAGCTCTAACATTCTATCACTGACTCCCATCACCATCTTCTACATCTTTCTTTCATTGTCATCAACCTCAGTTTTTTCTTCCTCAGTCATATTACCTTTAATTCCATCCAAAACATTTGAAGAACAGCATTTCATAGCATAATCCTTAGCTGTGAGCAACAAACGTGTTAAAGGCATACTAATGCAAGGAGCTATCCTAGGTCCTGAGGGGAATACTGTTAAGACCCAGTCCCTGCCTATAGGCCAGAAAGGGTGATATGGGACTTTAAGGGCTTTAGTTATAGAATCTCTACAATGGAAAAAACCTAGAAAGTGATCTAGTCCAACTCTCCTCCCCAGCCTTGCATATGGGAAAACCAAGGCAGAGAAAGTTGCCCAGAGTCACACAGTCATCTCCTGGATGAAACTGAAATCTAGAGGCAAGGTGGTATTGTGGAAAGATCATGGAATTGGGAGTCAGGAACCTAGGATTTTTTAATGCAAGTTTCCCCAGTTGTAAAATAAATGAGTTAGACTAGGTGACCTCTAATTTCTAATGAAAGGTCTGCAGCCATAACTGCATAAATAAGGGCTGGGTGGATGGAGTAATGCCCCAAGGGGCCAAAAATGAGAAGTTACGGATAACACTTGCAGTCTTTCAGCAGTACAAAACACCCTAGTCCAGCACCTAGCTGGTAAGAATAATGAAAATAAACTGCTGGGAAAACTGGAAAACACTGGCAGAAATTAGCTTTAGGTCAGTCTCTCACTATGTACCATAGTAATCTCCAAATGACTACATGACTTAGCTACAAAGGCTTATATCATGAAAATTGAGAGGAGCAAAGGAGAAAATAACTCTTGGAGCACTGGACAGGGGAAGAGTTCATAACTAGATAAGGGGTGGAGAGGATCATAGAAGATGAAATGCACAATTTTGATTACATAAAAATGATACTTTTTTTTTACAGATAAAATCAGAAGGGAAATAGTTATCTAGGAAAAAAAAACATTCCTGTGTCAAGTTTCTCCATTAAAGGTCTGATATCCAAGACATGTGTGAAACTGATTCAAATATGTCAGAATTACAACCCTTCTCCTGTGGACACATGGTCAAACAATATAGACAGGCAGTTCTCAAAGGATTAAATCCAAGCTAATAATAGCCATATGAAAAAATGCTTCAAAATATTAATAATTAGAGAAATACAAACAAAAACTCCAAGGTTCAGCTTCTGACCTGATAAACTGGCAAAGATGTTAAAAAAAAAAAAACCCATGACAATTACTGAAGGAGCTACAGAAAGACAGGCACCCTGGTGCATAGTTGATAGAGCTGTGAATTAGTACAATCTTTCTGGAAAGCAATTTGGAATTATGGAAAGACAAAACATTTACTAAGTTCCTGCTGGGTGCAATGCTAAGCACTGAGGATACAAATGGAAGCAAGAAAAACTGCCCCTGCCCTCTAGGAGCTTACATTCTAATGGAGGGAGGTAATACACAAAATGGAGCACAGAAAGGAGAGTATGCACCCAGGAAGCAGTGTGGAGACCTGGTGCCCAGCAAAAATGAGGCAAAAGCTGGCCTATCAGAGACAAAAGATCCAGGGGGTGAAGACCAGATTTCTAGTGTGGAGAAGTTTGAGGTGATGGTTCACATAGAGGTAACATGGTGAAGAGAGGGCTGGCAAGGATCCTCAGACTAGATCTTCCAAATCACTAAGCTGTTCATATCTTTGATCCAGCTACATCACTATTGGAGATCAAATTAACAGGAAAAATCCCATACTTAGAAATAGATCTATAGCAGTTTGTTGTTCTTGTAGCAAAGAATTAATGAACATTTATTAAATGCTTACTATGTGTCAGGCACCATACTAAGTCCTGGGGGTTACTGAGCATTTGTGCAATGGCTAAACAAAATGTGGGCTATGCGTACAATGGAATATTTTTGAGCTATAAGATATTAAGAAAGGTGTGGTTTTAGGGAGACCTAGGAATATTTGTAATAACCACCATTTACATGGCATTTTAAAGTTTGCAAAGTGGTTATCTGTCCTTTGATCTTATGAGATATTATTCCTATTTTACAGATGAAGAAGTTGAGGCCAAGAGAGTTTAAATGAATTGCTCAGGGTTGCACAACGAGCAAGTTCTCTGTGGCAAGATTTGAACTAGGTCTTCCTGACTCCAACTCCAACAATTGAATGAAATTATACAGTGTGAAATAAGCAGAGCCAGGAGAACAATTTATATAGTAATGACAACTCCATAAAGAAAATTGACTTTCAAAGACTTCAGACCTTGGATCAATACAATGAGCTACCATACATAACTCCAAATGATTAATGATGAAGTGTATGTACTACCTGCCCCCTGAAGGGTGAGGGACTCGAAGAGCAGAATGAATGAACAATACATTTATTAACATGGATAATGAGGACAATTTGTTTAGATTAATTATGCTTATGTGTTACAAAAAAGTAATATTACATGGGAAAAAAGACAACAGAAGATGTAGGGAACTATAGCTTTCTCCCACTATTTGGAGGATGGCCTCTTGGGAAGTAGGATTATACTTCTTGAACCCAGAGGGAAGATCCAGGGGCAAAATGGAAAAAGAGCCACAGATTTAGGTTCAATCTAAGGAAAAACTTTCTCACTAAGAGAGTGAAATAAGTTGTCTCAGGACTTAGTGCATTCCCTGCTAATGAAGGTCTTCTAGAAGATACTGGCTGAGTCAGTCAGGTAAAAGTTGGACAAGTTGCCCTCGAGGGTCTATGCCAACTCAAAACGACATGGTTCTTAAAAAAAATAGAGCAACACATTGTTCTTTCCCTCAGCTTCCTGATTCTTAGCTTTGGCAACAGGCACACACTGTCCCCCTTTCCTTGTTTTTATAAGAGTCCAAAACTTGTTTTCCAAATGCTATGATTAAAAACATCCATTTCATCAAATACCCCCAACCTCTACCTTTGACAAGCTTATGGGGTTAGGAGAGGTTATCTTGGCAGTATCTTCTTTCTTTTGTGTTTACTCCCCCATTAGAATATAAGCTCATTGAGGGCAGGGACTGTTTTATTTTTGAACCCCTAAAATCAAACGACATATCTCATCTTGATATAAAGTGCTTAGCACCGTGCCTAGAACATAGTGGGTGCTATAAACATGTTTATTCCCTCCATCCTTAGTGATTAGAACAGAATTTGGCACATAATAGCTATATAATAAATTCCATTCATTTACACACCTCTTCCCCCTCTCCCCTATCAGTGATGGCCATTTTTGTCTCCTGCCCCAGTGCTTAAATGATCTTGTCTAAATTTATCTAGGAAACTTGCTCTCAGGAAAGGATCTGAAACTCCTTTGCTAATGTGTGAACCACACACTCAGAATCTCAGAGCTAGAAGGGATCTTGGAGATCATTTCACCCTTACCTGAACAGAATCCCCTCCCCAATGTTACTGAATGGTGGTCATCCAGTTTATGCTGAAAGATCTCGCCTCTCCACTATAGAAAACTCAAAGCTTTCTCATTCAGCCCATTCCACTTTCTGTATACATCTAGGCTCTTTCCCTCCACTCTCTTCTCAAATTTTTTCTATTTTGCCCTTCCCCTACCTCACCACTCATTAGCCTGTGGAGGTGGACCCTACAGTGGCTATGGGAGACCAACCAGGATGTTTTCTTAGGCTTTTCAGTCTTCAATACACTGGAACTGAAGCTACATAGTATACAATTCCAAGCTATGAGACAGTCTCCTGCAGTCACCTAGAGTGGCCACCAGATGTCCCTGCTGCTCCTCCTGCCAAATTTAGCTTTTCTGCACAGCTGGGCCTGGGGCTCGAAGTGGGATGGAGTCGCTTTTTTGAGCCTGGGAATCTCAGTGCTGGATTCTCATACCACTCTAAGGTCTAGAAAGAGATAGGGACCGGTATATCTGTATGTACTGTGATGTCTGTGTGTGTATATCTGTCCTATAGAATGAATCTGTTGTGTATATTTACATCTGTATGTTAAAGTGTATGTAATTGCTGGGCTAGTGACCCACACCTGTGATTCCTGTTATTGGGGTGGCTGAGTCTGGTGGATCTATTAAACTTAAGAGTTCTGGGCAGCAATGGGCTAAAATCCTTGGGGTGTCAGTGTTTGGCATTGATATAGTAAGCCCTAGGGATCTGGGGTTGGGGAGGAGGATCAGGCTACCTAAGGAGGGAGGAACCTGCTCAGATCAGAGAAGCACAGCAGGTTAAAACTTCTGAGTCAATCAGTAAAAGAATCTGCCCACGAATGGTTGCTGCATTTCTAGCCTGAAAGAGATAGGGCGTCCTAGGGTTGATGAATAAATGAATAAACAAACATAAATTAGAGTTGGGGTATGCTTCTGTGTTTGCGACCATGGATATGTGTGATCTCTGTTTTTGGCACGTGTGATTGATTATCCAGACAATTTAAGTCAACAAATATTTATTAAGCACCTGCTGTTGACCAGACACTATGCTAAGCACTGGGGATACAAAGAAAGGCAAAAGATAGTCCCTGCTCTCAAGGAACCCCCAGTTTAACAGGAAAGGGGAAGACATGCAAACAGTTATATATAAACAAGATAAATCCACAAAGAGATAGCACTAACATTAAGGTGGATCAGAAAAAGACTCCTTGTAGAAGGTTGAATTTTAGCTTGGATTTGAAGGAAGCCAGGGAAATTAGAAAGCAGAGATGAGGGAAAGAACATTACAAGGATGGGAGACAGCCAGTTGTTTTATGTATGAAAAACAGCAAGAAGACCAGTGTCACTGGATCTTAGATCATATGGAGAGGAGTAAGGTGTAAGGAGACTGGAAAGGGGTATGTGTATATGTGTATGTGTGTGGGGGGGAATGGAGAGGGTGGCTATGAAAAGATTTAAAAGCCAAACAGAAGATTCTTTATCTGATTCCAAAAGTAATAGGGAGCTACAGGCTGGAAGTCACCAAAGAGGCTGGCTGGATAAATAGATCTAAGAATCATTTGAGTAAGATTAATTAAATCCACGGCAGTTGATGATATTAAGTGAAAGCAAGTAGAGAGAGAAGGGGAAAAAGGTCTAGGTCATAGGGGTAGGGAACCTGTGGCCTCAAGGTCATATGTGGCCCTCTAGGTCCTCAAATGTAGCCCTTTGACTGAATCCAAAGTTCACAGGACAAATCCTTTTATTAAGAGGGCTACACTTGAGAACCTAAGGGGCTGCATGTGGCCTCGAGGCTGCAGGTTCCACATGCCTGGTAGAAAAAGTTTTGGGGGACACTTAATGGCTAGTGCATATGATCTGGATGAAGATTCAGCAAAGAAGATTGAGAAGAATAGACCAGTCAAGTAAGAGGAGAAGAGAGGGGTGACATGAAAGCATAAAGAGAGTATCAAGGAGAATATGAACACTGAAAAAAGTAAGTTAGTTTTGGTAAGTAAGAGATTATTGGTAACCTTAGAAAAACCAGTTTCAGTTGAATGATGAGGTCAGAAACTAGATTTTAGAGAATTAAGAAGACAGGGAAAGGAAAGGAAGGAGAGGCACCTATTGTGTTTGGACAGTCTAAGGATACTGGCCTAGAAAAGAACTAAGTGGTGGAGGGACTTGAAGTCTTAGTGAGAAGGAGGAATAGGACTGAACATTTCAAGGGAGAGGGAGAGTTAGTATGACTGGTTTTAATCAGATGAAGGAATTTTAGAGTTCATGAACATGGAAAAGGAACATTTGTGGGTGATAGCGTGATCAAGGTATAACTATCTTTGTGTGTTACTTCCTCTTCTTCTTCCTCTTCCTTCTCTTCTTTTTCCTCCTTTTCCTCTTCTCCCTCTTCCTCTCTCCTTCCTCTTGTCAACCTAATAAAAAGTTTGGTTAAAGGAGACAAATAGTGATCTACAGTTACAGCATATTTATTCTTTATTCCTTTAAGCCAGAGAAACTTGTACAAGGAATACAGGAGCTGAGTCCTGACTGATGAATAAAAAAATGAGAGAGCTTAAGTACATTTTAGGATCATCACAATTCAGGGTGGCTATGTCACACAAATTTATGATCCCCATAAATATTCAATCATTGTATGAGAAAGGAATTTTCTTAATTGAATAAATGGTAAATACAATAGAGCAAGACAAAGTGTTGATTGAAATTATGATCCAGGGTACCTGCATTTTCTTTACCATTAACATTCCATAACATAGTATCTATCCAAAAAATATTAAGATAAGAAAAAGTCCCATTACTCAAGTTAATGCCTCAAGTTAAGGGTCTCATCCTTAAGGGCCATAAAGTAAGCCTCATCTGCTTTGTTGACATAAGGAGAGGTATTCTCTGAGCTCACTCAGAGAGCAAAGACAAAGCAGGGTCCATTTGGAATTTATGACCTCAGGATGCCTGTTTTAAATCCTACTTCCAGCCTTATCTGGTGTCTGGAGTTGCTGACACAGAAAAAGGCCTTTTTAAGGTGAGGCAACACAGTGTGTTTGATTAATTCAGACTTTGGCCAAAATATGATATTTAATGATTATCACCCTCTTCCTCCTCTTTCTCCTCCTCCTTCTTCCTCTTCCTCTTCTTCTTATATTTTGTAAGACATTTAGGTTTTGAGCCTAGATTTAAATTTTTTTTTACTTCTATTTGTTATTATTGTTTTAATTATTATTACAGTTTTCTTATTTCCTTCACAGCTTTCATTTATGATGTCTTAAAATATAGCTCTGAAAAAACAGGCTTTAAAAAAGTCTATTTTGGTTCAAATGGAGCTACTTGACTGCACCTTTAAATCCAAATCACTCTGATTCTCATTGATTGGCCAATAATAGCCCCCAATCCAAGTCTTTGTGATTCATTGTTTAGTTTTTTGTGGCTTAGAATGAGTATAAATAGTAATTCCTTTATGTTTTCGCCAGAAACTCTAAGGGTCTTCCCCTCTCAGACTGAGTCTTTTGTGGTGGTAAATTGGGCTATCTTTTGTCTCTTTTCTTACCTAGCTTTTAGTCATCAAATGGGCATTGCCTCAGATAAACTGAGACCTGGAAAAGACCTTAATTTAGAAATGTCAAGGTCACACACTGCAGCCTGGGCCATTGCCAGACATTTTGACTTTTGTCTTGCCCTTGGACTTTGATAACTGTAGAAGAGAGAATGAGGCTGATGATTTTGCATAGCTATGCCTCACTTAAACCCAATTCATGCACAAATTTTTACATCACTCTCATAGTCATTGATACTCTTTGAGAAACAAGAACAAAAGACAATTAACCAGTGACTTGTGGGGAAATGAGTCAAAGTGCAGTCAATGTTGGAAAAGGTGGCCAGGGAGGTTGAGTCATTAGGAAGGAGCTAAGTTTCACTGAGTACAAAAAGATGGAAGAAGTGAGAAAAGAAAAGACTTGAGATGAAAGTTTGCTACCTATGGAGCAGGCATTAAAGAGGGAAGACTGGAAGGGGCATTTAACTTTAGAGTGGGATGTTGGGGGGAGGAGGGTGTGATTTCATGAGGATAGGGATATGGGAGTGGCCAGTAAGGGAAAAAAAGTGGAGTTAGAATAATGGAAGCTGGGGACTCAGAATCACTGGGATAGGGAAAACATGAAAAGGTGTATTCATATCCTTAATCATTGATTAATTAAATTTATTTATTTAATTAAAATTATCCTAATCATTGAAGAATGAGTTTAGGCATGTTGTGGATTTTGTGTTTCCAGTTATCTGTGTTATATGGGTAGGAGTTGTACCTATGTACCTATATGTATCAACACATAGGTTCCTGTATTATGTGAATATGTTATGATTTTGTGTCAGTCTGTTTACAGTGAGCACTATCAGCATAAGACTTACTATTTTTTCCATTCATTCATTCATCCATCTATTCAATAAGCATTTACTAAATGCCTGTTATATTCAAGGTGTAGTGTCAAATTCTTTGATGACAAGGACTGCTTAATTTTTGTCTTTGTATCCCCAATGCCTAGTACAATCCATGTCACTTCATAAATACTTGCTGGTTGATTGATTCATACAAAATAAAATATGACACAATCCCCACTGTGAACACCTACATTTTATTATCTGGGTGGGGTATGGCATACAACAAAAAGTATAATATGAGGTAGAGAGGGATAGGGACAAAGAAGAAGTCAGACAGAGGGCTTTAGAGTAAATCTGATGAGGAAGAGTAAGATTTCCCATTCCCATTATCATTTTCATCTCCCTCAGAATTATAGATTCATGGATTCTCACAACTGGAAGCTACTATCTTGGAGGTCACCTAAATGAAGACCTTTATCATTTACCTGATGGTTGGCCATTCAGGCTATGCTGCAGGGTCTCCAATGAATGGGAATGCACTACCTTAAAGTCCTGTTCAGAGCTCATAACCATCAACACAATCATGAAATTATGGATTTAGATTTTGAAAGAATTTAGAGATTATAAAATTTGACACCCTCATTTGATTGAAGGAAGAACTTGAAACTCAGAAAAGTTGATTTACTTCTAAGGTTACACAGGTACTAAATGATTTTAGAACCTGTATTTAAATCTAGGTTATCTGGCTCCAAATACAGCCATCTTTCCACTGCACTGCACCACCACCATCATCACCAGTAGAAGGGCAGCATGGCAGAGTAGAAAGACTGTTGGTTTTGGAATCAGAGGACCTGAGTTCAAATCTAGGTTGAAGTCACTTCCCTTCCCTTCCCTAATTTGTCAAATGAGGGGGCTGGACTATCAGAGGTGTTAAATTCATGGCTCAGGGACAACAATTAGCCAAAAAACCTCTTGAAGGTATGGGATCCAGATTAAAATGTAATTGGGAAATGTTTAACAAAAGAAGTGAAAATACAATATAACATAGATCATGTTAATTTGTGGTTTTCTAAATCAACATGCAGCCTTCAGGGATTGATTTTTATTTGAGTTTGACAGCACTGAACCAGATAACTCAAAACTTCCCTTCCAACTCTATATCTATGATCCAAAGATCCATCACCACTACCATCATCAAAATCCTATAAACCATCTCACTCACATGACATTGTCACTCGTTGACCATCACAAAACCAATATAAGGAAGTACTTCTCAGGAACCAGATCAGTCCCACCATAAAATGACTGCCTTCTTAGGGATCAAGCACCCTAAATAGAAGGTGTTCAGGGGAGATGGAACACCTCCCTTCAGAGAGGCTGTATTGGATATTGTCATTGTCATAATCAAAATAATCACTATTATTATCTTCATTGCTATATGTGCTAATATACCACATAGACATATTATCACTATCATATATACATTGTGTATGTGTTTGTGTGTGTGTGTATAAGAGTCAGTGGCATAGTGCATTGACCGAGAGAACTGGCCTTGGTGCTAGGAAGACCTGAATTAAAAGTCCTTCCTCAGGTGTGTGACCCTTAACCTTTCAGTGTTCCCAGGCAACCCTCTTTAAGATTATAAATTACTGAACAGGTGCTATTGAAGGGAATTTTCTCACTTGGCACTCCCTATACCAAGGAGATTACAAGTATAGGACAGAAAAAAAAAGCTATGAGGTATATTATAGGTATGCATGTATGTATGCACATAATATGTATATGTATGCACAAAACCACTGGAGTGGTTTGCTTCTTCCTTCTCTAGCTCATTTTACAGATGAGGAAACTAAGGCAAACAGAGTTAAGTGACTTGTCCAGGATCACATAGCTTATAAGTGTCTGAAGGTGGATTTGAACTAAGGAATCTTCTTGACTCCAGGCCCAGTACTCTATGTACTATGCCAATGATATGCATACATACCTACATACATATATACACAGAGACATACAAACTTATATCACCACATATACCTGCCTATATACCTATATGTCATACATACCCGCATATATATGCCTATATACCCACACATATACATCATAGGCATATTATTTGAAATGTTTATAGGCATATACATATACCCACACATATACAGGATGACTTATGAATGTCTCATGACTAGAATGACAGTCTCAGAGCTAGAAGAGATCTAATCCAACTCCTTTCACAGTGTAATGCAGGAGTCTGCTATATAGCCTCTCTGACAGGAAGATGAACATCTCTGATGATAGAGTGTTTAATCCCTATTTATTTTTTAAAAGTATTTTATTTTTTCCAATTACATGCACCTTGAGGGGCAGAGTTGGTGAAGGCTTGAGAGAGGAATGGTCTTTGGTCTCCTGGCATCTGGCCTTAAGAGATAGAACATGTGGTATTCTGAGAAGAATCAAGGTGCACCTCCTCTATGTGCTTTATCATTAATTCCCTGGAATTATGGTTGGTCTCTCAAAGTGTTTGTCTTTACAATGTTATGACTGATGTGAAAATTGTTCTCTTGGTTCTACTCACTTTAGTCTGTATCAGTTCATATAATCTTCTCAATTTCCTCTGAAAACATACCTTCGTCATTTCTTAGGGCATAATAATATTCCATCATATTCATATATTGTCATATTTTCAAGCCATTGTCCTATTGATGGGCACTCCTTTTATTTCTGGTTCTTTGGTAAAATAAATATAAATAATTTTTGTACCTCTGAGTCCTTTTTCTGTCTTTAATGTCTTTGGGATATAGACCAAGTTTTTGAGTTCCAAACCATTTAAACTAATATGCCATTTTCACTGTATTCTCATACAAGGAAAATTTTAAATTAATTTCATTGTTTGTGATTCACTGTTGAGTCAATGCCTATATTTTTCAAAAAATTAACTTAATTGATTCCTAACTCAGTAACATCCTTTTAAAATTCACTTCTGTGTTTTTCATGTCTTTACCTTAGCCGTTCTCAGTACTGGGACGGGTTCCATCCACCACATTGGTAGTGATGAGCCCCTCTATTTGTATAATGCTATGCAGATTACAAGGTCTTTCATTTCCATTATGTTATTGGATCATCACAACAGCCTTTGGAAGGAGGAAGGGGAGTAGAAAAGGAGGAAAGAGAGGAATGATTCTGCCCATTTTACAGAGGGTAAGTGATTTGCCCGGTGAGGAAATAAAGGTAGAATTAGAGCCAGAAAGCTGGTCTTCAGACTTTCACACCAGGTCTCTCTGTGATCAGTTTACCTCAAAAAGTAGACCAAGGGAGGAAAGAGTAAAAAACATTGTGCTAGTGGTGGTGGTAATGTATAGTAGGGTTTGGGTCTGGGTTTGCTGGTAAATGTTTCACAACCTACTCTCTGGGGGAAAAAATTTATACAGGACACACTTTTAAGCTTAAACTGCATTATTAAAATTTTTTCCATCAGTTTACTAAGCCTAGATGATCACCCACACAATAAAGCAAGCCCTAATTTGGCAGATTTGCTGATTTGCAAGGTGTAACTGCTTATACCAAACATGTAACAATTGACTTTTTTTTTTTTTTTGCTTTCTGGAGGGTGGAAGGTAGGGTAATTGGGGTTAAGTGACTTACCCAAAGTCACATGGCTAGTTTTTTTGTGTTAAGCGTCTGAGATCGCAATTGAACTCAGGTCCTCCTGACTCCAGGGCCGATGTTTATTCACTGTGCCACCTAGCTGCCCCAACAATTGACTTTCACTAACCAGTTTCAATAGACTCTGGCAAATCCATAGGAGTGGGATATGGTGGTGAGTCAAATGGAAAGAACCCTCGAGGAAGAATGAAGAGACCCAGATCTAGTCCTGGCTCTGGGACTGATTCCCCACAAGATCTTGGACAAGTCACTTCCCAGAGAATCTAGGAGCTGAAAGGGATCTCACCAGTCCTCTAGACCAACTCCAAACTGATTAGTAATCTCCTTTGCAACATCCTTGACAAGCAATCATCCAGCCTTTGTTTAAAACCATTCTCCACCCCCACCCCCCCATCCCCTACCACACACAGTATGGGGTCCCGCTACTTCCCAAGGCAACTCTTTGACTCACTCTAATTGTTCTAGTTGCTTCAAACAGAACTGTGCAACTTCAACCCATTACTCACATTTCTGTCTTCTGGGGCCAAAAAGAATAATTCCGACCCATTTTCTGCATGAAAGCTATAAGTTTATATACTTGAAGAAAGTGATCCTGATTCCCATTAGGCTAATTCTGCTTCTCCAGACTAAACATTTCCGGTTCCTGCAGACAATCATCCTATTATGGGGCTGCTGGTCCCTTCCCCATTCTGGTCCCTCTTCCCTGAAGAGGTTTAGTTTGTCAGTGTATTTGATAAACTGTGACTCAGAACTGAACGTGATCTCTTGATTTGCTTTCCCTGGACCTCAGTTTCCTCAGCTGTAAAATAATTTGGAGGAAAGTGTTTCATAAACCTGAAAGCATTATATAAAAGTGTGTTGTGCATAAAATAGATTAGGTTGGAGGGTTTCAGCCTGGGTTCCATGAATTGGTATTTTTTTTTAAGAATTGATAATATAGAATTGGTTTCCTTTGTAATCCTTTGTATTTTATTGTATGCATTTGAAAAACATTATTCTGAGAAGGCATCGTAGGGGCTTCTCCAGTCTGCCAAAGATACTCAGGATGCACAAAAAAAGTTAAGAATCCTGGGGTTGGATGCTCTGTAAGGTCTATTCCAGATGTGAATGAATGAATGCAGACCCGAGTGACTCTTAAGGGTCAGGCAGGCCAGGTTAAGCCAGCCTCTAATCAAGTCTCTAATCAGTCCAGGTTGGTAGAGGGAAGTCTAGGTAGAGGGAAGAATGTTGTGTTGGAGAGTTAGCAGGCTGGGAAAGCTGGTCAGGAAGAGGCAAGAGGAAGTGAGCATGGTTGAATGGAGCCCCTGGGTGAAGAATTATGAGTCTCAAAAGGAAATCTGCTTTTTCTGCTGCAGGAGAGAACTATGGTCCCTGCCATCAGGGAACTTCTAGTCTCAGATAACTTCATAGCTTTGTTCTCTGAGTGGTTGCTGAATAAATGTTGCTTATTATAATGTCTGTCTGTTTGATTGTCTTGCTGACTTATTGACTAGATAATTGATTCATTGGACAATAAGCTCCTTGAGGGCAGTGCTTATATCTTATTTTAAGTTTGTTTCTACCTCAATTCTTTGGCCAGTTAGGCAGCTCTGGGTCTGGAGTCAGGAAGATCTGAGTTCCAATCTAGTCTCAGACACTTACTAGCTGTATGCCCCTGGGCAATCCACTTGACCTCTGTCTCCCTTAATTTCCTCAACTGTAAAACAGTGATGGTAATAGAACCTACCTAGAAGGGTTATTTTGAGGATCAAATGAGAAAATATTTGTAAAGTGTTTACCACAATGTTTAACACATACTAGGTTAATAAGAAATATTTGTTTCCTTCCTACTATATGCAAGACTCTGAATGCAAAGCTTTGCATATGGTTGGTACCATATCTCTTTGTTGAACTTCATTCATTCATCCACTTGACAACCATTTCTGTTTTGCCTGCTGAAGCATAGAAAGGCAGTGAGACAAAATGGGCGGAGAACTGGCCTTGGATTCAGGAAAAACTGTCTTCAAGTCCTGTTCCTGACAGACTGGCTGTCTGACCAGGGCAAGTTACTTAACCAGTGAACTACATAACATATAATGAGTGATTAATAAATGTTTGTTCAGCAACTCACTGATTTCACTGTTTAGTGGTCAAAAAACTCTCTGAAGAGAGTCTGTACTGACAGAAAGAGTTTCCTTACTGAGAGTTCTCTATACCAGTGAAATCACAAGTCTTGACCGAAAAAGAATCCCAGGATCATAGAAGAGGTTGGTCTGAGAAGCATCCAGCCAGCTTTCATTTGAAGACCTCCTTTGCAGGGAAGCTCACTACCCACTCACAAAGTTCATTTCATTTTTGGATAGCTCTAGTTATTAGGAAGGGTTTTTTTCCCCCTACATTAAGCCAAAAACTAACTCTGAAATTTCCCTTAATTGCCTCTATTTCTTCTCTCTGGGGCCAAGCAGAATAAATTTAATCTTTCTTCAATGCCAGTTCTTCAGAGATATTCCCCTAAGTATTTTCTTCTCCTGATTAAACATTCCTACTTTCTTAAATTGACTTTTTTCCTGAATATTTCAAGTGCCCTCAACAAACAAATTTCAACAAACATTTATTAAGCACCTACTGTGTGCAGGCAGTAGAGGGAAAGATGGATTTGTTTGTTTTTGGAGTGAGATACAGATTTAGAAGTGACTCAGTCTGTGACTTCATAGAGTTCACAGTCTAGTAGGGGCATAGTAATGCAATAATTGGATGGAGAGTAGAATATAATGAGGGCATGAGAAAGAGAGTCACATGTGAGGTCCAACAGGGAAAAGGATTGTTTATGACCAAAAAGACCAGGGAAGATTTTTTTGCAGGCGACATCATCTGAGCTGAGCTTTGAGAGATAGCTGACTTCAAGTATTTAGTTCAATGTCTTTCCCTGGCTCCAATCTCCAACCTAAAGCCAGTGCCATCAGGCAGAGAAACTCAAACAATATCCTGCTGACCTGTTGCTGAGAGTGAAAGAGGATAGGGATTTATTTCAGGTGTTAACTCTGTGGGAGACCAGGAGGGGCCAACCATCCAACCTCCAAGGGATCCTGGAGAGACTTCTGGGGGACCCATGAACTTGGATAGGAAAAAAGATCATATTTGCTAACCTCACACTTGAATTTTGTGTTTCTTTTCAATTGTGAATGTAGGCAATCAACATGATTCTGAAAAGGGTCTTCCTAGTCTTCCCCAGACTGCCAGGGAGTCCCATGACAGAGAAAAGGTTAACAATCCCTCTAGATTCTAGTAATATGACGAAAGGACTGGAGATAATACCATAGGAGGATAGATTGGGAGACCTGGGGATTCCCCATTTGGGGAATAGTGGGCAAGATGGAGAAGAGGTAAAAAATGCCCAGGACTTAAAGGGAATTTATATTTTTAAATTCTTGTATTACACTACTACATCAAAAAAGAAAAAAGAGAAGTTAATAATAACAATACTGCTAAGATTTTTACAATGCTTTAAGATTTGCCAAGCATTGTACAGAGATCATCTCATTCGACTTTCTCTGTTTTTCCCCAGAAGAAAGAACCAGGAAGAATGCAGGGAAGTTGTGAAATACCAGATTTGGGCTTGATTCAAGGAAGAATTTCCTCACATTAGCGCTATCTGAAAGTGGAATGGGCTGCCCCTGGAGATAGTGGGTTCACTGGAGGTCTCCAAGCAGAGGCTGGATACACATTATCATTGTGTTTGGACTAGGAAGCTTTGGGAATTTTGTAGTCGGTTAGGGACTCCTTGGGAGTACTTTACAATTCTGTGATGTCCAACACTCCTCACTAAGGAACCAGCTGAAGATGTGTGGGTCTCATTAAAATGAATGGAGTTGTGTTCCTGGGGCTAATAATTTCAGGAGATAAGAGACAGTGGCTGGGGGCTGGTTAGTTCCCTGTATTGTAAGAAAGTCTGATCTAGTGATCCAGCTTGAGGTTTGCATCTCTGTGGTTAGATGCCCTTCTCATGAAGACATCCAAACACCAACTCCAGAGATGTCCCCATCCTCCTGTCACCAGTATGGTGTGCCCTCATCAGAGAAGGCGCTGTACTATGAGCAAAGTAGAATTGAAGTAGCTCAAAAGAAATGTGAGATGTACGAATTTAGAGAATCCACCCCAAATATGCACATAGACTATTTGTGCCTGACCTATGCTATGGTAAAGCATTCTGATCAGCCACAGTCGGACACACTGTAACTTTACTCTACCATAGTGGTGTCATTTTTGGTCCTCTTTGAGAAGGAAGGACAACAACCAACCGGTTTGGTCTACTCATTGTGGGTCAAACACAGAAAGAAAATTTGTAGTTTCCTTTGTTGATAGGTCTGGATAGATCTTAGATCGGTGGTTAAAGCACAGAATAAGAAAGGTCGAAGCCTCAATATATGACCCAGACCAGGGCACATTCTGGAACTAGGGTGACATTTGGGCCTGAGAATATGTCATGGGTCAGAGATCTGTCTGGGACCAAAGCCAAGACTCAGTCTGGGACTAACGTCCATTTAGTCCATTTAGGTTGAGGGTTTAGAATTTATTTGGGGCCTAGGGTTAGGACTTACATCCTGTGGACCTGTTCTCTAGCCTCTCCCAGGCTCTGGCTTCTTGTCTGCCTTCAATAAGGCAGCTCTAAGGAATCAAAAACAAAACCCTGTAATTATTGGACTTCCTTGTAGAAGGTCAAAGAGTGAAGCTGAGCAACGATAGGATTGCCGATAACAGTGACTCCCCATCTTCAGCTCACTCTGAATCTGCATCTTGCCCTGAAGATCCCAGATATAGTTCTCATAATCCATTTCTTTTACTCACCTTTCTGCAGGAAATTATTTCTGTGTTGGAAGAGGCAATTGAGATGAATTCCATCCCCCCAGCTTTTACACAAAGCACTTTTGGGAGACAGGGTCCCCAGGACTTTGTGTTGTGGACTTTTTTTTCTTTTTTTAAAAAAAAATTAAATTTTATTTAAACTTTAATAGAAAAACTTAAATACACAATAAGAAAAGAAAAATAAATATATTTTAAAGTTAAATATTAAAACCAGAATACAAAGTAAGAAAATAAAATATGTGCATAGCAAAACTGAAGAGAGGATTCAAAAGGTATAGCAATAAATTTCCTTTTCAAGACAGACTATATAATAAAGACTTTGTGTTGTGTTCAAAGCTGTCCATCTTTGCTTCCTGGTAAGTTTTCTTGTGTTCTCTGCTGTGTAATTTTACCTTGCCCTTTTTTTTTGTGGACTTTTTTGAGGTCTGAATGAGGGTTAAAGTGAGGTCATTAGAATCATAGTCTCAGGTTAATAGGTTTGCCCTGGTCATAGGCTGAACTCTGACCTCGACCCCAATCTGAGACCTGACCCTAAGCAGCTAGGACCAAGCCAGAATTAATGAATAGCTCAGTGCAAACCCATTCCCAGTATTGGAAAACTCAATTAGTATTTATTTGAACATTTGGCCATGTGCTCCCTATCTCAGGGCGCTATGACTGCAGTGAGTACACATTTGTCTGATATCTTCAGACATATGAGATTGGACTAGATTATTTCTGAGATGCCTTGCAGCTCTGAAATTCTGTGTTTCTGTGATTTCCCATATTATCGTTACTTGGGAATAGATAGGAATAGAATATAGGGAAACCAAACTGCCTGTGACAAAAATATCTCCCTGGGTTCCAGTCACCCCTCGGTGAAATGAAGCATGTTGGACTAGATCACTTCTGAGGCCCCTCCCAGCTTTGATATTCTATGTTCTAAAGTCCTTCCCAGTTCTGATAGTCTTTGTTCTAAGGTCCCTCCCAGCTTTGATATTCTATGTTCTAAAGTCCTTCCCAGTTCTGATATTCTATGTTCTAAGGTCCCTCCCAGCTTTGATATTCTATGGTCTAAAGTCCTTCCCAGTTCTGATATTCTGTGTTCTAAGGTCCCTCCCAGCTTTGATATTCTATGTTCTAAGTTCCCTCCCAGCTCTGATATTCTATATTCCAAAGTCTCTTCCTTAGAGATCTTAGAAAGGCATAGTACATGGAGTGTTAACTTTGGAGGTGGGAAGACCCGAGTTCTAGTCCTGTCTCTGATTCATACTGGTTGTGTGACCTTGAGCAAGTCACTTGCTCCCTCAGTCCTCTAGATAATTCTATAAGAATATAAGTTGAAGAGGAGTTCACCTTCTCTAAGTTGCTTCAGCACATGATGTTTCTCACACCAATGAAATTCCTGCTCTAGTTGCTACCCTAGATACCCCTTCCAACTCTGATACTCCACGTTCCCAAATCCCTGCCAGCTCTGACATCTTGTTTTGAGATCTCTTCCAGAATTGACATTCTATTTGTCCCAGAGACCTTCTGGTCCTCACATTCTGTTTTCTATGCCTAGGATCCCTTTCCATCCCTTGTATTCCTCACAGGAAATTTCCCCTTTTCCTCCCCTTGTTGAGGGGAAATCACTGTAGGTCCCACTCTTGGATCAAGGCCCTCTCACTCTCCATTTGGGGGAGTCAAAATCATGCCAGTTATTTGTCGGTCCAGGTGCTGGGATGTGAAGGACCCAACACTGCTTATATAGGGAAATTAATGGTATCAGTCACTCTTCCCAGAGGATGGGAAAGGTCATGTGTATAAATTACAACTTTAAGTGCATCAGCTACCCTACGAGTTAACAAAAAATGAATGAAAGAGCTAGAAGGTCCCTTATAGAAGGAAGAAGACATCTGTAACTCCGTTGTTAGTTTTAAACTGTACAAATCATTGTTCTTATCCCAGCCCCATGAGCTAAGTAGGGCATTATTATCATTCTCATTTACTTGATGAGACTGAATTACAGAATGGGAAAGAGACTTGTCCAAGACCACATAGCTAGTTAATGTCAGAGAAAGGATCTGAACCCAGGTCTCCAGGTTCAAAGCACTGTGTTCTTTCCACTAAACCATGCTGCAGAAAGTACACGGAACATACAATGTGGGGGATGAGGGGGATTTCAGGGAACATTTAGTCTGATCCTCTCCTTTTGTTATAAGAGATTTAAAGAATGCAAATGACTAAGCTCTTCAGTATTTCTTGGTTTTCTCTTCCATCTTCCTTTCTGGGCCCAACAACAAGCCTTTATAATGTTTTCTTTTCCCATTAGAATGGAAACTTCCTCAAAACAGACACAGGAACTATATGAACATAAACATAAAACACTTTTTATATAAATAAAGTCATATCTAAATAATTGGAGTGATATTTATTATTCATGGGTAGGTAAAGCCAATATAATAAAAAATGACAATTTTACCTAACTACTCTATTTATTCAATGCCATCCCAATTAAATTACTAAAAAATTATCTTACTGAGTTAGAAAAAAATAATAACAAAGTTCATTTGGAAGAACAAAAGGTCAGGAACTTCAAAGAAACTAGAGGAAAAAAATGTAAAGGAAGGAGATTAGGTAGTATCAGACTTTATATTATACGGTAAAAGCATTGTTGAAGTGTAAAATGGATAATTTCAATTATTTTAAATTAAAATTTTCTTGCATAAATAAAACCAATGTAGCTAAGAATAGCAAGAATGGAGAAAACTGGAAAAAAGACTTGCATTGGCAATCACTCAGATAGGATGTGGTCACGTTAAAATATTGCTGTGCTGTAGGAAATGATGAACTGGTTGATTTAGAAAAACATGGAAAGACTTGGTTCTATGAAGGAAGATGCTATCCATCTCCATTGAAATAGATGACAAGTCAAAATATGCATAGGAGGGTCTTATATATACATGTATGAATGTATATGTTTGTTGATATCTATGTGTGTGTGTGTGTATATATATATATGTATATATATCTGAGTTTAATTGTAGCCTTCTTTGGGAGGAGGGGAAAAATAAAGGAAAAAGTGCACAGCAGAGAACAAAAGAAAACCTATGAGGAAGCAAACAAAGGCTGGGTGGCTTTGAAAACAATGTGCAGTATTTATTATTTAAGTTTTCTTGAAATGGATATTTATTGTTTTATATTGAATCCTGTCTTATGTTCTGCTGGGTCCATGGCAATGTTCTTTTCTTTTTTTCCTTTGCTTGTTTTGTATTTAAGTTTAAAACGAATAAAACTTTACAACAACAACAACAAAAAGAATGTAAACTTCCTAAAGGCAGGTACTATCTTTCTTCTTGCTCCTACATGTATTTCTCAGCAATTAACAGAGTGCCTGGCACTTAAGGAACATTTAGTGATTGCTTGTTGACTGACAATTGCCAATACAAACAGATAAATAATTCTGGAGAAGAAGAGTGTTCCCCCCAAAGCATCCATAAGGTGATAGGCACAGGGTAGATGTCACAGAATGGCTTATCCTCCACCTTTCAATGCAAGTTCAAGACTTACCTCTTTCATAAAGCCTTCTATAGGTAATCCCTTCTAGCTCTGAGGAGGTCAGACTGAATGGCCTCTGAAGTTTCTAAGATCTGTGCTTTTTTGGTTTTATGGATTCTTTTCCCAAGAGCAAAACAGATTTTTAAAAAATTAGATCAGCAATGAAAGAACAAGGGGCTAGGTTGAAAGAGCTCACGATGGAGGAATGTTGGCACATGGTGGGCAGGCCCTTGCATAAAGTGACAGTCTCTCTAATGCCAAGAGATGAGGAAACTGAGGTCTCAATCAGGAGAAGGACTTCCCTTACATGAAGAGTTGGTGTTAGTGGGGCAAGTAAGGCCCAACTTTCTTCTAGCTCAGGATTCTTTCCAGACTACTAGGGTGTGATAACTTTCTATCACCTCTCTCTGGGTATATCTTAGTCTCAGTGTGCTGAAAGTTTTCCAGATATGGCTAAATTGTAGAGGAGTTCCTAAAGGAAGGGAGATTTGAAATGGGTCTTTATGTTTGGATTGGGCTCCTAACTTTGTGGATGACCACATGGGAAGAGGAGCTTTGGGTCAAATCTAGACCCAGGACCAGTGAACCAGCTAGCTCTTTGTTCCCCCCACCAGACATCCTAGAGAAGAACTAGGAGCAGTTAGACCTAGAAATTCCAGGCTGAACCTAGACCTAGGCCTAGGGCTGATGAGTGGGGAAGGACCACTTCACCCTGCTCTGTCTCCTCCATTGTCTCATTTCCTTCTATCAGCCACCCTAAGATGAGAAGTTCTAGGTCCAGGCCAGCTTCCTCTGCAGCATCCCTTACAGACTGAGTTTCCACTATTCATCTGTCTCTACTGTTACTCCTATGATTTCTCCTGTTTCTGACCTGAGGAGCTCGTCCACTGGGGTTATATCTTTCATCACTTAAAAACCATCCACGGAGTTTTCTTGGCAAAGCCACTGGAGTGGTTTGCCATTTCTTTCTTCGGTGGATCACCTTTTGACAGAACTTTCCACTATGACCTGTAACTGCACGGCACAGCTCATAATTTCATTGAGTCCCTCTGCCACAACAAGACAGTGATCCAGGAGGGGATACATATGCATGCACACAAATATGTATGTGTGCACATGTAGGTATGCATGTGTGTGCATGTGTATGTATGTATGTATGTGTCTCCAGCTATCTAGTCTCTCTCCCTCAGTCTCATATCACCAATTGCGTTTTGGACATTCAAAATGTATGTCTTGGAGGTATTATAAACTCAACATGTCCAAAATTGAAAGCATTATTGCACTCTACCCAATCTTTCCCTATTTTAAAATGTCTTATTTCTGTAGAAGTCACCACTGTCAGGGGCAGCTAGGTGGCACAGTGAATAGAGCACTTGCCCTGGAGTCAAGAGGACCTGAGTTCAAAACCAGTCTCAGACACTTAACACTTACTAGCCATGTGACCTTGGGCAAGTCATTTAACCCTAACTGCCCTGCCCTCCCTCCTCCAAAAAGCAAAAAAAAAAGTCACCACTGTCCTTCCAGCATCCCAGATTTGTTATTTCAGCATTATTCTAGTCCTTGCCCCATATATACAATTAGTTGCCAAATCTTGGCATGCCTACCTTCACAACATCTCTAAACCTCACTCCTCTGACTCCCATTCAACACTTCTCAACTAGATTATTACAATAGCCTCCTAACTGACCTCAAATTTCTCCCTGTATCAGTCTATCCTACATACAGGCGCCCAAGTAATTTTCTTTAATAATAGATCTGACCATGATTCTCCTCCTTGATAAACTCCATTAACTTCCTATAGGATAAAATATAAACTCCTCTGTTTGGTTTTTGAAGAGCTATAAAACTTGATTCCAATTTACCATTTCAGCTTCATTGGGCATTACTTCTCTTCCACTTTGGGATCCAGCCAAATGGCCTTTTTTCTGTTCATTATATACAACACACCCTTCTCCCCTCTCCATATATTTATATTAGCTGTCCTACATACCTAGCATGTATTCCCTCTTTATCCCTACATTGTAGAGTCCTTTTCTTCCTTTAAGGTGCAGCTCATTTTCTGCATGAAGCCTTTTATGATTCCCCTGATGGGTAGGTTGTCACAGTGGGTAGAGCTCTGGGTTTAGAATTAGAAAGACTCATCTGCATGAGTTCAAATTCAGCCTCAGACACTTACTAGCTGTATGGCCCTGGGCAAGTCATTTAACCCTGTTTGCCCTCAGTTCCTCATCTATAAAATGAGCTGGAGAAGAAATCTTTGCCAAGAAAACCCCAAATGGGGTCACAAAGAGTCAGATATGACTGAAAATCAACTGAACAACAACAGCTACTAGTGTCATCCCTCCTGAACTACCTACCTTGTATTTAACCTTTTCCTATTTTTTTATTCATTCATTCATTCATTCATTCATTCATTATTCACCCTCAGGGTCTTCACCTCTCAGATCTATTTTTTTTCTTTTTAAAAAGGCCATTATCTGCTTCATTTATTAATAAGCCTTAATCACTGAATGGGTGTTGCCTCAGTCAAACTAAGACCTGTTAAAGACCTTAGCTTGAAAAGGCCAAGGTCTCCCACTGCATGCTGGGCCATCCCCAGTTGTCCTGATCTATGTCTGGCCACTGGACCCAGATGGCTCCTGAGGAGCAAGTGAGGCTGGTGACTTTGCACAGCCCTCCCTCACTTTAATCTGATTCACTTGCATGTCATGGCTTCACCTCTCTGATGTCGTGGTTCTCTTCAAGAATGAAGGACAAACAGCAGAAGCAGCAGCATTTTATAGGTATACTGAATATAATTGTATAAATACTTCCATCTCCCATTAGAATGTAAGCTCCTTGCGGATAGGGATTGTTTTAGTTTTTTGTACATGCAGATGCAGCTTATAGAATAGTGCCTGACACACAGTAAGTGCTTAATGAATATTGATTGATTGATTAATTAAGGAGAATTCTGTCTCCTGGCTCCAAGATGCCACAGACCCCAACCACTCCATTCCTCCTGTCTTTTAAATCATGGGTCAAAACTTGTGTCCTCCAAGGACCCTTCCCTAGTTGGCCTCAACCAGTTAGCATCTATTTGGCCATTATATCCACAGTGGATTCTGGCTCCCTGAGCAGAGATGAGGCATAATTAAGAGATTACTTCTATTTACAAGCTTGCCAAGACTGAATCATGGGGCAGCAGTGGGTTGAGATTTCAGGGCTCAGGGAAGATGGAGTCTAGGCTGCTCTGGGTGATGTCTCATAGATCAATAAAATGAAATTGCCTTCCTTGATATGAAAGAGAGATTGATGAGCCAAAGGGAAGAGGAAGGGAAAGACTCAGCATTCCTTAAACACACACATAGAAACACATACACATATACACATACACAAACCCACAACTCCCATATTTATGTCACTGTGGCTACATCTGAACTCTTCTTCTTACTGTCTGTTTCCCTGACGTCCCTCATCTGAGGGGGAGACGTAATATTTGATTTCAAGGAGTCCCATATTTGATAGAAGGAATGCAATCCTGGCTTTCGGCAAGCCCATGACCCGATGAGACAAGGCTCTGCCCTCCAAAAGCCCCTGGTCTGAACAGGCAGGCCCAGCCCTCAGAGAACTCTCATTTTGAGGAAGTAATGACTAGGGGGATGGGGAAGGATAGGGAGGAGAGTGTGTTCCCATGGTAACAGATGTTGCACACTGACCTCAGCAGAGAAGGATAGAACACTGATGAGGTTTAGGGCTGCTAGGCTAGGGAGAAAAAGTACCAGAGCCAAGGTCTGTAAATGTCTTTAACTCTTACTGGCCAATTTTTAGCATCTGGAATGGACCTGTGTATATGTGGGTGTGGGTGTGGGTGTGGATGTATAAGTGTGGATGTGTGTGTATGGGTGTGTATCAGTGTGTGTACATGGATGTGTATGCAGAGAGATATGTGAAGGCATATGGGGATATGCCCATATGGATATGCATGGGCTGTGTGTCTGTATATGTGCCTATGTATGTTTGGGGTGTGTGTGTGTGTGTGTGTGTGTGTGTGTGTGTGTGTGCACACATGTGTATGGGTATGTATGGTATGTGGGTAGAGGCTGCCTTGCCTTCTGAGTTTACACAAATGGAAACACCAACCAGCACCTTTGATAGTGCACCACAACAATAGAGATCCAGAAAGGAGAGAGTCAAGGCCACCTTGGGTGAATAATAGCTTTTTGGAGAGCAGACTTATAATTTCATTGGTCCAGGGCACTCCCAGTGAGGAAGTTCCTCTGCGAATGCAGAGCAGCATCTGGTCCACCATCTATAGCCTTAGCGTGACCTTGGAAACTGATTCAATGATTTCCCCAGGTTTACACACACACACACACACACACACACACACACACACACACATACACGTATGCCTCAGAGGCAGGATTTGAATCCACATTGTTAGGATTCCAAGGCTGCCTCACTGATTTATCCAGTGCTTTATGTCTCAGTTTCCTTATCTGTAAAATGAACACAAGATTTGTATAATTACCTACCTCACAAGAAACGTGAACAACAAAGTACTGCCCTATTGGGAACCACCAGTATTAATGCTTTTAATAGTAACAAATACTGTGGACTGAACCATACTCATCTGGGGTGCTACTTCTCCAACTGCTGGGAAGGTAAGAGCTGGATTGGGAGACAGAAGACTTGAGTTCCCCTCTTTGTTTTCACTGATGTATCTGTTGATAACCAATAAACATTTATTAAGTGCCTGCTATGGGCCAGGCACTGGGGATATTAGTACAAAACAAATAAGAAGGATAGTTCTTGCCCTCAAGGAGCTTACAGTTGAATGGGGGAAAGATAATGGAGTGTGACCTTGGATTCAAGTCTTCCTCTTTCATATCCTCAGTTTCTCTACCTCTAAAATGAGGGAATTGAATTTGGTAACTTTTAAGAGCCCTTTGGCCCTGATATTGCATGCTCCCGTGATTTCCATGTCCACATGGGGATTAGAATTATCCAACCTACAATAAGAGAGACTGAGGCAAAGCTCTGAGCCAATGGCACTTTATTAAAGGGTCCATGGTCCCCTCTAATGAAGTGGACCTCAGATTTTCCTCATGATCTGAGATAATCCCCCTTTCCAGGGCCCAATATTTATAGGGCTAGATATCTGGACATTCTTGAGCGACTGGACCAAATACAGAATAATTCCATTGGTTGACATGTGATGCATAGGCTAAAATAAGCAAACAGCAGGGTCGCAGGTTGGGCAAAGAGGGAAATGTCTCCACTGACTAGGTGGTCACAAGATGGATGGTCTTCTCCTTAGGTTAGGAAGGAGCCATACATACCCTCCAAGAACATGTCAGGGGAACTTCCCACAGCACACCACCTCCCATGCTTGGTTGGCTTGTGGAACATGAGCAAAACAGGACGGAGATCTTTGTCAGCATTCTTATGGTTGCACTAGTGAGTGCCATGGCTGGTAAACAAGTAATGAACGTTACATTAAAGTTTGAGGTTATAGGGCCCTTCTATTAGAAACTATATTCCTATGTGACTTATGCAAAGTATGGATTAATACATTGCTTATTCTTGTCCAAATATGCAAAAGAGGCATGGCAAAATACAGAATCTCATTGGTTGATAGACCTTGCTCTTGAGGGCCAAAAATGACATATTTGTGTGTGTGTATGTGTGTGTGTGTGTGTATGTGTGTGTGATAGACTGGGTGAAACATGGGGCATCTCTACTAAGTAGTCATAAGATGGTTACCTGCTCATGTTGGACAAAACATAATGGTCCAGAGGTACAAAAATAAATTGGGGGACTTTCCATGTAGTTGAGCCACCTCCATCACACTGGGCTTGGTCACCATGACAAGGGAAAACAAGGGTGGAGGGCCTCTAGTTAATTTCCTATGATTAAGCAAATGAACTTACAATCACAGCTCTGGGACTTAATATATCAACCTTATAAACATTGCCCCTGTAGAATCATATCAAATTGATTGATACTGATTGGAATAGAGGAGGGATCCTTAACGAATCACTAGTCTATATTAGTCTGAAAGGGAGGGTCATTGACTAGAAATCTGGTCCCATTAATTCCTTTCAATGGCTTCCTACTGCCTCTAGGATAAAATACAAACTCAGCTTGGCGTTTATAACTCTTCACAGTCTCTCCAAATCTCCACAAATCCCACCCCCCCCCCTCACCTTTCCAGCCTTTTTCTTCCTATGGTAACTACCCTTAACAAATCTACTTTCCAATGAAATGGAACTACCAGCTATTCCCCAAACATCATACTTTGTCTTTTGCCTCTGTGAATTTGCAAGACCATCCCCCATAACTGTAATGCACTTCCTCTTCATTTTCATCTTTGAGGATCTCTAGCTTCCTTTGAGGCTTAACTAAAATGCAGCCTCCATTGTTAAGCTTTCTCTCATTCCCCCAGCTCTCGGTGCTCTTCCCATCCTCCATTTGTCTTATACTATAATTATTTGTGAATATGTCTTATCCTCCTGGGATAACATAAGATCCTTGAACGTAGAGGGGCTGTTTTGTTTTGGTATCTCCAGGGCCTAGCAGAGTGCCTTATACACAATAGATGCCTAATATTCAATGAAATGAATGAACTATAAGGTTTTGTGATTCTAGAATTAAAAAATTATTAGGTTGATACATTGGAAGAATGCCATAATCACATAGAAATTCCCTAGATTTCAGGGAAGTATTCTAAAATTTTATGGTAGTCTTGTAGATAAGATGGAGATGGGGTTGAATGATAGTATGACTTTAGAACTTAGTTCAGTGACTGAACCCGAAGAGTCACCGTTAATGGACTGATGTCAACTTGGAGGGAAAACTTTAGTGGAGTGTCCCAGGGATCTACTTTTGGCCACTTCAGCACTTTAAATTTATAAAAAGAGCTGGATAAAAATATAGGTGGTAGGCTTAACGAATATCCAGGTGACACTAAGATGAGAAATAGCCAATATGTTATAAGATGGAGTTAGAATCTAAAAAGATTTTAACAGCCTAGAATGTTGAGCTTAGCCTAACAAGGTGAAATTTAATGGGAATAAATGTGAAGTCCTATGCTTGGGTAAAAAAAATAAATAGTATAAATAGGGGATGGGAAATGTGAAAATGATCTGGGGTTTTTAGTGGATTGAATGCTCAAAACAAATCAACAATGTGAAATGTGAAATGGTGACTAAAATAACTAACTGGATCTTAGCCATCTAGAGCAGCGGTTCTCAATCTGTGGGTGGTGACTCCTTTGGGGGTCAAACGACCCTTTCACAGGGGCCACAGGGGTCGCCTAAGACCATGGGAAAACACATATTTCCGATGGTCTTAGGAACTGAGACATCGCTCCTCTATCTGTCTCCAGGAAGGTCCGCCCACATGCAGATATGCCCACGTACCAGTATTAAAGGGTCACGGCATTAGGAAGGTTGAGAACCACTGATCTAGAGTATTCTGTTCATTTCAGGACACCATGTTCTCAGAAAGACACTGACATCCAGAGAGAATCCAGAGAAGTGTGGACAGTTTGAGAAAGGACTGGAGACCATAACATAGGAAGCTGGATTGTGAAACTAGGTGTATTTATTCTAGAGAAGAAAAGAATTCTTCTTGGTTCCAGGAAAAAAGAACAAGGGAGCAGACTCGATCTCAGTTTAAGGAAGAAAATTGTAACAAGATTCTCCCACTATGAAAATGGCTTCCAAGGTAGGTGGTAAGTTTCCTATCAGTGGAGGCAACCAACTTTATTGATTCCCCTCCATTTCTGAGGAGGCTTGGGGATGCATAATCCCAGATTTATAAAACTAGTATTGACTTTGACCAATAGGAATTAGAGTATCCATTCTCCTGCATCCCCTGGAGTCTTTGACCCAAGCTACCTTGGACTTGCATGGTTTTCACTTCCAATCACAGAATTTTAGAACTGGAGGGGAAATTGGATGGCCTCTATTTCAACCCCTACTTAAGCAAGAGTCTTTTGTTGTTGTTATCATTTACAAGTTTATTTCACTTTGGGGCAGCAAGTATGAATGAATCACAAAATCATGCCATCTCAGAACTAGAAAGGGTCTCAGAAAACACGGAATCCAGCCTGTACACTGAGCAGCAATCTTCTTCACCCTGACAGGTGGGTTGTACATTTTCTTCTTCAAGATCTCTAGTGTAAAGAGCTCACTGTCTCCTGAGGGAGCCCATTCCACTTGAGCAGAGCAGTAAGTCAACTCTTCATTATCTATGTTGGTTAGAGACAGCAGTGCCTCTAATCATTAAAAGGAACCAATCACTGCAATACTGAAGACAACTTAAATTTTTTCTTGCCTGAGACATGAGGTACATACCTTTGTATTTTCACTGTACTCAGTCAAATGGTTCCAACACCTGCCTATCCATCTGATATTTCCATTGTGTCTCTATGAGGCTTAGTTAAATGTTTTGCCGAAGGGGTAGCTAGATGGTGCAGTGAATAGAACACCAGCCCTGGAGTATGTGAGTTCAAATCTGGCCTCAGACACTTGGCACACTTACTATCCCTGTGACCTTGGGCAAGTCACTTAACCCCAATTACCCTGCCTTCCCCCTCTAAAAAGAAAAAAAAAAGCTTTGCTAAAATGCAGTTAAACAATATCTAAGTGAAGTTAGTTTGGGATGACCTGGTCTTATTGAATTGACCCTGGGTCTTAGTGATCACTGTTCCCCTTTCAGAATGCTCATAAAGTATTCCAGATTTTCCCCAGAAATCAGAATTCATCTTCTAGACTTATAGTTTGAAAACCCATATTCTTTCCTTATTTTGAAAAGTAAGACATTGGCACAACTTTAGTCACACACTACTTTTATTTTATATCTGTGACATTCTCCCAATCAACTTAATTCTGTCCTAGAATCACCCAATCCTATAATTCTAGAATCAAGGGCCATAGATTCTATCAGAGTAAGGCTGATCTTGCAAGGAGTCTCTTCGACTCTCCTCTTGGCTAATGAATTGTTGGGAAAGTAAAGAGGCTGGGGAAGATGGGAGGCAACCAGCCTGGGATTGAACATTAATGGTCTACTCCCTTCTCCCTCACTTGAAATCTCCTTTCTTTCATGGAAAATAGAATATTAGAACTAGAGAGGGCCCTTTAGCAGTCCTGACACTTTAGGGTTTAAAAAGGGCTTTTGTGATGTGTGAATATTGTTACAGGTGAGAAAAATGAGGCTCAATGAGGGGAAGTGACTTAGCCAAGATCACATAGCTAATGTGTGGTAGAGCAGGACTGGAACCCCATGCTCTCTGATTTTTCAAGTCTAATGTTCTGCCACACCAGTAGCCAATGGAGCATAGGCTGTTTGGTTGTTGTTCAGTCATGTTTGATTCTTTGTGACCCCATTTGGGGTTTTCTTGGCAAAGATACTGGAGTGGTTTGCCCTTTCCTTTTCCAGCTCATTTTACAGCTGAGGAAACTGAGGCAAAAAGGGTTAAGTAACTTGCCCAGGGTCACACAGCTAGTAAGTGTCTGAGGCTGGATTTGAATTCATGAAAATGAGGCTTCTTGACTTTAGGCCCAGCACTCCATCCACTAGCTGCTTAATGGAATCCTTATCCTCACTTATTCTGACATCCCACAACTTCTGCTTCTCATAGTCTTTCCTTGTATCCGATCTTACTTCATCCTTTGCATTGTAGCACAATCCTAACTTATTGCTCTAAGTCTTTGGGAGAAAGGGTACATAGGGTCCTATTGTACGAGTCCCATCTCTGTGATTTATTTGAGTTCTTTCTGTCCCCTCTCTGAGCTTCAATTGCCTCTAAAATAAAGGGTGTGGATTTAACAATCTCTAAGGTACCTTCTAATTCTGACATCTTATGATTCCATCCTTAGTCCACTGAATAGCTGTGTGACTTTGGACAAGTGTTTTCCCTTTTCAGGGTTTCAGTTTTCCTTTTTGTAAAATGAAGACATTCTATTATATTTCTAAGGCCTCTTTATACTTGGTGACTTTTTATTCTCTTTCCAAGCGTGTGTGTGTGTGTGTGTGTGTGTGTGTGTGTGTGTGTGTGTGTGTATGGGGCTCACTCCCATACTGGTCTGTGACCTGTCCACCCCAGGGTCCCTCTAAGGTTGGGTGAAGAATGACACAGGCACTTCCAGGGAGAAACTGGAGGGTCCAGAAATTATTGCAAGCTTTATAGAAAATTGACCACTCAAGAGACGGAACAGATAAAGGGAGGTTGGGTCTCAAGGGCTGGGGTTGGGGCAGCTAGCTCCCTCTTCCACAGAGTGGACATAGTCTGTTGTCACAGCCTGACCTATGGAAAGGGGGAAGTCCCAGGGAGAGGGGATTCCAGGATTAGGCAGTACCCCTCCCACAATGGGTGTGCTTTGAGACCATGCAAGTGGCTGACAAACAGACCCCAGATTTTTAAACAGGTTCACTAGGGCCAGTGAGGAGGGAGCAGGGGAGTTTGTGCCTGAGAAAAGAGGGGAAACTTGTCAGATTGACCAAGGTCCCCTAGAGGAGGGAGGGGTTTGAGGAAGTGAGAATTCTTAGAGGAGGTGAGAAAGAGGAGGGGACTGATCCAAGTTTGTTTAATACGTAGGAGAGGGGAAGGGGTGGTCAAGGAGGAGATGGATTGGAAGAGGAAGAGGTAGAAAAAGGAGAAAGAGGAGAGAGAAGCAGAGAGAAGGGGAAAGGAGGGTCAAGAAAGGTTTGGCTTAGATAAGCTCTAAGATCCTTTCTCGCTGTAACATTTTATTTCCCATGAAAGGGAGGAAAGAGATTTCAAGTGACAGAGAAATGAGAGGAAAATAGGAAGAGAGAAAGAAAGGAAGAGAGGGAAGAGAGGGAGAAATGCTGGAAGGAGGTATATTGGGAGTACAGGAGGAGGAATAAGTAGGAGAGGAGAGGAAATAAACATTTATATAGCGCCTATGTGCCAGGCACTGTTCTAAGGGCTCTACAAATATCTCAGCTGAAAAGAAGAGAGAGAAGTAAGGAGAACTGAGTGGGTAAAGGAGAGGGGAATAGGTGGAATGGGGTGGAGGCACCAGTTTTAGCAGCAATGGGCCCTGAGAGCAGTCCAGCTGTCTGTTCAGGGAGAGCATTCAAACTCCTATTTCTGCAAAGCCTTAAGGTAATATTTCTCCTCACCATTTCGTCCCTCCCAGTTAGTATCCTAATGACTTCTCCCTAACCCAAAACCAAAGGAGGACAAAGGTGTGGGGGGACCTTGGAAGATGACAGGAATTAAGAAGGGGAACAGGAGTGAAAAAGGAAAAGAGAAGACGGAGGAAAAGAGAGGAGAAGGTCTAGGAAGAAGAGGAAGAATACAAAGACGAGGAAGAGGAAGAGGAGGAGGAGAGGAGAGAGCACAGGAAGAGGAGGAAGAGCTTGGTCTACTCGAGGTTGCGTCCTGATTTCCCCAGGCCTAGAGGATAGGGTAAGGGAAGGCTAACAAAGGGCAATAGTAAGTGCCTAAAACTTGAGAGAGCGCCCAAGTCTAGGGTTTGGGGGAGGATCTAAGAGTGGAGAAGTAGGCGGGGACTAAATAACAGGTTTACCAGGTGGAGCAAATGCCTAAATTTTGACCGGAGGAGTTCAGAGCCGAGGATTAGTTGAGGCAGGTGGAGGGGTTGGGGACTAAATGCTCAAGATGGGAAAGGATGGATAGGAGAGAAGAGCCAAAGGTTGGCTGCAGAGAAGGGCTAAGTTCCCCACTAATTCCTAGCAGACTAGTCTGTCTGACTGACTGAGAGCGACGCGCTCAGAGGGTGCCGGATGAGCTGGTGGTGCCAGACCTCCGGGGGTCGGCGTCCTGTTCGTAGCGGTAGTGGTAGCCCTCCATCTGGTCCCGGCACGCCTCGCGCAGGTTGCGCGTCCAGCGCTTGATGCCGCGCCGGTTCAGGTAGAGGACCATAAGGAAGACTACACCGATGAGCGCCAGAACGATGCCGAAGAAGACATAGGACGCTTCCAACTCCTCCCCAGTACCCGGCTGCCCTTTCTCATCCCTTCCCTCTGTTCCCTCCTCCTCATTCCCTTGCGCCCCCTCCTCCTCTTTTCCCCTTCTTTCCCCTTCCTCATCCCCCTCCTCCTTTTCTTGGGGACCCTGGGCGCAGCTTAGCTTTGACTCGTTCAAGGCCAGTAAAGAAACTCCTTGGAGCGCCTGGGGCGCGGCGCAGCGCAGACTGCGCGCGTCAGGCACCTGCCAGGGGGCCTTGTAGAGTAGGGTCAGAAGCGCCCGCGCCCCGCAGTCACAGAGCAGCGGGTTTTTTGCTAGGCACACGCGCAGCCCTCTAGGGCCCGGAGCCGTCGGGGTTGTCGGGGTCCCCTGGGTCTCCCCTCCCAACGCGCGCAGTTCAACCGGCGCCAGCCCAGTCAGCGCGTTGCTTTGCGCGTCCAGCAGCTCTAGTTGCTCCAGCTCCAGGGCGGAGGGCGGCAGGTGGGTCAGCTCATTGGCTTGCAGCTCGAGGCGGCGCAGGGTGTCCAGGCCGTGGAGGGCGGCGTCCAGCTGCTCGCCAATCCCGCTCACGGCGGCATTGAGCCTGAGGACACTCAGGGCGGGCAGCAGACGGAAGGCAGCGGCCCCCAGGGAGCCCAATGGATTGTAGCTAAGGTCCAAGGAGGCCAAGCGGGGCAGGCCCCAGAAGGCGCCGTCCTCCACCACTTGGATGTTGTCTTGATTGAGCTGTAGGGATGTGAGGTTAGCCAGGCGTACTGCCCAGCCCCCGACACCGCTGCTATTGCCCTCGGCGGTGGGCAACTCCTCCCCAGCGAAGGCGGCGGCGCGCAAGACCGTCAGGTTGGAGCCCACGATGCTGAGGTTGTGCGCGTCGGCGGGCAGGTCGCTGGGCAGTTCCTGTAGGACGACGTGGCTGCAACGTATCGTCTCCCGGCTCCCAAAACAGTAGCACTGGAAAGGGCAAGGAGCGGCCGGCGTGCTCAGCAGAAGAAGAAGCAGCAGGAGCAGGAGCACCGGTGGTGGCGCGAGTAACAGCGGCGGGAGCCCAGGCGGGGGCGGAGGACCCAGGACTCCTGGAAGCCCCGAGCCCCGGGCGGTGGCCGGAGCCTTGGGCGGCGGAGGGCGCGGGACCATAGCTTCTGCCTCCACATCCAGGCCCCCCCAGGAAGGAAGCTTGGATGGCGTGGGTGGGGGGAGAGTATAAAGGTCGCGGTTCCTCTCAGAAAGTGAGTTGGGTCAAGAAGGGAGGAGCCCAGCTGGGCTGGGCTGGCTTGTTTCTCTGCAGCTGGAAGCCCCAGTTACCTCTTTAGGGAAGTGGGTGGGGAGGGATGGCTAGGCTGCGGACAGGAGATCGGTTCTCCGGAAAGATGTGAAGCACGCCTCAGCTTCCTCTCTACCACTTACCGCGCCAGGACAGCCCCGGTGTGGGGAGGACTTTACTACTGGACCACTCTGCCCTCCCTCTTCTCCCTCCTCCGGGCATCGAAGACACGCCTTCTTCTTTCTGAGGTCCCGGGCGGGCGGGGGAGTCGAGGAGGCTGCCCAGACTCTGGACTCTCTCAAGTTCTCCATTTTTCCCGCCCCTCTTCCCTCCTTTTATTCCCTTCACTTTTCTCTCTCCACCCCCCAACCCAGCATTGTGGCTCCATCACATCAGTGGAATTGGTCTCCTCCATCCTTCAACCATTCTTTTCTGTTCCTTTAAATCTTCCTGCCCTCTTCCAGTCGTGGGGACAGTAGGGAGTCTTGGGAGCCCCCAATGTAAAAGGTCCTTCCAGGGTGAGTTCGAGGTTAGGGATTTGAGTGACTCCCCTCTCCCCTCCCCTTACCTTCAGCCAAGAACTGATCTCCCCGAACTAGGAGAGGTTGCATCAGGGGAGAGGGAGGGCAAATTTGCAGTTACCTTTCTGATATCAGCCTTGAGCCTTTTTCTCGAGGTTCTAATTTGGGTAGGGATAAATGAGGGTTCTGACGTTCCTTTCATCTCTACTCTTTTGTGTTAACCCTGGCTCAGCTCCCTAACTTATGTATAACCTTGGACAAGTCATTTCTCAATACATACAAAAGATGAAAAGTTTGAACGAGAAGACTCTTTGGAACCCCTTCTAGCTCTTGACAGTCTGCGTTTCTCTCAGGTATCTTCCTGTCCAGCCCAGATCTCCCCTCTGGGAAGCATTTCTTGACTACCTGTCCAGCCCACACTGATCTCTCCCAGTGCTCACTGTCCCTACCTACCTTTTTTAAGTGTTAGTACCTTTTTTCCTCTTCCCCAGCCAGACTAGTCTTCTTGAGGGCTTAGATGGTATGTTCTCCAGTCAGTTCCTCCTTTGCTTTGACTTCTTTGTCTTGTCATTGGCACAGGCCTTGGCATACAAAAGGAGCTCAAAGAAGGACGGTGGGCAGTCAGTGACTCAGCTTGCACTCATCTGTCTTTCAAACTTCCTTAATGGGCTTCATGGTCTGGGCTTATTATATTGGTAACCCAACTGAACCTGGGGATTTTCCCTGCACTGATCCTGAATTGCCTTTATGTAAGAACTTACTAATACTAGTAACTAATAAGTCTCTATTTTGTGGAGGAAAAAGTCCTAGTCTGTAAGTCTAAGGTTGAAGGGGAGGATGTCATCCCAGCTCTGCTGCTAACTTACTGTGTTATCTTGGGCAAATCACTTATTTCTGGTCCTCAACTTTTTTCTTTTTAATCTATAAAATGAGTATCATTATGCTTGCCCTACCTCCCTCTCAGGAATGTTGAAGATCCAGTAAAATAGGTGGGTTCATAGAATGTCAGATCTGGGAAGGTCTTTATTACATAAAACATGGGAAGAGACCTTCTGGTCCAATCCTCTGATGTGGAAAATTAGGGAATGAATTTTAAGGAACTCTGTATCTAGACCAGAGGAGATAGATACCTGAGCATATCAAAACTGGAATGATCACCCCACGTTTGGCTGGGTTCCAGAAGATTCCCAAGGGGAGCTCATAGAACTTGAATCCTGGAATGCCAAGATTAGAAGACACTCTAGAAATCACTGAGGCTGCTTTTACAGGGAAAGAAAACAAGGCCCAGAGAAGTGAAATGATTTGTCCAAGGTGACCCAATGAGTTTGTCAGAGCTGAGATTAGAACCTAGGTCTCCTGACTCCCAACACAGGGCTCTCTTCACTCTATTACAATGTATAACTTATGCACTATGGGCAAGTTTTATAAAAACTGTCAAGTACCATAAAAAGGGATGCTCTACTGTTTGATTTTTTTTTTTCAATCATAGCAACTCAAGAAACCATCTACACGTTATAGAAGGGCTGGGATCTATGTGAGTACAGAGAGGAGAGGACTACAGGGAAGAAGTTACAGACCTTGGGAGGATAGAGGTGGTATTCCTTCTGTTGTATAGACAGCTTCAGGTACAGACCTTGGGCTTCCCAGCCTCCTCATACCTGGGTGGGGGGAAGGAGAGGTGGAGGGGAAAGAGAGGTGGGGGAGAAAGAGAGGTGGGGAGCATGGAGAAGACAAGAATGTTTCTCAAAGGATTCCATAGTGGGGTAGAGCAGTGGACAGAGGAGCAAACTGAAGCGGCAGTGGACAGGGTGGGTGGGTAAGCTTCTTTCTTTTGCAGAGCTCAGAGGGGCTGCCCACTACCCTATCCTCACCAGCAATTGATTTAAGGAGACAGAAAACAGGCCCCTAGGAGCTCTAGGACTTCAGTCTCTCTCTGGCACAGCTATGAATTATTCAGGCCCCAGTAGACATCTGATACTGATCCAGCATTGGAAACTGGGGCTGGGATGGCGGAGGCTCCCAGCACCTTCTCTCCCTTCTCTCCCCTCCACTTTCCCTACCCGTAGCAGTTCAGGAGTAGAGCATACAGGGTTCCGGCTCTCCTAGGGATGGAGGTGCTTAGTGGCCTTGATTCTTTGTTTGTGGTTATATTTAATGGATCAATAACACTTAAGAAGGAGAGGCTGACCCTGTGGTTGCCCAGGGTCCCCCACCCCCATCCCCAAATGGCCTGCATTAAGCCTGATACTGCTCCCTTAGAATCAGGCCAGATGCCTAGGCTTTGTTCTGCTCTGGGGGAGAGAGTACCCTTCTAGTCCAGCTCCTTGAGTTACTGGGGGACTGGTCACATCCTTAGGAATTCATGTAGAGGGGAGAATATCATCCATTCCAGGAGTGTGAATCTAGTGGAAGATGCTGAATTAGAACTCCTTGTTCTAATTCTAGGGGGCAGCTATGCCCCCTTCCTACCTCCTTCCCAAGCTCCCAACAGTGATTGTCCGACAGGGTCAGTTAGATCGGTGCTAGCTTTCCCCTGGGCCGACTGTTCTCCCAGGCCTACTCCCTTCATATCAACTACTTTCCACAGCAGTAATGCTCCCTCCCCTCTCACCCTACCCCCCCATTCCAACTACTTTACCTCTTCCCTTTCCTCCCAACTCACTGGCCATGGGGATGCCAACCACCCCAGGCTTTAGCCCAAGACAGCTCTGAAATTGATTTTTGAAGGCACTGCTATGCTCGGTAATATCTGGGAACTTGCCCTTAGGTTAGAAACATAAGGCTGACTTAAGAAAACAAAACAACCTAACCCAACCCGACTTTAAACACCAGAGTTCTGGCCACATCTTCTTTTCTATGTGACTTTGGATAATTCACCTTTTTTGAGTCAATTGTCTCTTAGATAAAAATGAAGATAATTGAATCTATCCCATTACCAAACTGCCTGAGGATGTTTGCTTATTTTTGTATGTGGAAAGGTTCAGAAAAAGCCCAATCTGTGTAGATAGTAGAGCTGTGACTTAGATTCTGTGTCTTTGGACTTCAGTGTCCAATCTCCTGTCATTTGACCAGGTTTGGTGAGGGGTGGGGGCAGTTGGGGGTGGGGGTGGGGTGACCTTTGGGTGGATGAGGGAGTTGGAGGAAAAGTGCTGCAAAGGAGCTGATGAGATTGGAAAAAAGAATGAACGAGTACTAGATTCGAGAGACTTCTGCTCTCTGAACCCTCGCTGGCAGCCTTCAAATATTCATATGCTCTAATGGCTATTTTTGAAAAGAATGATTGGTTGTCATTTTGCATACCTCATCTCACTATAGGGAAATTTATCTAAAGGGAGAGAAAAAAGAACAGTTCAGACTTCCAGGGACAGCTTTTTAAAGAGATATGGGCCATCCAAATTGTATTTCTAAAAGATAATCTTTCTGAGGAGGGAATTAAAATGGTGAGTGAAATGTTTACTATATTCTCTTACTATAAATGTTTACTATATCCTCACAGGGTAGCTGTGAGGATCAAACAAGATGATTAAACATAAAGTGCTCTTCGAATGCTGTATGTTGTTGTTCTGTCATTTGCAGTCACGTCTGGCTCTTCCTGCCACATTTAGGGTTTTCTTGGCAGAGATACAGGCGTGGTTTGCTATTTCCTTCTCAAGCTCATTTTACAGATGAGGAAACTGAGGCAAACAGGGTGAAGTGACTTACTTAGGGTCACCCAGCTATTAAATGTCTGAGGCTGGATTTGAACTCAGGAAGATGAGTGCTATATATGTGATAGATACTGTATGTTATAGGCAACACATTAATGATAGATGTCAGGCATACTGTAGAGCTCATGTGTGGAGTGGGACGCTGTGTGTGTACATTTTATAGTACTTGGAGGGGACTTGTTTAATTCCACAAACGTTTGAGTGCCCACTCCTTTGGTTATTCCATTTTATCCTGCCTATATCTATAAACAGTCGTCTCTGAGTGGTCTCCCCCATTGGACTGTGAGTTCCTTGAGAGTCAGGATTGCCTTTTGGCCTTTCTTTGTACCCCAGACTTAGCACAGGGCTTGGCACACAGTAGGCCCTTAATATATGCTTGTTGAGTGACTTTGGGCCCATGACTTGGGCTAGAAGTTTAGAAAAGACCTGATCCCTCCTCTCATGGTTCTCATAGTCTGAGGGGGATGAAATACATGTACAGACTGTCATAGTAGGGCCTGTTTCTTTAATGCTTCCAGATCTCTTTAGTAAATGTTAGCAACCAAAGGTCTATATGAGTGATTCATTGGGCTGGGGTTGTGGTGGTTGTGAGGGGAGGAAGAAGGCCTTTATGGACTGAGTGGATCAGGTGATGTTTCTTTAGAGGATTTGAAGTGGGTTTTAAGGAGTGAGTATGAATTTAAAAACCAGGAGGGTGTTCCAGGCAAAGTCAAAGAAGTGGGAGAGTATAGCCGGGGAGCAGAGAGGTGTTAGATTTGACTGCAGTGTAGGGTGCTCGGGGAGAGTAACGTGAGATGAGGCTAGAGTGGTGCCAGATTATGGAGGAACTTGAATGCCATGCAGAGAAGTGTGACCTTTACTTAGGAGGGAATTGAGAATAGCAATGGAATCCTGTATTTAGAGCTGGAATAGACCTTAGAATCCCCCATCTCCCAATTTCATAGATGAGGAAACTGAGTCCCCCAAAAGTCTAAGGTTATACAAGCAGTTAAGCATCACAGGCAGGATTTGAACCCAGGTCCTCTGACCTCAGAGCCACTCTTTCCATTGTAGTATGATGTCTTTAAGCAAAGGAGCAGTATCACTAGCTCTATGTGTTGTAATATGTTTATGTATATTTATGCCACTGAAAGTTGGCATAAAAAGTTGTTTTTGAAGTGATCACAAAGATTTGTAGGGTCAGAGATTTAGAATTGGAAGATACCTTAAGGGTCATCTAGTACAGCTCCTTTATTTTAGAGAGAAGGAACCTGAGGCCCATAGAGGGGATATGTCTTTCCTAAAGTTACAAAACTGTTAAGAGTCAGAGTCAGGATTTGAACCCAGATCTCCTGATTCCAGGAATTCTTTTTTTTTTTTTTTGCCTTTTTTTAAATTTTGGAGGGCAATTGGGGTTAAGTGACTTGCCCAAAGTCACATGGCAACTCAAGTTCTCCTGAGTCCAGGGCTGATGTTCTATTCACTGTGCCACCTAGCCGCCCTCAGGAATTCTTTTCATGGCATCTTGGTTTACAGATGATGGAGCTTTGTCCCCATAGCATGCTGTAAGAGGAATCAGATTAAGGCCAAGTCCTGGGTAAGGAATGAACCTGTTGGGTATAACATTGTTCCTGTGGGAAATTGGGATTTTCTTTATGATGTGATTTCTATGAATGCTTAAGAAAAAAAAGGGACCTGTCCATGGTCATACATTGTTCTCTGAATCATGGCTATTAGGTTTGTGGATGAAGAGTCCTGGGTTCAATGTTCAGCTCTGCTACTTTCTAGCTGTGAGACCATGGGTGAGTCATCTCCTATGAGGTGAACCTTTCTTCATCTAAAACAATGGAATCATAATACTTGGATTAACTATGTCATGGGCTTATTATGAAGAAGTTGCTAAGTAGAGCTCAAAGCATTATAAGCTGAAAATGTTTTTAAGGGCTCAATCAATGACTGCTGAATGAATCACTAGAAGTGGTGCCTTTTACTAGTGATGTTCCATATATGAGCTCTATAGCTTTGACACTTGTTCCTTCACCTCTCTGGTCCTCGGTTTACTCATTTGTAAGTAAATGACTTACTTGGCCCAGTTGTCAAGAAACTGCTTTGTAATCAGTCAATAAGCATTTATTGAGCACCTACTGTGTGTTAAGCATTGTTCTTCATACTGAGGACACAGATAAAAAAATATTCTCTGCCTTCAAGGAACTTACCTTCTCTCCAGGGAGACATGTATACATAAAAGTCTATGTGAACCTCAGTGCACCATAGTGATATGAATTACTGTGACTCCTGACTTCTCAAAGAAGGAAGAGGACTCACCTTGTAAGCTTCTTAAGGATAAGACCCATGTTTTCCCTCAGTGAGACCACTGAATGATTGAATATAGAGCAGAATGGGGTTGGGAGTGGTCAGTGATTTACCACTATGAGAACTTTGCTTGACATCTAACCAAAGGTTGAAGGGCAGGGGTGAAGAAGAGTTTCCACAGTTGATATTACTGAATCTTTATGTCACTAACCACTTAGGATATGGCAGAATGGCGGTTCTCAAATGGAGTCGTGAAGAGTCCAGCGGGACTAAACAGCAACATAACTCGCCCCTTGCCCTGACCTTCCCTCTTTCGGGATGCCCTAATTTTGGTTTACCTACCTAGCTATACTTTACGACTTTGTTCCGATGTTCTTCTTCCCTGACTCCCTAATTCCAGATTGCTCCATAAAATCTAGGTAATAATCTTTGTACTATCTGCCTCCCAGGGTTGTTTTAGGGGGGACATGCTTTGTAAACATTAAAGCCCTGTAGAAATGAGAGCTATTACTATTATTAAGGGCTCAGTCAATCTTTATGGAATGACCAAGTAAATCTCCAAGAGGTCTGTGCCATCACTGATGGTGTGCCATAAAGGAGTCCTGAATTTAGAATCAAAGTTGGAATTCCAACAGATCCTGAAAAACAGCAGGGTTTGAATTCCCACTAATACACCTTGGCTGGGTGACCTTGGATAAGTAATATTAGCATAATGCCAGGTGCCATGGATTGTGAGCCAGAGGTTCTGGGGAATTTCAGTTCCTGTACTTTCTTCTGGTGTGACCACTCTTTGGTGTTGTTCACTCTTTTCAGTTGTGTCTGATTCTTAGAAATCTCATTTAGAGTTTTCTTGGCAAAGATACTGGAGTGGTTTGCCATTTCTTTCTCCAGCTCATTTTATAGATGAGGAAACTGAGGCAGACAGGGTGAAGTGACTTGCCCAGGGTCACCCAACTAGTGAATGTCTGAGGCTGGATTTGAACACAGGAAGATGAGTCTTCCTGATTCCAAGCCCAGTGCTCTATTCATTGTGTCACCTCACTGACCTGGATTGCTCTATCTACCCTGGATCTCTTGTGTGTGCCTAGTTATTTGCATGTTGTCTTCTGCATTAGAATATTAACTCTTTGAGGGCAGGTACCAGTTTTTTGCCTTTCTCTGTATCCCCAGGTTTTAGGCCAGTGATAGCTCATGCTAAGCATTTAGTAGGGACTTGTTGACTGACTTCTTTGGGCCTCTGCTTCCTGATCTATAAAAAGATATGGGGGTGGTAGCAACCTAGATGAACCAGAGGAAACCTTCAAGCTCTGAATTCCTTGATCCAATAAGTGCTCAATACAAATTTGGTTGAATTGATTCTTTTGTCTGCAGCTGCCTCCAGGGAAATGGGGAGGATGGAGCCATTGTCTCTCAGGGTAGAATGTCCCTTTAGGGACCTTATCATTTGTGTAATGGAAACAGATTGGAGATGTAAATAGTCTTAAATCAGAAGCTGGATGACCATTTATCAGGGAGGTGGAATCAGGGACATAGTAGAAAGAAAGATGATAAAAAAAAAGGAAGAATTAGAAGTCAAAAGATCTGGGTTCAAATTATGGCTTTGTGTGCTACTATGTGATCTCAGGCAAATCTTCTCATCTCTTTAGGCCTCAATTTCCTTTCTTTTGAAATGAGGTTGGCTGAGATTCCCCTTAAGGTCCCTTCTAGCTTCTAATTTATAGTCCCATGATGTTGTGGATGGAATTCCTGATCAGATACACGTTGAGCTAAGTGGATTCTTTCCAAATCTGAGATTCTAGGATTATAAGTACCTAAACTGCAAAGGTAATTGCCCTTTGCCCTGGTCAGACAGTGGCTGGTTTTTCACATCTACTTCTTCAGCCACACCGATAAATGAGAGCAGAGATAAAAGGGGTGATCAAGATGATCATGGAGACTGGAGTGGCAAAGGGGCAGGAGACCATATTATATGGAGATCAATGGAAGAAACTGGGGATGTTTAGACTGAAGAAGAAAAGACTTGGGTGGGGGGAAAGGTGAAGTGGAGATCCAACAACTTTGCTTAAGTATTTGAAGACCTGTCATGTAGAAGGGGAAGGGAAATTAGACTTGGCCTCAGAGGGCAGAACTGGACATGCCAAGTTGCCCCTTATCCTTAAGACCACAAACACATCTTCAAACTAGTATTGAAGGAGATGACCCCCAAGGTCCATTAGGACAGCCATATTAAATGCATAGAGTCATGGAATTTTAGAGCTAGGAGAGAGAAACTTTAAGAAGACCACCCAGTCTAACTGTTACCTGAGCAGAAATTTATCTACAATAGCAGTTCTAGTAGAGTGATTCTTGGGCCTTGAGGGTTGTGGAGCCAAGCTAGGTGGGCAAACCAGAGTTAGGACATCCAAAAAGAGGGAGGGTCAGGGCAGGGAGTGAGTTATACCAGCATGAGCCCAGGGCACACAAATACCAGAGGATAGAGCAAGGATAGTAATCAGCAGTCCAGGCAAATAAACAAGAATCAGATCTGCAGTCACCAGGAGGGCAGGGCCTTGTGAGTGACCAATAATCAGGGAGGACTTTGATGACCAGAACAAACAGCAAGACACCAGTTTGTAGCACCTTGTGCTCAGAGATACTGGAAAGACAAAAATTATTTATTCTTAAAATAAAATTCTATTAATAAGAATTTATTTTTTTCTCTTTCTGCCTACCCATGATAAAAAGAGAAAAAACCAACACCCTTATAGCAAATATACACAGACAAGAAAAAACAAATTTTCCATGTTGACCATGTCCAGAAATATATGTCTCATTGTTCATCTTGAGTCTGTCTTCTCTCTGTCAGTAAGTGGACAATCTGCTTTATCATTGGTTCTCTGGAATCATGGTTGGTCATTTGATTGATCAGTGATCTTAGGTCTTTCTAAGCTGTTTGTCTTTATAATGTTGTTATCATATAAACTGTTCCCCTGGTTCTGTTCACATTACTCTGAATCAGTTTATACGAATCTTCCCATGTTTCTCTGAAACCATCCTTTTTGTTATTTTTACACCATAGTAGTATTCTGTTACATTTCTATACAATAATTTGCTTAACCATTCACCACTTGATGGGCATCCCATCAGTTTCCAGTTCTTTGCCACCATAAAAAACTTATAAATATTTTGTTACATATGTCTTTTTTTCTCTTTATTCAACCTCTTTGAGGGCATAACTCTAGGAGTGATATTGCTATCACATAGACCCCAAAATCTGTGCTTAGTTTAATGACTTTGGGGTTATAGTTCCAAATTGCCTTCCAGAATGACTGGATCAACATAACTCCCCCAACAGTGCACTAATATTCCTGTTTGCCTGTGGTCCCTCTAACAGTTACCATTTTCTTTTTTTTTTTTTGGGAAGGGGGCAGAAGGAGGGTCAACTCTGCCAATCTGATGAATGTAACATAGAATCACAGAGCTACTTTAATTTGCATTTGAGAGACAATATTTAGATGAGACACCATTCCTCTCCTCATAGCTCACATTCTAATGGGAGAGGAGACACAGACATAGATAACTAAATAATATATATGATAAATTAATCTGAGAGATGAGGCAAAGGGCACTGCAAGGTCCTAGGGATTAGGTCCTTATGGGGTATGTAGGTGGCACTGGGGAAGACCTCATGGAGGTCTTGGATATTGGATCAGGGCTTTAAAGAATAGGTAGAAATTGAGCAGGCAGAAGACAGGGATAGGGCACTTCAGGCTTCAATAACAGCAATAAAAAAAGGCAGATAGACAGGAAAGTGCATCAAATGTTCAAGGAGATACAGCATCATCTGGTTTGCACCATAGTGTATGGAGGGGGAACCATGAGATAAGATTGTCAAGATAAGATGACACTTGCTTGTGAAGGGGCTTGAATGCGAGGTTTAGAAGTCTGAACAATAAAGTAACCTCTAAAAGGTTTTTTTTTTTTTGAATGATTAGATTTTGGGGTTTAAGAATGATTCTGGTAGAGCTAGCAAGTTTAACTGAAGCAGGGAGAGTGGCAGCAGGAAGTCTTGTCAAGAGTCTCACAGTAGTCTAGGAGAGTGATAATTAGGAGTTTTATTAGGGTTGTGGCATTAGGAATAAAGGAACGTGTGAATGGAAAAGATGGTGGAGAGGTGGAATTGACAGCAACTAGCAACTGATAGGAAGAGAGAGAAACAGACAGATGGACAGAGACAGAGAGAAACAGAGACAGAGACAGACAGAGATAGAGTGAAACAGAGACAGAAAGAGAGAGAGGCAGAGAGAGGGACAGAGACAGAGACAGAGCTGCCTCAGTCAGAGCTCTTTTATATGCACCTTATTTGAGTCACAGAATCAGGCTGAGAGCTGGGAAGGACTTCAGCCGGCATTTGTTTCAACCCCTATCTCTAATCAATGGCCACCCAGCTTCTGCTCGGAGACCTCAAGTGATGGTGAATACACTATGCCCCTCAGCAAGTCCATTCTGATTCTGGACAATTGATCATTAAGGTTTCCTTAGGTTAAGCCTAAATCTGTCTCTGTAATTTCCTAATCCTACCCTCTGGGACCAAGTAGAACATGCCTTTTTTTTTTTTTCCACTTGGCAACCCTTCAAAATATTGAAAACGGCTATCCTGAGGGAATGAAAAGGTATGGGGGAGGGCAATCTTCTCTTTTCTCCTTTTGTATGCATCTTCCTCTCCTCTTCCAATTCTCACCTCTCCCTTTTCTTATATTGTCTGTCTCTCCTTTTCTCTTTCTCCCTCTCTCCTCACTTCTTTCCCTCCTTGATTACCTTGCCTCTCCTCTCCCCTTCCCCATCTGTCCTCTGTCTGATAGGCTTTAACGGGGTCAGCACTGGACAGAGGCTGTAGTTGCCAAAGGGAAATCTCTCTGGGTCAGGGGCCTGGATGCCCAAGGGCATTCAGCAGGATTCAGTTCCTAGCGTGTGTCCACAATCTAGATTTGGATGGGAGTGGAGTGAGATATCAGATCAGCCCACGACCCAAAAGGAACCCTGTGGGCAGAGCCGAGTTAAATTCATCATTGCACCTGGGATTCCTGCCTCAATGTGAGCCCGATCTCCCTTTAGTGAATTGGTGCCAACTCCCCCTCCCCTCCCCTGCCAAAGCAGCCAAGATAGCAAGGCAAGCACTTGGGTCGTTTAATATTTCTTTCTTCCCTCCCCTTCCCTGGCATTAGAATCCAGCTGTAAATCAGCTGCACGAACTCATTCCTGGGCCACCATCAGAGCCTCTCTTCTCTGGCGTCATCACTCACCCTCCTCTCTTTCCCCCTCCCCCCAAAATCTTTCTCTCGTCCCTCTCCAGCTTTATAACTCACAGCAACAGCAAGAGACTAATTTTTCTCCTTTGGCTTAGTCCCCACAACTCTGCCTTTGGGATGACTTGGGTTTGGCTCTAGAATGCTATACACTATTCAGGCTTTCCATGGAGACAGTCTCTCCTAAAGATCCAGTCACTACACAGCTGCAAGAACTGGGGGATAGGGTGTTAGCAGACCGGGGTTCCATTGGCCTTTGTCACTGGTTCCCTGTTCAGCCTTGGACAGATCAGATCACTTTCTCTCCCTGGGACTGATTTTTGCAAGCTCTGACATCCTAATGTTCCCTTCCACCAATGTTCAAACAGACTGTACTAAGATCACTACCAGCTCTGGTATTCTATACTCTGATGGTTTTTCTGGGTCTGACATTCCAAAGGAATAAAGGCCTCAGCCTCCTTCCTCCTGCTAAATGACTTTCACATCATTCAGTGATGTAGGAAGCCTCCTAGAAACCTCCTCAGATGAGAGAAGAATGGACCATTCCTTCCTGTCCAGGGACCATCTCCTCCTTCCTCCCCATCCTCCCATCCTCTCCTCTTAATGAACGTCTCCCCATCCTCTAATGTGTTTGGGCTCCCAGGACATGGAAATGATTGTTGGATTGAAATGGGAGGAAAGGAAACTGTATTTGGTTTATACTTATTGGTCAATAAATACTGATGACTATTTTGCAGCAGCTGAATGGGAACTTATTGTATTTGAGAAACACACCCAAAGACATACACTTACACAAAGACACACAAACAAACCAACACAGATATGAACACACTGAAACTGCTTTACAGAAAAAGAAAAAAATCCTTTTGTTTTGTGGACCATCACATGGGGCCCTATGTTTCAGAATTAAAATGGAGAAGGTTTGCTATAGCTATCAAGGGGCCTCTGCCATACAGCACGACTGTATCTAACAGATTGGCTTGATTGTGGATCAGATCATTGGGAAAATCTCTATCATGGGTGTTAGCCTCCTTATCTTGAGACCAAAGATTATCCACATCACTTGACAGCAGCTTTAATCCAGCCTTATGCAGGGCTTTCCTGTTTCCTTAGATACCAACATGTTATATGCACACCATGATAGAGTTACCTCTGCCCTCACCCCAAAGTTATGATGGATCAAGGGATCATAGGGTTAAGAGCTGGAAGGAGCCTTAGAAGTCTATTCCATTAATCTCATTTTACAGATAGGGAAACTGAGGTCTGGACACAGGGGGAAAACTTGCCCAAGGTCACACAAGTAGCAAATAGCAAGGCAGAATTAGAAATCCTAATGCCTTGATTCCAATTTCAGTGCAATATCCACAATACCATGCTTGGAGTTGTCTTTGACCTTGGAAAATATCCTTATAATTGAGTTATATCTCTATGCCCCTCAACAATAGTATTACATGCACATAATGGAGTTATCTTTGTCCCTCTAACATTATGCTGGGAATAGTTCTGTCCCTGCCACCAGGGTTATACTGTGTGTGTGTAGAGCACCTCTAGCTTCTGATACCAATGTTATAATGGGTTATCTCCATTACACCAGCATTATATTAGGCCTATCTCTATTCCTCTCATGAAGATTATATTGGGATATCTCTGTTCTTTGATACCAGTATTATAATAGGGTTATTTCTGTCTCCTACTGCTGGTGTTATGGTGGGGTTATCTTTTCCCCTTACACCAGCTTATGTGGGAATATCTCCTTTTTTCATGCTAGGATTATACTGGGGATATCTCTGTCTCACACCAACATGAAATAAATCCCAGAAGCCAATGACCTCCCCCCCCAAATACTAGTATTATAAGGAGGTTCAGTTTTCTCAATCTGTCCCAGGCAGGCCTTGCCTGGGTGGCTGAAGTTTAGACAAGGAAAAGAATGTCATGTTTGGGTTGGATTGAGTTGGATTGTTGGAAACTACAGAAGTGTCCTTGAAGACACCTGACCCCAGAGAAATCTTGGAGGACACACCTGGGAAAACTCATTAATCTAAAGACTCTGGAGAATCTCCAGGTGAGAGCCGTGATGGAAACATTTGGCAACTCCAGTGGCCATGCCCCGTGGCCCTGACAGCTGGACCCTGGGTACTTAGGACTGTGCAGATTTTTAACTTAAAGACTTTCTGAGCTGGAATAGATTTTAGAGGATGTTGAATCTAAATGTGCCTGAAACTTGAATTCTGGAACAAACGCTCTTTAGCAATTCCAAGACCTTGGGCAAATCACTTTATTTTCTGGAGCCTCAGTTTCCTTTTTTGTGAAACAAGGATGTTAGACCAGATGGCCCTTGAGGTTCCTCCCAGTTCTAGGTCTATGGCGCTCTGATACTATGATCCTTAGTGATGGGGGAAGTAGCATGGAGATAGGACTCATTATCTTCAAAGGTAGATCATTCCACTTTTTAGTTGAGGAGAGAGAATCAGCAATGAGGAGGTTAGGCTGCAAGTGTAGACTCGACTTCCATTCAACAAATTCAGCAAATATTTTATTTTGTTTTGTTTTATTTTATTTTATTGTCTTTGCTTGGTGATCAACTGATTTAATTTCTTTTTTAATCTTAATTAATTTGTTTATTTACTTTTAGTTTACAAGATTCAGTTCCACAGTCCCTTGAGTTTCAAACTTTCTCCCCCTTCCTTTCTCCCCTCCCCCATCATGGCGGCGTGCAATCAAATATAGGATTTACAAATATCTTCACATTAATCATTAGTCAGGTTGTAAAGAAGGTTTATAATCAATGGAGTGAACAATGAGAAAGAGGAAACAAAACAAAACAAGAAAAAGAAACAGAGCAAGTAGTTTTCAGCACATATTTTAAAATCTCCTACTATGTATAGAGGAAAGAGAGAAAAGGCCACAAGACAGATACATGAGGGCATCATGCCTGGAGGTTGGGCCAAATATAATGAACCCATTTAAGAAATAGTGAGTCTAGTAGGAGGAGAACTGGGAGAGAGAAGCATCAGGAAAAGTTAAGAGAGGAGAATCCCTGGGAGAAGAGTATGTAGCCAATCAATAAGCATTGATTAAGTGCCTGCTGTCTGCTTGGCACAGTGTCAAATTCAGCAGAAGGAACAAGGCAGATAGGGGCTCGGAAAAGGCAATAACCATTGGATTTAGCAAGTAAGAGGTCACTGGTGACCTTTGACATAGCAGTTTCAGCAGCGGAGTGGGTTCAGAAGCTCATGGTGAGATATTAATCTCTTTCAAAGAAGAGAAAATGATAATATGAGGGGAAGTGATAGCATCAAGGGGAAGCTTTTTTTTTAAAGGATTGAGAGACTTAAAAATGTTTGTTACAAAACCAGAAAGATAAAAAAGGGAGAATGATTGATGAGACATATTTAGAAAGGAAATGAGAAGTAATCCAGAACACAAGTTGGAGAAGTGTCAGATTTGACCAGGAGGGTCCTCTCTCTGAGTCTGGAGTAAAGGAGGAGAAAGAGATGAAGCAGAGACATTTTGAAGTATGGAGGGGGAAATGAGGGAGCTCTGCATGGATGATTTGATTTTTCTCAGTAAAGTCAGAGTCAAGATCATCTGTTGGTGGGAGGAGCAGATAAAATGGAATTGTAGGTTTCAAGAAAGAGGACAAGATTTGGGATAGCTGCTTTGGGGAGGATGATAGGGAGAGATGAATCAGAAAATTGTCTGTAGCAGTGAAAGCTCAGTTGAGATTACATACCATGAATTTGTAGGGGATTTATCCAAAACGATTTTGTGACTCCCTTTGGTAGCATTCAACAGTTTCAGAGAAAAGTGATGGTGGGGATGACCCAGACTTGAGGATTAGTAGAGTGAGAACAATAGAAGAACAAGGAAGCAAAAGATTAAAGTGTAGAGGACAGTGCCTTATTAACTGATTGACTCTAGGGTCAAGACTGTGAAGAGAGACCTGTGGACCTAAACCCAAGGTGTCCCCGAGGACAAAAGAGAGACGGTATAAATAGTAGCCGTATACAGCAGGCTCAGACTAATGGCTCTGGGCATAATTCTACAAGCAGCATGACCAGTCTAACCATCCCGGACAGGGTATCTGGTCCACCTTTAACACTGAATGTTCTTGAACTTGAGTTCTTCATCCTTGCTCTGCCTCTCACTTGCCTTATGACTTTGGATAATTCAATCAAGATGTCAGCAAACATTTATTAAGTGCTCACTTATATGCCAGGCACCCCTAGAGATGCAAAGAAAAGCAAAAGCATTTTTGCCCTCAAGGAGTTTACATTCTAATGAAAGAGACATGAACATAATTAGGATTATACAAGGAACATATAGAGAAGATAGAAGATGAAGGTTAGAGATGAAGGTTCTAACCACTGGAGAGATTTTGAAACCTCATGCAGAAGGTGAAATTCAAGCTGATTTTTTGGAGATGAGAAGGGCGAGCATTCCAGGTGTGGGGAACAGCAAACTCAAAGGCGTCGTGGTGGGAGGTGGAGTATTGTGTGTGTAAAATAGCAAATAGTCTGGCAGAGCATGATTGAAGAGTCCTTGGAAGGAACCAAGAGGCTTAAAGATTGGAAAGTTAAGAGGGGCCAAGTTTCAAGGACTTTTAAATGCCAAACAAGAGAATTAAAATTTGTTCCTGGGATTAATTGGGAGCTCCTGTAGATTATTGAGTGTGTGCGTGTTTGTGAATGTGTGTGTGTATATATGCATGCACATGCATATGTGTTAGGGGTGGGGATAATATGGTCAAACCAATGCTTTAGGAAAATCATTCTGTCAACCTACTGGAGGATGAATTGGAGTGGAGAGAGAATTGATGCAGGAGAGACCATTTAGGAAGCAACAGTCCAGGCAAAAGACGAATAGGTCCTCAACTAGAATGGGCACAAGCATTTATTTATCTTAATTTCCTTTTCTGTAAAATGAGGGATGAACGTTAATGAACATCAAGGTCCTTCTTGGCTCTAAATTCTGAATTGGATTTTATGGGATTTAGAACTTCAAACACTTTAGAGGTTCAGTCTTTGCATTTAACACATAAGGAAACTGAGGCCCAGAGATGGGAGTGATTTCTCTAACATCACATATTTGGCAAATGACAAAGCTGGGACTCTAATCCAAGGCTCTTGTCACTATATCTCATCCTTCCTACTACCCCCTTTCTCCTCCAGTCTTGGTTGTAGTTCTACCTGGGCATGTGCAGACATATGTGTTTCCTTTGCCCTGGGATAGCCCTTCTGATTTTGGAAGGTAGTGACCATGTCTCCTAAAGTCTTCTCTTTCCTAGGATAAGCATTCCCACTTCTTCTTTTGCTTTTTATTTTGGAGGGGGGAAGGCAGGGCAATTGGGGTTAAGTGATTTGTCCAAGGTCACACAGCTAGTAAGTATTTAGTGTCTGAAGCCAAATTTGAACTCAGGTCATCCTGACTCCAGGGCCAGTGCTCTATTTCACTTAGCCACCTAGCCGCTCCATCCCCACTTCTTTCAACTGAAATTTCTAGAGTGAGACATTCCTTCTTTTGACCTGGGATGGCCAGAAAGAGGACTAGAAAACTCCTGGGTTTTGCCCTTTCTTTGTATCCCCAGTGCTTAGCACAAGACCTGGCACATAGTAGGCATGTAATAAATGTTTGTTACCTTGACTAGGAGAAGGAAGACACTTGGGCCATTTTGTGCTGAACTTTCTCCTCTCCCCCCCCCTCCTCCCCATTTCCTTGATCTTTTTTTTTGCCTTTTTTTTTTGGAGGGCAATTGGGGTTAAGTGACTTGCCCAAGGTCACATGGTATTTCCTTGATCTTAAGGTCTTACTTCATCCAGGAAATACGTCATCCCTCTTTCTACTTATACTATTCCAAGGTCAGAATAATAATCAAACAATCAGCATTTATTAAACGCCTACTCTGTGACTGGCACTGTGCTAAGTACTGGGAATACAAAGAAAAAGCAAAAACAATTCCTACCCTCAAAGACCTTACAATTTAGTAGGGAGATGACATGTACATACATAGTGCAAACATACATTCATACATACACATGCATACATATACATGTGTGATGTACACAGAGTAGATACTTTATAAGGTAATCTTATAAATGAAGGCATTAGGAGCTGGACCTAAGACTCAGGAGATCTGAGTTTGAATTTGAGCTCTGATGCTTACTAGCTGTGAGACCTTGGATAAGTCACTTAACTGTTAGGAACCACAGAACCTCTAAATTGGCAAAGAGCTCAGGTGCCATCTAGATCAGGGAATTTTAACCTTTTTGTGTGTCACGGATCCCTCCAGGAATCTCTTCTCCAAGAGACCTCTTCTCAGAACTATATTTTTGAGTGCATAAAATAAAATCCATAGGATTACAAAGGAAACCAAGCATATTGCAATACAATGATCAAATTTTTAAAAATCCAAATTCATGGTTGTTAGGTTAAGAGCCTCAGTTCTAGGAGCAGCAAGGTAGCACAATGAGTAGAGCACTGGCCCTCAGGTCAGGAGGACCTGAGTTCAATTCCTACCTCAGACACTTACTATGTGACCCTGGGCAAGTCACTTAACCCCCATTGCCTCCCCCCCCAAAAAAGAACCCCTGCTCTGGTCCAACTTGTAACTCACAACAAACATCCCTGACTAGTGGCCATCCAGCTTCTGTTTGAAGACCTTCAGGTGAAGATGGGGGTGAGAATATTACCCTAAGGTTGTCCATTCCACTCTGGGACACATTTGATTGTTAGGAAAGGTTTGAAACTTGCCTGCCTGTAACTTCTGCCCATTTCTCCTGGTACTGTCATCTCTAGTCAGGAGCAATAAATCAAATCCCTCTTTCACATGACAGGCTTTCAAATACTTGAAGACAGCCATCACATTCCCTTGAGTCGTCCTGAGGCTCAACAGTCCCAGTTGTTTTAACAGATCTTCAGATGACATGTTCTCTAGTCTTTCCCCAATCCTGGTTGTATCTGGAATGTCCCTCTTGCTCATGCCCTTCCTAACACATAACATCCAATCTTCCATTGTGTTCTGAGCATGGCATGGGAGAAATAGGACCATGGGCTCTTAGATTGGATTCTTGTTCAGGTATGTGACAGAGTAATTGACCTCCAAGGTTCCTTTCAACTCTGATATTCTGATAATTGACTCCCTCTTTTTGGACTCCATTCCCCTTGAAGATTGCTCATTTTTTCCCTTTTCAAGTTCTGGCAGCTCAGGCTTTAAATATATCTTACTGTGCTCTATAATTGCTTAATTGCATGATTCTTGTCTCTTTAACCAGAATTCCCCAAGGGAGGTCCTATGTAGTAGCCACAAAGTGATCAAGCCCAGAGGCTAGGTACATGTTTGGCACTCAGCATGGTTGATGGACAGATTGATGGCTGGAGTTTCCACCAAAGAATTCTCGGGGGCAGGGGTCTATTCTGACCCATTGGAAATGGAGCATGAACAAATACCATATCTCAGAATTATTGGGGCTTTAAATAGGTTCCTTGGCTTTATGTCAAAGTGGCCTCTAGAGTTGGCCAACTTCTGCCTTAGAGGATGAGGTGGAAGACAGAAGACAAAAAAGGGGGGGAGAGAGAGAATTTGCTTTATGGTTCCCTGGAAATAATTATGCTTCCAATTGAGGTGACCTCTCCTTATTATCTTTTAATTGGTTCTCTTTCCACAACAATTTAATGAATAGAAAATAGAATGCTAGAGATGGAAGGACCCTTAGAACAGAGAATGTCAGAGCTAGGAGGGCCCTTAGATCATGTAATGTCACAGCTGGAAGGGATCTTAGAACACAGAATGTCCAGATGGCTTCAGGATCTCTCCACCTGGATGACATTCCACTAATTAGAATGTAACATATCCAAAACTGAACTTATCATCTCTCTCCCTAAATCTGGCCCTCCTCCTGACTTCAGATGGTCCCTCTATCTCTGGCAGTAAGGTTTGAAAAACCTTAGTGTCTTTGCTTCTTCCCTTTCTCTCACATTCCACATCCACTTGATTGCAAAGGTATGTCCGTTTGATGTTGCTAAAATTGTTTTAATCCCTCCCCTCCCCTCTTCATTCCTCTCCCCTCCCCTTCTCTCATCTCCTCTCTTCTCGTTTCCCCTCCTCATTCCTCCCCTCCTCTCCTCTCCTCCCCTCTCCTGCTACTATTCACTAATCCATCTCCCCCGTACTATTGTAATAGCTACCCCACTGGCCTCTCTGCTTCCAGTCTCTCTTCTCTAAACCATTCTTCAAATGCTGCCAAAACAGTCTTCTTAAGCCAGATATCTGATCATGCCATTCTTTTGCTCAAGAACTTTTCAGGACTCCCTATTGCCTTTTGGAGGCATTTAAGACCCTCTATGAACTTTTTCCAAACTACCTTTCTAGCCTTGTTTCACACTCCCCTCCATACACGTTATGTTGTATCCATATTGAGTCCCCAGCTGTTCCTTTCTCTCACTTTGCCATCTCCTGCCACCCTACATTCCTGTAGGCCATGCTCTAGACTAGAATATAGTCTTTTGTCATTTTTGCCTCTTCTATGAAGCCTTAAAAGGTAGACTCTGGATGACTTTGAATGCCAGATAAAGGAGTTTGCACTTTTTCTTTTATGTAATGGGGAACCATTGAAGATGTTTGAGCAGAGGATAGTGAGCTCAGAGCTGGGCTTTGGAAAGGTGTCTCTGGCAGTGTATGCGAGCAGGGATTGGAGATACTTTAGGTAGGAAGAAAAATCAGGGGTTCAGTGAGAAGGCAAGGGTCCTGTGAAGGGGGATATGACATCAGTGTGACAGTGTCAGCTTTATCCCTGCTCTGCAGTCTTCTCCCTCCATATTCTACTGTCTCTTTTCAAGACTGACATACTCTGTCTCTGGGGACAGGGAAACATGTCTCTTCAATTGCTACATCGTTAGTCTTCCCCTTTCTTTCTGATTAAGGAAAAGAGGCTGAGACTCAGGCCATGATGAATCTTAGGATCTTTGACTTTAGCTTTTTCCCTTGGTGGAACACATCAGGTCCACACACAGACATAGTCACAGACACAGACACACGAACACAGACACAGACACACAGACACAGACACAGACACAGACACAGACACACTGACACACACACACCCTTGAATCCTCCAACCACCCCTTTCAATTCTCCAAGCCAATAGCTGATGGATTCTGTCAGGCAGGGAGTGCAAATCCTTTAGGACAAACACCTGGAACAGAGCCTTAAGCTGGTATATAATCATTGTGGCCATTGTTTCCAGGTATCTGAAGGCTGTCATGATGATGGAACAAACATTCCTGACTTGTTTATTCTGCCTTGTACCACAGGATAGAAGAGGCAGATCTCTACTTGATGGGAGGTAAAGCTTTCTAAGCAAGCTCTCTGCCAAGTGAAATGGGATGCCTTGGGACATGGTGAGTTTCCCATCCCTGGAGGTCTTCAAGAGGAAGCTGGAAGACTCTTCTGGAGTCTGTTTACACCATGAGGTTCCAGGAGCCTTGGGTTCAAAATGCTTGCTCTTCATGCAACTGAGAAACAAAACTGATGGAGCCCCAGAGATGGGCAGGAGCTAGGAGCCTGGGCTTTAGGCCAGGGAACAGTCAGGGCCACAGCAAGGTTATTATTTATCATTCTGCAACAAAGGCACCAACCCTTACTAATTTAACTTTTGGTGTGACCTTGGGCAAGTGGCTTACCCCATCTAGGCCTCCGTTTCTTCCTTTGGAAAATATGGAGCATGAACTAGGTGGTCTGTAAGGATTTTTCCTTCCCTGAAATTCCACATTCTAGGGTCCTTTTCACCTTTCTATTCCAGAATTTGATGTTCTGATGTTCCATGTTTTAAGTTTCTTCTGTCCTACACTCTAAGCCCAGACATTTTCTGTCCCATGACTCTGAAACTCAAGCCCACGCTTTCTTGTGCATCATGCTTTCCTGATTTTTGGGTGAAGGGAGATGATTACTATAAAGAATTTTTAAAACAATAAAATGTGTTCTTTGTAACCTGTAAATGCTTTACAAAGGTGTTGTTTAGCTGTTTTTTAGTCATGTCCAGCTCTTTGTGACCTCTGTTGGAGTCTTCTTGACAAAGATAATGGAGTGATTTGCCATTTCCTTCTCCAGCTCATTTTACAGATGAGGAAACTGAGGCAAATAGGGGTTAAGTGACTTGCCCAGGGTCATGTAGCCAGCGAGTATCTGAAGGTGGATTTGAACTCAGGTCTTCCTGACTCCAGGTCTGGTATTCTATCCCACTGTGCCTTCTAGGTATTATCACTGAAGGATCATAGAACCTGAAAGCAGGAAGGGACCTTAGGGGTCACCAGTCCCTCTCCTCAACTGGCTGGGATTAGAGCTCAAGGTAGGGTTGAGTGATGATTAAGTCTGAGGGCAGGTCAGGGTTCATTCTGGGGCATAGTGCCTAGCACATAGTAGGTGTGCTCAATAAAGGCATGTTGACTGACTGAACTGGGGCTAGTGTCAGGGCTCAGGGTAGGATCAGGTGCTCAGTCTATGATCAGGAACAAGGGTCAGTGTCAAGGCTTGATCTGGGGCTAGCATCGGGTTTCTATCTGAGGCAGGGTCAGGGCTCAGTCTGGGTCCAGGAGTTAAGGCTACTTGACCTTGTCTGAAATGGAAACTTATCCTCATTAGGAATGCACTCTAATGACTGAGCTCACCAGCTTAGCAGTGGCCTCTTACTGGAAGGACATCAGATGAATCAATGACTCGGAATTTCTCCAATATTGACCTCAAGGAAACCAGTATTCCTTTGGGAAAATGAGTTATTCAGCCCCTTTTTCTGTCTTATGAGCAAAGTTCTATATAGAGGAGATATGGTCCTGACCTTAAGAGGTCCCTGGAATGAAAGGGGAGGAATAGCTTGCTGTGGTCTGAGACAGATCTACTAATGTGGACACTTAGAGCATGCACAAGAAGTAGAATAAAGGCATTAGTCAAATAAATATTCACACGGCTGCTGTCCTTTATTTTATCCATATGACAAGGGAAAGCCCAATTTATGAGATCAGCATAGTGGGGAGCCTGTCAAACCTCACAGCCAAGGAAGCTTCTGGGAAGAGAAGATCTTTCATGAATGCTGATGATTATTCTGAACAAAAAACCATGAAGAAATGGGACACTCCACTTCGGTCTTAGAGCAAGGGGCAGTCTTTGGTAAGGAGATAATAATAGTGATGATGATGATGATGATGATGGTGACTAGCATTTATATAACACCTATTATGTGCCAGATGTTGTGATAAGTGCTTTATAAATATCTCATTTGAGCCTTAAAACAACCTGAGGGAGTTGGGTGCTATTATTATTCCCATTTTACAGATGAGGAAACTGAGGCAAACAAAGGTTAAGTGACTTGCCCAAGGTCACTCAGTTAATAAGTATCTGAGGTCAGACTTTGAAATCAAGTATTCCTGACCCCATGTCCAACTCTTTATCCACTGCCTTACCTAGCTGCCTCAAGGCTAAGTAAAGAGTGAAGGGAGGTTTGCCAAGATGGGTCCCCTACTGGCTTCCAGGCTCTTTGTGGTTACTACCCACAGGGACAAGGAGGAGAGCTTTCCCCATTATGGATCAGCCCTCTCCCCCCCACTCTCCTACTTTGGAGGGAGTCCTGCCCCTCTTCCCTATCCACTTTCATTCAGCACACACAGAGGGTTGGTTCAAGAGCAAAACTATATTATCTCATCCAGAGAAGTACACAGACTTTGCAACTGAGGCAGCTCCTATTCAAAGCCTAGTGTCATGCCAATGACTTGGCAAGGGTTAACTGTCACAAAGCTTCAGAATCTCAGAATTGGAAAGACCCTGCAGGGCCGTCTTATCCTTGGCATCAGAGCAGGGGGGATAAAAGCTCACACTTTTACGTCTGATCTGAATTATTAGCATGTTCTAAAGTGTAGATAGTTAACAAAAGAATAAATCAGGCCCAGGTTGATTGGGATGACCAATTTCTAAGGTGAAAATGCTCACAGTGAAAATTTAACATTGAGCTCTTGTGAGGAAATTAGATCCCCTGACGTTAGCTGTGTGACCCTGGACAAGTCATTTAACCCTGTTTACCTCACTTTCCTCATCTGTAAAATGAGCTGGAGAAGGAAATGGCAAAGTACTCCAGTAGCTGCATGACCTTGAGCAAGTCACTGAACCCTGTTTGCCTCAGTTTCCTCATCTGTAAAATGAGCTGGAGGAGGACATGACAAACCATGCCAGTATCTTTGCCAAGAAAACCCAAATGGGGTCACGAAGAGTTGCAGACAACTAAAAAATGATTGAATAATGACAGAAAGTTCCCTGACTCTGGTAGGTGAACTCTTATTTTCTCTTACCAGGACTCAAGCTTCCACACCCTTTCCTGGCTATTTCCACATCACTCCCATGATGCTGAGGGTGAACCCTGCCCCTTTTCAGCATCCCTTTATGTGTCCTCTTGCCCAATAGAAAGTAAGTTCCCTACGAGCAGGGGCTGCTTTGGTCCTTTGCATTTCTATCCCTGGCACTTTACATTGTGTCTCAAACTGAGTAAGAGCTTAATAAAAGCCCACTCTCTCTGTCTCTGTCTCTCTGTCTCTCTCTGTCTCTGTCTCTCTGTCTCTGTCTCTCTCTCTCTCTCTGTCTCTCTCTCTCTGTCTCTCTCTCTGCCTCTCTCCCTGTCTCTCTGTCTCTTGGTCTCTGTCTCTCTCTCTATCTCTCTGTCTCTCTGCCTCTCTCTGTCTCTCCCTGTCTGTCTCTCTCTCTGTGTCTCTCTGTCTCTTGCCATCTCTCTGTCTCTTTCCCTTTCCCTTTCCCTTCCTTCCACTCCCCCCTCTCCTTTTCTTTCCCTTTATTTCTCCCTCCTTTTCTCTCTTTCTCCCTCTCCCTTATTCCTCTCTTTCTAATTTTCTTTTCTTCTCTCTATCAATTATCTCCCTGTTAACAAAATGACAATAATATAAATACAACTAATAGTGGGCTCACATTTCTGTAGTACTTTACAAAATAACTTTCCTCCCAGTATCCCTGTGAGGGCAACAATACAAGTATTATTCTTCCCATTTTACAGGTGAGGCACTTGAGGCTTGCAGAGATGAAGGTGCTTGCTCAGTCCTGGTATCACAGCCGGTGAGCGGCAGAGCTGGAAGTGAAACCCATGCTTCCTGCCTCTGAATGCGGCCTCTCCCCTCTTCCCCTTACTGCCTGTCTCCTGGACCTTCCTCTAGGCTCACCTGGATGGTTGTTATTCCTTGTAACTAGTTCTATTTATTTCCAGGCTGAACTCCTTGCCTTTAGCTCCCCTCCAGTCCTCAAGGGAACCCATTTCTCTTTCTGTCCAGATCACAGGCCACCCTCTTCTTGATACCCTGGGCAAGTCTCTTTTTCTCAGTTTCCTCCTATGTCAAACAGTGTAGATGGTGTCTTTGAGTTCTAACAATCTGTATTCTTTTTTTTTTTTTTTTTTTGCTTTTTTTTGGAGGGGGGAAGGCACTTTGGAAAGAGTTGTGTGATTTGGCCAGACGAGACTCTGGGAAGCCATCGAGCTCCCCGGCTTTGAAAAACCCCGATGTTGATGCTTCCCTCTCTGGTAACTAACTAGGTATGGATGTAATGGTCAGATAGCTAGAAGCCGGCCTACGGATCTGTTTCTCTGTCTGCTTGTAACTTGTGTTTGTATTCTCTGAAGCTCAGGGTGCTGACTTTCCCCTGAACTAAGTAAATGATATATGTTTGAATGATTAAAGTAAGATTGTTAACTCGTTTTGAGTTGCTTTCCTTTAGAAAAGCAAATCTAAGAACCTGTGCTAGCAGCCACCCTGGGTATGCTAGGGTGCTTGCTGATACACAAATGAGGAAACTGAGGCTCAGAATGAGGAGGTGGTATGTCTCAGGTTACATAGCCGGTATCTGAACCCTGGTGTCTCTGATCCCGGTGTTGCAGTCTTTTCACCATGCCCTGTAGCTTCCCTACATAAATAATAAAGTTATATATGTAGATTCAGGGTGTCCCAAAGTCCTCATGTCTCAATAACTTAAAGCCTCACTAAGACTTTTGGGACAATTTAAAAAATTTAAATTCAAAATTTAAAATTTAAACTCTTTATATTATGAATTCACAAACACTGGCAAACACGAGCATTTCAATTTATACAGAAGAGCAGAAATGATGATGATATGTGACATTTTGACCTATTACCTAGTTTGTCTTCTTAAAGTATATATTAAATTTCACATGACAATAACAAAGTTGTCCTGCTTGTTGGCGTCCCTTTCTGAAACTTCCTTAAGATCTCCTCTGTACGGTTTTTAATGCTTTGTTAAAGCTCTTTTCTTCCTTATTTTAATCACTGCTTCTATCCACCAGCTCCCTCTCAGCAGATGCTCAGAGCAGATCTTCCTTGTAACAGACAGTATGTATGGTCTAATGTGAATTTATCAAGCATATTCAAATCTATTAGTCTGTGAACTCCATGAAAACGTCTAGACTTTAGCTGTTCCCAGCACTGAGCATTGTGCTATGTACCCTTAAGCAAATGCTTAATAAATGTTTGTTAAATTGTTGTTGTCAATAATAATTATTATAACAATTCATATTTACATAGCCCTTTGAACATCTACAAAAAGCTTTCCCTACAACTCTGTAAGGAAGACAGGGCAAGGATTGTTATTCCCATTTTATTTATTTAATTTGGGGGGGGTTGCTTTTTGGGAGGGGGGAATGCAGGGCATTTGAGGTTAAGTGACTTGCCCAAGGTCACATGGCTAGTAAGTATTAAGTGTCTGAGGCTGGTTTTGAACTCAGGTCCTCCTGACTCCAGGGCTGGTGCTCTATTCACTGTGCCACCTAGCCGCCCCTATTATTCCTATTTAAAGAGGAGGAAACTGAGGCATGGAGGAGGGGGAGTGATTTGTCCAAAGTCTAGAAAATATTAGAAATGGGACTCCAACTTAGATCTAGATTCCAAATCTAGGGTCATCAGTCTTCATGGTCCTGTTTGGAGGAGGGGTCAGGCAGGTGATGGCAGAGGTTACGGATGCACATCTCCCTTCTACTCCCTCCTCAAGTCCCAGCTTCAGCTCCAGTTACCCAATCCTGCTTTTCTCCCCTCCCTTTCCCAGGACTTCTTTCTCCAGCCCCCAGATGGCTTAGCTGTAAATTACACACAAAGGTCTTTAGCCTCCTCTGGAAAGATGCCACGAAGCTGCTCCAGCTAGGAACAGATCAAGGGCAGGCCCAGCTGCCTTCTTGTCCATCAGCCCATCTGTCAGGCAGAGGGGAACCCACACCCATCTGGGTCCCAGTTGGGGAGGAGTCATTATTGATGTGAAAAGTTGGGGGGGCGGTGCTGAGATGAAGGTGATGGGACCTCAGGGGGTGGGGAAAGGATTATTCTCAGATATAGGTCTCTCTCTGTGGCTTGGAAATGCCCAGGTTAAACTGGCCCTTTGAGGAGGTGAGTGAACACTTTCCTTGTCTCCACAGCCAGATGTGATCATGCCCTCCTCCAATTTGCTTGGTTCTATGGAGTTATGTTAGGGGAAGACTCACTACAAAGGAAAGAATGCTGGACTCCAGACACTGAATCATAGAACCAGATCTTGGGGTGGCTAGGTGGAGCAGTGAATAGAGCACCTGCCCTGGAGTCAGGAGGACCTGAGTTCAAATACGGCCTCAGACACTTAACATGAAACCAGCAGTGTGACCTTGGACAAGTCACTTAACCCCAATTGCCTTGCCTTCCCCCCTCCAAAAAGCAAAAAAAAAAAAAAAATCCCCCCAAACCCAAAACAAAACAACTAGACCTTGAGGAGATCTCAAAGTCCATATAATCTAAACTTCTTAAGGATGAAGAACCTGACCTGGACAAGTCAAATGATTTGCTCAAAGTTGCACAGGTAGCTAGTTACACAAGTGGGATTTTAGGCAAAAATTGAGATTGAATGGGATATTATTTATAAGGTAGTTAGCAAACTTTTAAGCACCATCTGAAAGTTAGTGATTATTATTATTTTCATTAAATAGAGGTGATATCATAGATTTAGAGCTATTAGGGACCTCAGAGAGCATCTAGTCTAGTGCTTTCATTTTACAGATGATATAACTGAGGCCCAGCTAGGTTAAGTGACTTGTCTAAGGTCACACAGCTAAATAAGCATTAGAGGTAAAATTTGAACCCAGCTCATCTGGTTCCAGTCAGTATTCTTTTTACTGTATTGCTGTGCCTGCCCTGGGTTCATGTCCTTGCTCTATCCTTTCCTGGGTGGGTGGACATGACCGAGTCATTCAGTTTCTATAATTTTCAGTTTCTTCCTCTGTATAAGAATAATGCTCTCACAAGGGTATTTATTATGAGAAGTAAATTAAATAAAAGAGGCTATTGGCAAATTAAGAAGTAGTAATGTGGGTGGCTATGTGGCACAGTAAATAGAGCACTGGCCCTGGAGTTAGGAGGACCTGAGTTCAAATCTGACCTCAGACACATAACACAAAAACTAGCTGTGTGACCTTGGGCAAGTCACTTAACCCCAATTGCCCTCCAAAAAGATAAAAAATTAAAAAAAAGAAGTAATAATGTTATGCAATAATGATAATGAATACTTTAAGGTTTTATATAGGTTAGCTCCCTTGATCCTCATAACAACCCTGGGACATAAAACCTATCTATGATTTACCTTCTTTTACAGGTGAGGAAACTGATACCCAAAGAAAGTCAGTGCTCACTCAGGATCTTGCTCAAGATCACACAGCTAGTGTGGGAGGCAGGTTTTGCACTCAGGTCCTCCTGACTTCAAGCCAGTGCCTCATCCATTGCTCCATCTAATGGCCATGCCATCAATGCATGCACATAAATGAATGGACTTCATGCCTTTGAATTTACACCTATGTTTATATGCTAATAAACATTGAGATGAGTATTCCCTTCAGCAAGGCAGATCTCAATTCATGAATACCTTCTCATCCATGTTCTCTCATGGGTTTTTCCACAGCAAGGTCCACACAATGGGGCAGCAGACCTCTTTCTGTTTTCTGGACATTTTGAGGATGTTAGTGGACATGGAGGAGTGGATCCTTCAATTAATAAACATTTATTTTCTCTTTCCACCTCTTTTCCACTGGGGAAAAAGAAAAGAAAACAAAGTTTATGTAAGAAATCTGCATAGTCAAGCAAAATACATTATCATCGTGGTCATGTCCAAAAGCAGGGCTCTCGTTAAAGTCCGTCATTATCTCAGAAGGTTATTCTTCCTTCTCAAGGGTTTCAGTACCTGGCTCACAGTTACCCCCTGCATTTAAATCTCTGCCATAAGATTGTTTGTTGTTCAATCATTTTCACTCATGTCTGACTCTTCATGACCCCATTTCAGGTTTTCTTGGCAAAGATACTGGAGTAGTTTGCCACTTCCTTCTCTAGCTCATTTTCCAGACGAGGGCAAAGAGAGTTAAATGACTTGCCCAGGGTCACACAGCTAGTAAGTGTCTGAGGCCAGATTTAAACTCAGGAAGTTGTTTTTCTGCCTCTATCCAATGCCCCACCATAATATTTAGGAAATTCAATTTACATATTGATGTTCCTCCCCTCCATTACCCTGGCTTTCCAGATCATCCTCCTCTTCAGCTCCCATGATCTGCACCACCTCAGCCCCATCACTACTCACAGGTGCTCCACCTCTGCAATCCATAACCTGGAAATTCCTCTCTCTGATTATAGCTTCCTGTCCTCCCGTCTCTCCCCATGCCTTGCCCATCCTAAGCCTAATTTTCTACCTCACTGCTGTCTCTTCACATTTCACCCTCTCTACTTTCCCAGGTTATTGCTTGCACCCTGACCACTTTCCTCCCTTCAAAATTTCAACCTGTTCATTAATCACTTATACTGTCCTGCACCCTTGGATTCCTCGTGTCATTGTCCTACTGCTGTCATCCCTTTCAAACCTTGGCCCTGTCTTCTCTGCTCCTGCAGAAAGTCTTACAACCATGTTGCAATGCACATTCCTGTGATCCAATCATATTGGGATCTTCACTGTTTCACACTAATTCTATTACTCTTTCTTCACTGATTCCCTCTCTCTCTCTCTTCCTCTCTCTCTCTCTCTCTCCCTCCTATATGTTTTGTGTTACATTACAAACATTTCTGATTACCCACACCCAGGAGAGCTCTCTTGTAACAAGGACAATTAAGAAAAACTAATATTACAATGCCTCATCTGAAAGCAACATTCTATGCCTGTAGTATCTCCCAACCTCTCTTTTTAGTGTTTAAAAAAATTAGTAGAAATCTGTTTCCTTTCCCTCCTATCCTCTATCCCCTTGAAAAAAATGAGAAAGGGAAAATAAATTTCTTGACTATATGCATAGCCAAGCAGAACAAATTCCCTCATTAGCTGTATACAAAATGGCTATTATATTTCCCACAGGAACTATTCCTAACACTCTACCCCACTCTTTTCATGCTACCTCCATCCCTTCTTCTATCTTCAGCTCAGGAGAGGACCTTGTCTCAAACCTTACTGAAAAAAGAAATACTGGAGATCTTCTGCTGGCGATTCACTCTCCTTCTCAAATGTATACTTCAAACAGCCTCAGCATCATTACTTATTCTTTCTTCCATTGATCCAGTCTTAGAGAATTAAGTGGCTCTTCTGCTTGAGTTCTGTGCTAACGCCAACCCCTATACTTGTACCCTTATTCTAGCCCCTTCTATTCCCTCAGGCAGCTCACCCCTTTGGTCACCATCCCCTTCTTAACGATTACTTCCTTTCCTACCGCCTTCCCAAATTTTCCTCATCCTTAAAAAAATATCATTTAAACCTACTATCTCCTCAGGTTTTCATCTTATATTTTCCCTCACTTTCACAGTCAAACCCTACTTTTCTCCACACATCTCCACATTCTCACCTCCTACTTTATTCCTTATAATTGACCATCTATCCCCAGTGGTGGGGTGTCCATCCCAAGCAGAATTTTAAGATGAGTTTTTAAAGGTATGGTTTGTTAGCTCTTGGAAATCAGTCCCTGTGATTACTAGGAACTAGGATGAATTCACAAAAAACCAGGTCATTCCAAAGTAACCTAATTTCCTTTTTTTGACAAGATTACTAGAATCCTATGGGGGTTCCACAGAGAATATACCTGGATTTCTGGAAGGCACTTGACAAAGATTTTTGTGATAAAGTTGTGAATAAGATGGAGAGAGAAGGGCTAGATGGTATTAGAGGTTAGGTAGATTTGAAATGGTTGAAAGATTAGTGCCAATGAACAGCAAGTCAGTAAGGAAACTTGTTCTGGGGATACAAAGAAAGACAAAAATCATTCGCTGCTCTCAAGCATCTTATAGGCTGTTGGGGGAAGAAAAACAATGACTTGCATGAAGGATAGAAAGCATCCTTATTAAATTTATGGGTAATACAAAGTTGAGAGAGAGAAAGAGAGAGAGAAAGAGAGAGAGAGAGAGTATTAACACACTTGATTTAAGAGTGAGGATCCAAAAAGCTCGAACAGGCTAGTACAATGATCTAGACCTAATAAAATGAAATGGAATAGGGATAAAGTTAAAACCTTGTATTTGGGTTAAAAAAACACCCAATTGTATAAGTACGGGATGGGGCAAATCTACTGAATAACAATTCATGTGAATAAGATCTTAGGATTTAGTGAACTAAAAACTCTATGTGAGGCAACTAGGTGGCACAGCGGATAGAGTGCAGGGCCTGGACTCAGGAAGACATCTTCCTGGGTTCAGATCCAGCCTCAGACATTTACTAGTTGTGTGACTCTGGGCAAGTCACTTAACCCTGTTATCCTCAGTTTCCTCATCTGTAAAATGAGCTGGAGAAGAAAATGGCAAACCACTCCAGTATCAAATGGGCTCATGAAGAGTTGAACATGATTGAACAACAACAAACTCTACGTGAGTCAACACTATAATATCAAAGACAATAAAGCAAACATGATCTTGGGCTGCAGGAACAGAAGCACAATGTATACAGACCGTGGGAGGCATCAGTTCTGTGTTTTCTCTGCCCTAGTTAGGTCACACCAAGAATGCTATAACCAGTGCTGCCCATCACATTTAAGTAGGGATATTTGGAAACAGGAGGATGTCCAAAGGAGGGCCACAAGGATGTGAAAGGGTTAGAAACCATTTAATTCAAGTATTGGCTAGAGAAACTAGGAATATTTGTCCTGCAGAAGAAAAGACTTGTTGGGGGGGGGGTGTGCATAATCATTGTCTTGAAATATCTGAATAGCTATCCTGGGGAAGAGGAAGCAGATTGTCTGTGACCCTGGAGGGCAGAAATAGGGGCTGTGGGGGTGAAGGATGCAGAAAGTTACAGGGAAGTACATTTCAGCTTAGTACAAGAAACAAAATTCTAATAGTGAATAGTTGTCTTGCAATGGAATGGGAGATCTGGGAAGGGAGGGAGCTCTCTGTCTCTGGAGGCGTCCAAGCAGAGGCTGGAGGATGCCTTGTCATGAAGTCTTGCAATGGGTGGGAAATTGGGCTAGTTCTCTAGGGTTCCTTCTAGTTCTGAGTATGGCTTTGGGAAAGTCAGGCATTTTCCTTTTTTCCTAATTGGTTTTAATTTTAATTTTAATTCTGAACTTAAACACTAAATAGAATGAGCATTTGTATATATGTAGTAGAACAGAAAGAATGAATTTTACATGAAACTTCAGGTCTCTCAGCTTAAAGTCAGTCTTGCCTTCCCAATGTAGGTATCATCTTTATCTTTCCTCCTTCCCTCCTCTTCTCACCTTGTCTCATGCCTGACCCTGACTCCTGTCACTTCCCCCCCTTCTCTCTACCCATTGTTCCCTCCTTCTTCCTCCTTTCCTAATCCCTCCTTTATCTCTCCCTCTTCCTCATCTACAATAACTTCTTCTTCTTCTTTCTCCTCCTCCTCCTCCTTCATGTCTTCCTCCTCCTCCTCCTCCTCTTTCTTCTTCTTCTTCTTTTCTCTTTCCCATACCCTTCATCCTTTTGCCTGAATTCCCTTCCTTCCAAGCCCTAGCCCCAAATCCCACCCTCCTCTTTCCTTTCCTCTTCCCTTCTCTCCTCTCTTCTCACCTCTTCCCTCCTTACTCCTGACCTCAGTCCCCACAAGCCGAGCAGACCTCTGACTTAGGATCTTTAAGGCAGCCAGAGATATGATGACTTAGGCCAAAGCAAGGAAAGCGGGGAGGAGGGGGAAGGCAGGAGGAGGAGGGAAGTAACCAGGCTAAAACAGAAAGGTGAAGTGGTTCTTCCAGCAAGGTCAACGGATCTCTAAGTTGTAACTAAACAGCCTTAGCCAATCCCCACATCCAGCAATCCTCCACGTGGGTGGCAGGGCTTGACTTGGCTAGACTCTGGACAGTGGCTCAGGAGGAGCACTGTCAGCATCTGCCCAGAGAATGGATGAAGGAGGGGTAAGGGAGATCTTTCTGCTGAGGTCAGTACTGCCTCCACCCACAGCGCTGCACCTCACCAGAGGTGTAATACACTGTATGTCCAAGCCCAGCAGGCTGGAGACCTGGTTCTGGTGAACAGAAGTGTCCCTCACCTCATTGCTATAGTCCCCACTTTTTCCTGTTCTTGCTGACTCTGACTGGGGACTCCCTGAGTGTAGGGGCTGTTTCCTTGCATTCTAGAGGCTTCTTGAATGTAAGGGCCAGACTCAGGGATCCCTGAGAGCAGGAGAGTCTTGGCTGTCCTTAAAGTAACTTCCCTCCCCAACCTCGGCCTGGAAGTGAATCCTGACCAATGAAATGAGGTCAGAGTTTGAATGTGGGGAGCCTTTACTAATAGTCATACAATAGAAGGAATACTAGCTTTGAAGCTATAGGACCACATCTCTTCCCCCTGTCACTGACACATATGACTCTGGGTAAGTCACTTAATAGCTTAGGATAAAAGGGTTTGACCTAGATGGCCTCTGAGATCCCCTCCACTACTATGAGCCTAAAGCAAAGATGTAGTTTGGCCTGGCCAAGACAGATCTTTGTCAAATGTAAACTATGTCCATTCACAGTGAAGTTGGGAACACTTTAGACCTGGGAAACTAGAGGTAATATAAGGAGGGCATAAAGGTCTAGAAATACCTGCCCCCAACAAGCCCAGGAACATGGGAAGATGAGCAGGAAGGATAGAGGTCACAATGTTCAGATAAACTGAATAATAGGTGGAGTGTTACAAGGGATGGAATGTTGGGCTTTGTTCCCAGTCAAGGACTCAGAATGATTGGCCCAGGGGCTGATGTGACCACAGTGACCTTTAACTAGGAGAACATTCTCCTTTGCCATAATTAAAGGGGCCAATGCATGCAATGGAGGCTTCTCCAGGCAAGAAGATGCTCTGTGAGTGAGCCATTGAAATAAGGGCAGAATGAACCAGGACCTGGGAGTGGAGAAACCCAAACTGCAGGCCTAGCTTCACCAGGGCCTGGACCTTTATGTCATTGGTTAGCTCGTTTTTCTTTTGGGGTCCTTAGTTTATTCCTGTACTTACTTTAATACTGCAGCAACTTGTGATTATGTTACTGTGGGTGTTCCCTTTTTGTAAATGTACATATATATATATATATATACACACACATGTATATGTTCATAAATATATAATTTTATATGAATTTATAATGTAGAAATGTCTATGACTGAAAAAAGTCACTCTGTGGTTAATGTGGTGATGTGAATCCTGGAACCCCAATTTATTCCTTGGTGCTATAGACTATGAGGCATGATTATTGCTGGAAGAAAATTCCTCCTCTACAATGAGAAAAATAAATTCTACACTAACTGTTTCCCAGGAATGGAAACTGTGGATGTGAAAGGACTGGGAAGTGGGGTGGTAAGGATACTATAGAATGAGTAGGCTCTTTAAGCTCTAATGAGCCACCAAGTCAAACTCCCTGTTTCAATGACATTATTACTTGTAACCTGTACAACCCTAGGTAGGTCAATTCCTTTCTTGGATCCTTAGTTTCTTAGCTCTAAATAGCATGAGGACAATATCAGATGAATGTCTAAGCCATTCAGGAGAGAATAATTCTGACCATTATCTAGTCCTGGGTCTGATCTTTTTTATTGGGGTCAGGAAGACTCATCTTCATGAGTTCAGATCTGAAACTTACTAGCTGTGTGACCCTGGACAAATCACTTAGCCCTGTTTGCCTCAGTTTTCTTATCTGTAAAATGAGCTGGAGAAGGAAATGGCAAACCACTCTAGTATCTTTTGCCAAGAAAACCTCAAATAAGGTCACGATGAATTGGATATAACTGAAACAACCGAACAACAATAACAAGAAAATTGATCATAAAAAATGTGATCCTAGGATCATAGTATTATAACAATAATTTTACCACTTTCATAGGGTTATTGTGAGGCAGTCTCTTTGTAAGTGTTCAGGTGCTATAGAAATGAAAGCTATATATCAACAGACAATGGCACCAAAATGCTCCATAATTTCTAGAAGGGCCATGGAAAAAGTAGTTTCTGTGAGTGACATAATGTTCTTATTTTAACACACCTTTAATATACTATCCACTGTCTAGCTCCTAAATTACCCTGGAGCAACCCCCACCACCACCATCACCACCATACTCCCCACCTTTATCCATCCCTAGTTATTGTCAAAAGATCTACCATCAATCCCCTAAAGACTTCCTGTGGTGGGATAGGACCTCAGCAGGTGAAAATTAAATGAAATAATTCAAATACGGTGGTTACCATCCTTCCCAAAGAACAAGGAGAACATGACTTCTCAAGGGAGACCCAAATCTACTCAGAGGACTTGGTGTTACCCATAGATCCAGGCACTGAGGGCTTCTAAACAGGTTGCTTCCTCCTTCTTGGCCTGTTTCTTCTAATGCAATAGAAAGACCAATGGATTTATAATGGGAAATTTGACTTGAAATTCCAGCTCTAATACCTATTAGTTCTGTGGTCCTGGGTAAGTCATTTACTTAATCTCTAAAATGGGGATATTGTCCTTGCATTTCCTACTTCATAAGCTATTATGGGGTCAATGATTTGTAAAGAATTCTCAATATTATTTTTGTTAAGACACAGTAAATTTAATATTTTAAAGTTGTACTGAGAGGAATACAAGACTTTGCATATGAGGTACCTCAGCTATAAATAGCTTGATTACTAGATTCTGTCACACTGCAATAGAGGTGAGTTGTGTCTCTAAACCAGGATTTCATAGCTTTTTGTGTGTAATAGACCCCTCTGGCAATTTGGTGAAGTCTATGAGCCCCTTCTCAGGGTAATAACTTTAAAAAATCTTGATTAAAGGAAATACTAAGTTTCAATTAATGGTTTGTGAAAATAAATATTTAATTTTTCCCACCCAGTTTCTTGGGTCCTGTAATAGTAATGAAATTTGAAGATCCCTTTGTATTGCTAAGCTGACAGGTAATTAGCACCTAGTTTCAAATTAAGCCTCTGTTAAAGAAACAGAAGGTATGAACCCTTGTTGCTGATGTAATGGGAAGGGATGAACAGGGAGGAGCAATACTGTATATAAGGAAAAACCCCAGCTGGGAAAGTCAGATCTTCTTGGGATGAGCATCTGAAGGCTGGGCTGCTGCTGCTGGACTGGAACTTTGGTGGAGAAAGTGATTTTGATTTTGAGAAAGAAACTTATGGTGCTGAAGACTTCCAAGGGCCAGCCAGAGTTGCTGACGCTGCTGAGGATTTCCAAGGGCCAGCCAGAGCTGCTAAGGCTGCTGAGGATTTCCAAGGACCAGCCAGAACAGCCAGCCAGAGCTTCCAGAGGAAGCATGACTGTGGGGTCCATACTTTGTCTGTCTGTGGCTCTGTTAAGTTTTCTCTTCCCAGGAACAGAAGCTGTGAAGGACTTGAGGGGGACTGGACACCGTGAGCTCCAATGTGGAGCAGGAACTGCACAGAGAGCTGGACAAGGAACTGGGAGCTGTCTGCCTTGGAACTCAGGTGGCAGTTGATTAGATTTGGGCAGGAGGTGGGACCATGGAAGAGCAGCTATGGAAGCTGAAAGCCTGCCCTGAGTCAAGATGAAAAGACCTCTCCATGGGTACTGAGTAGTGCCTGAAATTGTAATTTACTGGTGACCTAGGGATGGATGGCTTGTGTATTTCCTACTACCCCTTAAGAGGGTACTGAGTGGTGACTGATGACTGAGTAGTGACTGATAATTGAATAGTGACGGATGACTGAATAACAACTGATTTCTAACTTAGTGTGCCCCATGGGTGGAGGATTTTGACCTTTTGTACTTTATGATTGAATGATTGAGTTACTAAGTGATTGATTGACTAAATGATTATACTTTGTTCAAAACTATGTGACCGCTTTGGTGACAACTATGTGGCCATTTTAGTGATAAGTTGTTGTGAATGCAGTATTTTTTATGTAATAAATTGTAACACTGTGAATGCTGTACCTTGATTTTCTGTGAATGTTTTTTTCCCTGACTTGTTACTGAATAAATAGAGAGTTCACTATACTCTGTAATCGATAGAACCTTGAAAAGCTGTCCACAACAGCCATCCTCTGGAAAGCTGCTTGTGCATGCCTTTACAGGCTCCCTGGAATCTAGACCCTAGGTTAAGATGCCATATGTGTATGCTACTTAACAGTGGTTTTGATGGGGGAGAATGAAAGAGAGAATGGGGGAAAATCCATAAAAGGATACACATGATGTTATGGAGGTTCAGAGGAGGAAGAGATGGGGTAGCATTCTGGAATGAAGTCATGGAGTCATAAAATCATAAGATTAGGGCTGGTAGAGACATTAGAGGTCATTTAGTCTAACCCTCTCATTTTACAGATGAGCAAACTGAGACTCAAAGATTCTAAACACCATAGAGTGCCACATATATGTATGACATCAGCAGCAGCAGTAGCAGCAACAGCATCACCATCCTCTTCTTCATTTATCTCCTAAAATCTACCTCCAATGTGCAGAAGCGATTCTACTTTTTTCAAAGCCAGCTCCAGTGAAATGCAAGCTCTAACAGGTGTTCCAAAACTGTTAGGACTTTGAGGATGGACTTAGTGAGAGACTGTGTAAATATGCTTCAAGGGCCAGTGTAGCTAAGACCAGAGAGGGCTAGCCACTGGGGGATGATTTTTTCTGTCCCCCACAATCCATTAAGTAATCTACCAAGATGGAATCAGTGTCAGTGTAGAGAGGATGCTCCTTGATGAAATCTTAGATCCTTAAATTATTGAAGAAATACTATTGTTGCCAATAATAGCTCTAGCTCCAAATGCTATGACTATAAATTCTGCCTCTGATATTTATTAGTTGTTTGACCATGGACGAGTCACAGCTGCTCTGAGTTCAGTTTCATCATCAGCATACTGGAGATAATAATTAGGTTATAAAAAGCATTAACAAGGTTAATACAAGGATATCTTTTCCTGCCAATACAGATTGGCAACAATTTTATAATTTATAGTCTTTAAGAGTAGCCTGGGGGGCACTGAGAGGTCAAATAATTCACTTAGCCAGAGTGTGTTGGAACCTGTTCTTCCAGGTTCTGAGGCCAGTTGTCCATATATATTTCTCTCAGATATTGTCATCACTAATAATGAAATAGGGGGGTGGGGTATGGTTTAGATGTTTTCTAAGGTCCCTTCCAGCTCTGATATACTATTACTTTATGAATCTATGCTTAAGGACATTACAGAATCTAGTCTACCAAACTTGATCATGGTTCTTTAAGACTCAATAGTGCTTATTTCACTGAGATAGAGCTGGCCTGGTATACCAGGACTTTTAAAATTTGTTTCAAAAGTCTGTCCCTAAGGACGTCCATGATATTACTGCACCCCCCTCCCAATTCCAATCTTCCCTGAAAACTGCTCAGACCCTTTCTTCCTTGAGAACTCACTTTAGTTCTTTCTTAATTCTTGGCTTCTGTAGGAACTTTCCATGGTACTGGCCTCTGGCCCTTTCTTTCATTGGGAGCTCTCCATCATGCTAGTTCAATTCATGTGTTCCTTGGGAGTTCTTTACAGCTCTGATCTCAGACCCAAGTCTCACTGGAAGCTCTCCATGGTGCTGATCACAAATCTGACTCGCTGGAACTCTCCATGGTGATGATCTCAGACACTGGCTTCACCCAGAATTCTGATGCTGCTGCATTTAGATCTGGAAAAAAGAACACTTCCTTACCCTTATTAAAATCAAATCACATACCTCAAACACTAAATCTTTGGGAATAGAAAGGACTGGAAAATGTGATCATTAACTCATTATCAATAATATTGGCATGACTTTGGAGAATGGGAGAGGTGCTACAAAACTGGAGAAGGGCAAATGCACCAATTTATATATAAAAAAGGGGAAATAATGGTCTGTAAAATATAGACCAGTGGGTGTGACCTTCCTCAGAAAATTTTAGAATATATCTTTAAAGAAATGGTTGGTGAATCTCTAGAAAGGGAAGCAATGATTATAAAGAGTCAACATGTCTTCATCAAGAACAAATACTGTCAAGCTAACCTTATTTCTCTTTCTGATAGGTTACTAAAATGGTTATACAGTGTAGTTAGATAGGAACTTGTAAAAAAAAAAAAGAGGTTTTAGGTCCCCCCTCCAGGTTTTAATAAGAGGCCTGAAAACCACTTGTCAGTTAGCTATAGCGGGGATTCCTTTCATATGTGGGTTGGACCGGATGACTATTAAGGTCCCTTCCAACTCTCAAATTTTGTGACTCTGGCAGATCAAAGGTATAGTGTAGATATAGTTTACCTAGAATTCTAGAAATCTTTTGATAAAGTCTCTTATGCTCTTCTTGTGGAGAAGACAGGGAGAGATACTCTTGATAATAAAGCACTTAAATTGCTTCAGAACCAGTTGGATGGCTAGACTCAAAGAATAGTCATATGATTCAATGTCAAAATGATGAGATGGAGTGTATATTTTACAGACTCTGTTATTTTCCCTTTTTATATATAAATTGGTGCATTTGTCCTTCTCCAGTTTTGTAGCACCTCTCCCATTCTCCAAAGTCATGCCAATATTAGTGAAAATGTCTCAATTCTAGTGGAGGGTCTCAGGGCTCTGTGCTTGACCTGTGATTTCAAACAGTTTTGTCAGTGACTTGGATGAGACATGGATGGCAGGTTCATAAGATTTGTAGGTAACAGCAAATTGTCAATGGAAAAGAGATGAGGTCCAAAAAAGATCTTGACAACCTAGAAATTGAAATGAATCTAATAAGTTGAAATTCAACAGGGATAAATGTAAAGTCTTGAATGTGAGTGCAAAAATACTAATTTTGCACACATATGGGGAAGGCATGGTTAGATAGCACTTTATTTGAAAAAGATTAAGGGTTTTTAGTGGAGTCAGAAGTGTGATATGGTAGCCAAAAATTTTAATATAATCTTGAGGTGCATTAGGGAAGGTGTAGCTTCCAGAAGTTAAA
>CM053588.1:107149149-107160387 GCA_028646515.1 Pseudochirops corinnae
AGTTAAGGCCTGTAATGTTAATGTAATTTAAGATCTTCCCTGACCATTAATAAGCCTCATGTGGAGCCCATTAAGGGAAGATTGCTTAGGGGAGGCTTGCTTGTAGGAAGGCTTTCACACCTTTTGCTAATTTCTAATTAGGCACTTAGTCATGAAGGTTGTGATGCCTTCTGGCTCTGAGAAGTATATGTACATTCAGAATTGGTATTTTGCTTTGGGGGGCTTGCTTATGAGAAGCATCTTGTGATTCCCTGGTTGAGATTCTGAGTGGCCATATGTTCAGAGCTCCCTGACTGCTCAGATGTAAGGGCTCTCTCCATCCAAGGATGTACGTAAAGTGTATAGCAATATTGCTTTGATTCAGGCAGTCAGAGCCCTGCCTGTTGGTCTTTATTTCTCTGTCTGTATTTTCTTTGTATTTTCTCTGAAGTTCAGGGTACTGACTTTTCCACTGAACTAGTGAATGTAATCAAAAAAGATTATTGACATCTTAAACAGCTATCTTTTGTAGTAAAGCAGATTTAAGAACCTGTGCTAGCAGCCATCCTGGATATGCCAGTGTGGTTGCTGCTCCAATGCCTTATAAGGACAAATTGAAATAACTTAGAATATTTAGCCTGGACTGGAGAAGACTAAGGTGGGAAATGAGAATTCTATTCAAGAGATTAGACTTGTTTTGTCTAGTCCCAGAGGGAAGAACCAGAAGCAATAATTGGAAGTCCCCAAGAGAAAAATTTAGACTTGATGTCAGGAAAAACTTCCTAACAATTAGAGCTGTCTTAGAGTGGAATGGGTTTTTCAAGAGGTGGTGAAATTGGAGGCTAGATGGTCACTTGTCTAGTATGTGATGGTGGGGATTCCTTTCATATATAGGTTGGACAAGATAGCTGTTGAGATTCTCTTCCATCAACTCATATTCTGTGGTTCTAGTATGGTCTGCATAGGTTTCCTGACCTTATCTAGCTCATAGTCCAGCTTCTTTTATTCTGAAAGAGTCTTCCCTGTTAATCCCCATCAGTGTCAACAATACCTATGTAGTATGTTATTGCTCTGTTTATAAAGAACTTTAAAGTTTACCAGCTCTTTCCTCACAGTAGTCTTATGAAGTTAAAGCAACATTATACCTAATTTGTGTGTGAGTAAACTTGAGCTTTCCATAGGATAAGTGACTTTCCAGGGTCATTCAGATCAGGGTCATCCACAAAGCCTGTGGCTTTCGTCTTTTTAGTACTACTACCTATTTCTGTACTCTGTCTGTCTACTCATATTTTTACCTATCATAGCCAGGACACTATCTGGTCTTTAGCTCACCTAATTTAGATTCTATCTGAGCTGCCTCCACCTGGACATGTGGCCATTCTGAGGGAGATTTTCTGGTGCCCCTAAATTGGGTATTTCCAGCTTTACTATGTGAAGGGATAACTCAACTTCCTTTGAAACCTTGGTGTTGATGATGGGGCATTTGCTATCTGCCACAAGAGAGCAAGCCTTCCAACTAAAATTTCTACCTGTAATGATAATAGGAATTTAAAGATCTTCCCTGCCCCTTAATAAGAGTAAAGGAATTTGAAGACCTTCTCTGCTTTGAAAATGAACTCTGGCCCCTTAATAGATTGGATGTAATCACATGGAACCTGTGGTGGGGGGAGTTTGCTGAAGGGTAGAGCAGAGTCCACAGGAAGCTGGGAGTCAGAGCAAGCTAGACGGTTGGGAGACAGATAGGCTTGTGAGTAAATATTGATCTTGTATTGGTTTGTGGGAAGGCTAAAGGATGCTGTGGTTCCCTGTGCTATTCTGGCTTATTAACTTCTTTGCTACTATGATGGAATCAGCTTACTGGTTTGGAGATTTGGTTTTCTGATGTATGAATAAATGTTTTGCTTCTGTCTTCTATATGGAGAGTCTGTTATATTTTGGAATTGAACACTATGCAGGTATATTTATTGTGATTGCTAGTGCTGTGAATATTGCATTGGGTCTACACCACTCCACTGAAGACAATGGAAAATTAAGATGTGATGAAGTTGAGTAAGAGCTGGGAACATGGTTGGTGGCAAGAAATCTCCAGATGTACTAAGTAAGACTTCAAGAGCTGTAAGTAGTATTGTAAATTGGGAAAACATCTTTACATGTAGCATTTCTGGTAAGGATCTGATATACAAGATATGTAGAGGACTAACAAAAATATGTAACACTCAAGAGGCATGACCAAATGGATATGGACTGACAGAAGGCTATGAACTGACAAATCTTAGCAGAAGAACATTTATGCTGTTCACAAAATGAAAAATAGCATGAGAGGTATGCTACAGTCAGCTCATACTCTTTTCTAAGAGCTGATTGTTAAATTTTCAGCACAAGCATTTTTACTTCAGAAATTGGCACATGCTACAAATCAGGGCTTGCTTTATTGTTTTGTTGATTGCCTAGATTTAAGAAAATAATGGATCAAATGTTACTAATGCATATTAGACTTTAAAAGTGTATTGTATATAACTTTTAAAATTGTTTTCCTGAAATCTGGTTGTTCCAGTACACCTTGGATTGCTGCAATTCACTAATGAAAGAAATGCAAATCACAATAATTTTATGGTCTTATATGATAACCAGCAATTTGGCAAAAATGACAAAAGATGAGAATAGTTAATGTAGGAGTGGTTACAGGAAAGACAGGTACATTAAAACATTGTTGACAGAGCTGTGAATTGGCTTAGCAATTCTGAAAATCATTAGGAATCATGCTAAAAAAGTGACTAAATGTTCATAATATTTGACCCAGAAACACCACCACTAGGTCTATATTTCAAGGTAGTTGAGGATGGAAAGGTCCAATGTATAACAAAATATGTATAGCAACACTTTTTGTGGAAGTTAAGAACTAAAAAAAAGAGGTGCCCATTGATTGGGTAATGGGCTAAACAAATTGTGGTACCTGAATGTAATGGAACATTGATGTCCCCTGAGAAATGATGAATATGAAGAATAGAGAGAAACCTGGGAAGATTTATATGAACTGATGCAGAATGGAACAGGCAGAAGTAGGAAACCAGTATACAAAATGACTCCCCACCACCACCACAAATGGCAATAGAAAGAACAGCAAAAACAAACTGAAAATCAAAGACGTGTAAAAGAAAAGACCAAACCTGGCCTCAAAGGATAGATGAGAAAATGCACCTTCTTCCCAGCTTTGCAGAAGAGGGGAAACTATAGACATGGAACATTGCATATAATGTTGGAATTTGTTGGTGTGCTGGTTAGTTTTGCTGAACTACTATTTTTGGCTTTTTTCTTTTTTCATTTTTGGAGGGGGAAGGCAGGGCAATTGGGGTTAAGTGACTTGCCCAAGGTACCATGGCTAGTTTTTTTGTGTTCAGTGTCTGAGGCCAAATTTGAACTCAGGTCCTCCTGACTCCAGGGCTGGTGCTCTATTCACTGTGCCACCTAGCCGCCCTTTGGTTTCTTTTTTAAAAATTGGTTATAAGGGGTGGTTCTCTGGGCAGATGAGAAGCAGGGATATATTGATATGCTTGGAAATGAGAATGATTTAAAGATAAAAGTTATCAATAAAAATAAAAAGTCTGTAGATAGATAGCAGTCTCTTGTTTTAAGACACCTGTCCCTCAAATTGCTCAATTAGATCGAACTTTATAAAGAATAAACAGGATCTCTCCAGTGACAGGGTTCTCACTACCTCAAAACAACTTATTCCATTGCCAGTAATATTTGATTATTAGAAAGTATTTTTTTCTTACATCAAACTGATATTTGAAATCAAACTGCATCCTTTTAAGTTTTCCCTGCTGGTTCTGGTTTTGCCCTGAATAATTGGCAATCAAGGTAAGCAAAGCATGGGGGCAAGCTTTCTTGTCAGGGGGAATTACAGAATCATAGAATCCCCAAATAGGAAAAATTTTCAGAAAAGTCACATGCAACCACCATCCAACATATGAATTTCATTTTTAGCATTCATAGCAAATGGTCATCTAGCTTCTACCTGGAGAGCTCCAGTGATGGGGAACTCACTCCATCTTGAGGCAGCCCAATCCATGGACTGTATCTATCAGAACACTAGAAGGTTTTTCCTTTTATAGTAAAATCTTCTCCCATGTCACTTTTTCCCTGTTGATTTTAATTTTGCCCTCTGGGACTGAACAGGACAACCCTAACACTTTTTCTTCAAGGCAACCCTTTAGAAATTAGAAAAGTGATTATTTCCTCTCCCCTCCTCATCTCACCAAGCCTTTCCTTTTAGGGGTTAAATGACACTAGTTCTTTCAGCCAAATCGTCGGATGACATATTTTTGGGCTTCCTCAGTCTTGTGACTGCTTTTAACTTGTCCTTTCAGATTGTGGGCTGAGAATTGCATGTAACACTTCAGATATTGTTCCTTCAGGGAAGAGTTTAGAGAACTATCATGACCCTCACTCTGGACACCAGACTCCTATGAATACAATCTCAGATATTATTATTATAATATTTGCACATTTTTAATGATTAGATTAAATGTTTATTATTAATTATTATAACACATTATAATAATTAATATTAATACTATATTTGCAAAGGGGTTCAAGTGGAAATTTTTCAGACACATTCAAAAGTCTGAGACCAACCTGGATTGTATTTGAAGGACCAGTGTGAGGATGATGGAGATACTGACAGAAAATAGCCATAGAAGGACTTGAATACCAGGTTGAAAGGTTTAGATTTTGTTCTGTGGGCCATATGAAGCCATGGTAAAGAGGAGAAATGTGGCCATGTTTGGACTTTAGGAATAACAATGAATTTTGACATTTATGAAGCGCTTTGTGTATGTTGCCATGTTTGATCGTTATTACATCCCAGTGAAGGAAGTTCTATTATTATCACTACTTTATAGAAAAAGAAACAATCTTATAGAGGTTAAGTGACTTGCCTGTGACCATATAATTAGTAATTGAAGAAGGTAGAGAGATGATATTTGAATCCAGTCCAATGCTCTGTTCAATACACTCTGCTGCATTTCACTAAGACTTTTGCGACACTCTGGACAGGAAGAAGAACCTTTCTTGGCTAGAAAAACTGGAAAACAGTCTGGCAAAAACTAAGTTTAGACCCACATCTTATGCCATATATTATAATCAACTTCAAATAAACAGATCATTTAAAAATAAAATATCATTTCATTTAAAAAATTAGAGGAAAAATGAAGAAGTACCTTTCACAGTGATGACTTGGGGGAGAATACTTGCCTAATTGAAAAGAGTCTGTATCCACAAAAAAAAATCAGTTATAATCAGAAGGGCAATGATGTAATGGGAGAGGAATCATTGCTGCAAATTTCTCTAATAAATGTATGATATAAATGAATTGATATTGCACACACATATATGTATGATATGTGTGTGTGATTCCCCAATATATTAGTGGCTAAGGGATATTAGTAGGCAATTCTTGACAAAGAAGTACAAGCTATCAATCACCATGTGGAAAAATGCTCCAGATCTCTAATAATAAGCAGCTAAAACATCTGTGAGGTTCTACTTCATACTCATCAGTTTGGCAAAGATTAGAAAGTGAGGATAATAGCAATGATTTGGAAGGTTGTAGAAAAATAGGCTGCCCCATTGGTGGAGCTGTGAATTAGTTCAACCATTCTGGAGAAAAATTTGGAACTCTACCCCCAAAGTTACTAAAGTGAATATATCCTTTGAGCCAACAATATGACTATTAGTTATACCCCAAGGAACTCAAGGACAGAGGGGAAGGATCTGTATTTACAGCAGAAGTGTTTGTTGTAGTAAAGAATGAGAAGCAAAACAGGTGAACATCAACTAGGGAGTGTCTGAACAAACGATGTATGTAATGGAATTTTATTGCACCTTAAGAAATGATAAATCCGGAAGAATCAGAAAAATACAGAAGGACTTATAGAAACCGATGCAGAGTGAAAAGAGCAGAACCAAGAGAATAATTTGTATAAGGACCACAATAATTATGGGAAGGGAAATGACTTTGAAAGACCTCAGAACTCTGATTAAAACAGCAACCCATCAAGACTTCAGAAGTCTTGACAGCAAAACACACCTTTTGCCTTCTGGCAGAGGGGTGATAGACTAGAGGAACAGAATGAAATGTGCTTTCACAGGCATGCCCAATGTGTTGATTTGTTTCACTTGACTATACATATTTGTTGTAAGGGAGGACTTTCTCCCAGAAATGGGGTGGGGGTGAGGGAAAGGTGGGTTAGTGGATAGTGATAGAGCATCAGTAAGACATTTTTAAAATGCATAGAAATAAAACAAAAATGGGAGGAAACAGAACAATTTTATTACCACCTCGGTTAACTGTCTGTCTTTCTCTTTCTGTGTCTCCATCTCTCTCTCTCTCTATTTCTGTCTCTCTCACTCTCCCTCTCTCCCTCTGTCCCTCCTTTTCTCCCCCTACCTCTCTTCCCCCTCCTCTTTCACTCACTCATTCTCTCATCTCTCTCTCTGCTTTAAAAAATCAAATGATATAACTGAAGCTCACAGTTCTTTCCTGTTTCTTTGCATCTATAAATGATTGCATTTGTTGATGATTGCTAAGTTCAAAAGAAAAAAAAAATAAAATAAAAATGTTACTCTGGCAGAGTACTTTGATGAATGGTATGGGAAGAGACTGGAAGCAGGAGGGATTGTTAGTAGGCTGTGGAATTATTTGAGACAAGAGGCAATAAGGTCAGGAATGGGAGGTGGGCCAGGTAGATGGGAGATTGCAGAAGTGGGGATGATTGATGTAGGAGGCCATACTTACATCCTCAGCCACAATAAATCTAAGAATAAGAATTGAAGAGCTGGAAGGGCCATTGGGGGCATCTAGCTTAACCCATATTTAAGCAGAAGTTCTCTCTCACCTGGAACAAATGGTCATACAACCTCTATCAGCATATTTCTCATAATCTGGAATTCACACATACCTCCCACTTCAGATAATTCTAGTTGGTGAGAATTTTTTATATGGAGCTGTTATCTGTCTCTTTGCTACATTCATCCATTCATTGGTCCTTGGTTTCTCCCTCTAGGACCAAGCAGGACATGTTCATTCCTTCTCCCTTCTGAAGCAGTGTGGGATAGTGGAATGAATATTGGATTTAGAGTCAGAAGTTGCAGCTCTTTTACTTATTAGTGGCCTGCATAGGTATACTTTTCTACTTGAGCTTTAGTTTCCATACCTGTGAAATGGGTATAATCTACCTCACAGCACTGTTGGAGGAAAGCATTTTGTTAACCTTAACTCACCAAATAAACATAATTTATTATTATTCTCTATGATAATCATTTAAATATTTGTAGGCAACTATTTTATTCTTCCTTTCCCTACTCCTACTTCTTAAAAAGTCTTCTAAATCTCTTCTTCTCCAGACTCACATTCCTAATCTCTTTGCCTAATCCTCAAATGACGTGATCTCCAATGTTTACCTCCTCTGAATGCACTACAGTTTACCAGAATACCTTCTAAAACATGGCCCCAGAACAGAGACCCAAAGTCCAGATGTGGTCTGATTCAGGCAGAGGAGAGGGATTGTCAGCTCCCATATTCTGGGCACAATAACTTCCCTAATTGTGGCCTAGGGTAGTAGAAACTTCTTTAACTGCCATGTCTCACTGTTGCTTGCTATTGAACTAACCAAGACCCTCAGATCTTTTTTCACTTTTAGTACCTGTGCTGATATGCACAGGTGTGACCTAAATCCTAGCCTTAGATTTGGATACTTCTGGTGGACACCTATAATCTTTGGCTCATTGGCAACTTTGTGGGATCAGAGTGGAATTAGGGAGTAACCAAACCCTGAGCCTGTTAGCCTACCTTTCTGAGTGTGGATTTAGCCAGCTCAGAAGATGGTTTCCCCAAAGGACAGGCTCATGTCTTGATTATGATGTCACCTTGCCTATTCCCCAGCCTGCTGAGTGCTTGCAGTGAAGGATACTGTCCCAAGGCTCCCAGGAAGATCCTTGATGTTCCTGACTTTGGGTAGGAGTAGCTTTAGGATTTCTGCTGTCTCTTGGCATGACAGGAAGCATATGGCTCTGTGCTTGTCCCTTGCCCTCAGTTTCTAGGTTACTGATCTGGGTGAGAGGATGCATAGAATGGTATATCCTGAGTCCCAGGAGACAAATCTGACCTGCTCATTTCCTCTTCCTCTCCCCTCCCACCCCAGCCCCCTTCTTAAATATTAGACAGATGCCCTGAGCTGAAGTTTTATAATCAGTGACATGCTTGTATAATTGAGGGAAAAATTAGGACTGGGACCAGGGTCATGACCCAATCTGGGAGTAGGGTTAGGGGTTAGTGTCGGATGAGTTCAGAGCTCAACCTGGAACCAGAATCAGGGTTCAGTGTGCAGGTGAGATTAGAGTTGTCAGGAATCGAGTGGCTCCGTCTGGGACCATCATCAAGGCTCGATCTGGGGGCTAAGAGTCTCAGTGTGTAGACAAAATTGGGGCTCAATCTGGGACAAAGGTAATGACCTGGGTTACGGCTCAGTCTGGGGCTAGGACCAAGGCTTAGCCTGGGAACAATACGGAGGCATGGGGAACTGCCAATGCAAAGGTACAGAGATTGGAGATGGAGTGTCACATCCAAGGAGCTTCAGGGAGTACTCATGAGGGGACTGACATGACAAGAGCTGATCAGTTGGAGGACCAAGGGCAGATGTGAACCTGAGTCACTCTAACTCAAAGTCTGATCAATCAATCAACATTTATTAAGCACCACCTGTATGTCTGGCACCGTGCTAAGTGCTAGAGGTGCTGTTTAGTGCTCCATCCACTACGCTCTGGCGCCTTGAAGACAGAGACAGTCCTCTCTTGTGGTCATTGTATCCCCAGCATCAAGCACAATCTCTTGCAATCAACAAGGTCTTAATAAATGTGTAACTGAATTCGGTGACACAACGGATCTGTTGGGATTGTTTTTGAACGACCACTTGGTTTGCCTCCTCCCCGCTCTCCAGTCTTTCTCACTCACATGGAGGAATCAGCAATAGGCTCCGAAGGCCACGCTTCTCTTCCCCCTTCTTCTCCCTAGGAGTTTTCATTGCCTGAGAGGGCCTTGTCTGCCAAGCATAAACCCAATCCCTGGTTACATAAGTGAATTATTCCCTAACTCCTTGCTCTGGTCAGACAGGCCCCCTCCTCTTCCTCTGCTTAATTAATTTAATCTTCTCCTCCTGAGTCAAGTCCAAGCTGGGGAGACAAGGCTGAGCAGACCTCAGCTCACTGGTGACTTGAGCTCCTCATTCATTCATTACAAGAGATCCAGCTTGTGCCTCTGAGTCCCTGGGGCTGCCCCCTCCTCACCACTCCTTCTCAATGCCTCCTTGTGGCTCTTGATGACAAAGGGGCTCTAGGGCCCTCTTTTTTATTTTACAAACAGGAGCATTACACTAGGCAGACTTGCATTCTTGGGGTGATGGGAGGCCTCCCTGTTCCAAACCTTTTCCCCTGCTGCCTTCCTGCACATTAGCCACTAAATTTTAAATCACCCTGGTGAAAACTGATTTTCCTGATTGCAGCTGGGAACTAAATATGTGTAGGACTACTGGAAGGGAAAAGACAAGGGGGAGGAGTAAGCCTTTCACTAGCATTTGCTATGTGCCAAGCACTGTGCTGAGGACTTTGACAAATCTTATCTAGTTTGATCCTCACGCCAGCCCTGGGGGTAGGTATAATTATTAACTCCATTTTAACAGATGAGGAAAGGGAGGCAAAAAGAAGTTAAATGACTTGCCCAAGGTCAAAGAGCTAGTAAGGGCAGATTTGAATTTAGGACTGAATCTAGGCTAAGCACTCTCTCTATTTTCTCCCTGATTGGGGAAGAGAAAAGGAACACACATTTATTAAGCACCTAGTATGTGCTAAGAGCTTTACAAACATTATCTCATTTGAGACTCACAACAAACCCAGAAGGTAGGTGCTATTATTATACCCATTTTCCAGATGAGGAAACTGAGGCAGAGGCTAAGTGATTTGCCCAGAGTCACACAGTTAGTGTCTAAGACCAGATTTGAACTCAGGTCTTCCTGGATCCAGACCCAGAGCTATATTCACTGTGTCGCCTAGCTGCCCACGTACAAGAGATTTATGAGTTATACTGAAAAGCCTTGGATTATAGTTTGGCCTGGTACTGTACCAGGTTAAGGGTATGGAGAATCAGTATGATCAAAAGCACCATCATTGGAGTTGGGAGAACTGGGCTCCATCTTAATCCCGACATTTATTAGCTGTATGGCCTTAGGCAAGTCACTTCCCTTCCTTCTGCCTGGTACCATACTTGCAAAATGGGGATCAATAATTCTTGTACCCCCCACATCTCATAGGGTTATTGTGAGGAAAATCTTACATTGGGAGCCTTAAAGTGCTGTAGATATGATGTTGCTACTTGGTTCATTCATTCATTAATTCATTCATTCCTGCACATCACTAAATGAGTGCTGATTAGGCACTTATAACATCCTTCCTCCAAGATCTTACTCTGATGCCTACCCCTGGCCCAGCCCAAACCTAGCCCAGTATGGATTTTATTTGCCTTGTAAAGGCAGATGCTACACGGTAAGTTCTAAGAGGTGGCTGGAAAGGGGTCTCTTCCTGGTAAAGGGCTGTGTATCCTTTATCTGAGAACCAGCCTAAGTGTGGAAAGGCTCATCACCAGAGGGCTGCTCGGTCTGATATAGATTCTTTTCAGCTACAGCAGCTCAGGAAGATTAAGGCTGGGATCTATGACAGTTTCTAATGAAGCCACCGGTCTCTGGAGTGTTGTAAAGCCTGTCTATGGCCAGTCTATGGCAAGGGGGATAGAGACAGCTGGTCAACTGGGGCTGCTTCATTGCTTCTCTTGCAGTGTTAAAAGAAGGGCAGAGAAGACCACCAGTGTATTAGGTCTATTTCCTCTGGGGGAAGCTATGGAAAGACATGGAGAAGAATTGCCCAACGTGAGCTATGGGAGAGTGCAATTTTTTTTGTTCGTTTTTTTTGGGGGGGAGGCAATTGGGGTTAAGTGACTTTCCCAGGGTCACACAGCTACTAAGTGCCTGAGGTTGGATTTGAACTCAGGTTCTCTTGACTCCAGAGCCGGTGCTCTATCCTCTGAGTCACCTTCCTGCCCCTGGGAGAGAGCAGTTTGAACTGCACTGGTGGAGGGAGAGCCCATAGTGATGAGATCATGGGTCACAGAGTCTTGGTCTTCCATTACGATGCAGCCCAGGTATCATCTGC
>CM053588.1:107160887-107193185 GCA_028646515.1 Pseudochirops corinnae
GGTCTTCCATTACGATGCAGCCCAGGTATCATCTGCATGAAGCCTTTCCTAACCAGCACTTCCTCCCCTCCCTCAGTGCTGATGCCTTTCCTCCCAAACTACTTCATATTGAACTACTTAGCATATATTTGTGGTTACTTGAACATTATGCTTGTTGTCTCACCCTTAGAAAAGGGGGGTCCTCATCAGTGTTGATTTAGGTACACTCAAGTATTTAACAAGTTCCTGTCATATGTAAAGTGGTCCTAGATCTGGAGATACAAGGACAAAAGTGAAATCATTTCTGCCACTAGTGAACCAGTATTCTTCTGGGTATAGGGGTCGGATATAACATACACAGGTAAGCAAATGTTCTTCAACTTTTGAAGGGGAAGGCTTTGTGGAGGGGATGGAAACCGAGTTGGGTTTTAAAGGAAGATAAAGATTCTGAGAAGTCAAAATGATAAAGGAGAGAATTCCAGACAGGTGGTAGGGGAGGGGGTAGCTTGTAGAAATGCAAAGAGATAGGAGGGAGAATGTTGAGTCTTGGGGAACAGCGAGTATTCTGGGTTGGCTGGAATGTAGTACATATGGAATGGATTTATGTGAAATAAAACTAGGAAGATGGATGGAGACAGACTAGAGGTTCTAAAGTACCAGATAAAGGAATTTTAATTTTATTCTAGAGGCAACAGGGAGCCATCAGTAGTAAATAATTTTGAGCTGCGAAGATGCATGGACTGAACTGCATTGTAGGAAGCTATGATGATTGTGTGCATCAGAGAGGGGAGAGACTGGATATAAGTAGACCAATTATGAGGTAGCATCAATGAGAGGTGATGAGAACCTGACCTAAAGTGGTGGCTATGTGAGTGGAGAGAAAGATATGACTTTGAGAGATATTATGGATGTAGAATCAATAAGATGTGATGACTGATTGCATCTGGGGGAGTGTGAGAGGGAAGAGTCAAAAATAATTCCTACATTATGAAACTGATGGACTAAAAGAATAATGCTGACCTCAATGGAAATGACAGAGGTTAGAGTTGGAGGAGGGGTTGGTTTGGGGATAGAGTTCTTAACCTGGGGTCCAGGAACTTTAAAAAAAATATTTTGATAATTGTCAATGTAATTGATTTCCTTATGCATTTTATTTTATGAATTAAAAATCTTATTCTGAAAAAGGAATCTATAGGCTGCCAAAGGGGTCCATCATGAAAAAAAGCTAAGAACTACCTAGTTTAAGGGAAAGGAATCAGTTCCAATTGATTAGACGTTAGACATATTGAGTTTGAGATGTTGACAAGACATCTAGGTGGAAATGTTCAATAGGTAGTTGTGAGACTGTGAGACTGGAGCAGGAATGTGATAGACCAGTGCCTTAAGAAGACTTATTTGTCCATTGTATGAAGGAGAAAGGGGAAGAGATTGGAAACAGGAAGACCAATTACTATCAAAGGCTATCCATGTCAATGGAGAGAAGAAGACAGATCCTAGGAATGTTGTAAAGATATAATTGACAAAATTTGGCCATTGAATGGAATTGGGGGGGGGGGGAGAGGAGACGGAGAGTTAAGAGTAAAATATGACCCTGATACTATGAACTTTGGTGACTTGAAGGATGGTAACATCCTCACTAGAAATATTGACATTTGGAGATGGAGCAAGTTTGAGGGAAGATAACACCTTCTGTTATGGACACAATAGAATGTGAAGTTCTATGGGAATCTAAGTGGAGAGGCCCAATAAACAATTGTTGATAGAGGGATGAAGAAGACATTTACACCTAGATGCTGAGATCAAGGGAGAGAACGTAGGAAGAAAAGAGGTCAAGGATAGGCCTTGAGTGATGTCCATGTTTAAGGGGGCAGAAGATAGAGAATAATCTGGCAAAGGAAAGATTCAGTTATACAGGAAGGAAGAGCAGTAGGAGAGAACAATATCATGGAGGCCGAGGGTGGAAAGAATTTACAAGAGGATGGGCTGGTTGATAAGTGTCAAAAGCTGCAAAGGAAAATGAAATTTGAGAAAAGTCCATTGCATTTAGGCCAGAAGATCTGGAGAAACTGGAGAATCTTGGAGATCAAACACAAATTGGTGGTATCAGGAAAGGGAACCATATGGAGGTGACCCCTAGTGGCTTTGGGGGATCAAGTCCTGAAGGCAAAGAAAAGGGAGAAAACCTCAGGTAGGATTTGAGAGGCACATGTAGTATAGTGGAAAGAACTTGGCTTTTGGATTTAGAAGACCTGTGTTTAGGTCCTAATTTTGACATTTCTTAGCTGTGTGATCTTAGGTAAGTTGGTTTCCTTCCTAGAGTCTTAATCTTTTCATCTGTAAAATGAATGTAATTCTTGTTCTGTCTCACTTGGTTGGTACGAAGAAAGTGCTTTGCAAACCTTGTGGTAGTTATAGAAATATGAGATAAAATTATCATTATTGTTGAAATAGCTAAATCTACTTTGGGCTTAGTGTTCCATTTTCTTACAAATTCCCCACTTCTGACATTTCCCTCTTTGTCCAATAGGTCTTCCACACTCCAGATCAAACCTGAGATCTATAGGAATCCCAGTACTGCCTTAATCATATTTGATCTGTGGGGTTGCTGTGACTTTTGATCTTCCCTATCATGATTGTAATCAAATAGAATCAAATAGACTACAGCACAAAGAATATTAGAGCTAGGGAACTATTTAAAGCTGGAAGAGACTTTAGAACATAGAATATTAACATTTAGAGCTGGAAGAGACCCAAGATACTAACTGATCCAGCTCCTTTATTTTTATAGAGGAGAGAACCAAGGCCCATAGAAGAGAAACCACTCACCCAAGGTCACACACTAAGTTAATCCAATAATTAAAACCTTCTCAACAAAAGATGAGGGGAAATAAGAAATCCATTTGTATGACTACAGCCCAAGGGAACATCTTTCTGAAAAGCTATTACTAAGATAATTGTTATAACAACATCTGCTTGTTTCTCCTGGCCACAGAGGCAGGTGGTGAGGGGTAAAGGGAAGTGGGCTGGGAGTCAGGAGCACGAGTTCTAATCTGTGTAACCTTGGGTAAGTCTCTTTATTTCTCTGAGTTTTAATTTTATTTGCAAAATCAAGGATTTGGAATGGATTATTGTTAAGGTCCCACCAGGTTCTGATATTCTAAGAACCCTCTCAAGCTATTCTTTGTCCTAATAGTCCATTTTCTGTGTGCTAAGATTCTTTCTCTCTCATGTGTTTCATGAGTTCTTCCTTTTCCCCAACCCATTTATAGCTATGCTATGTTTAGACCATCTTGCCTCTCCCCAAATCTTTCTCCAATGACTCATCATAGTTGGAAGGGACCTTGGTTTCTTAAAGGTTATGCCAGGGGGCACTAGCTCTGGCAGATCTTACCAAGCTGTAATGTCTTTGCCTTTGGGCTCCACAATGGACTATGTGTCTGTTTTTTGAGGACCAATCTAGTCCTAAGTATGTACCGGCCTGGGGTGGCCAACAGGAAATGGAGAGTTTGGTCAGAGAAAACTGGAAAGCCTCCCTGTTAAGGCATGGAGGGGTTAAGTCCTCTGGGGTTGGAGGGAGTACCTAACAATAAAAAGGGATCTTTGAAAGTGAGGATGCCTGAAATTAAGCCAGATTGATGGTCTGGTGATGACTTTGTTTTTCTCTACCTGTAGGATGCTGAGTCAGTTCCTTAATGGCCTCTGGGGCTTAAGGTTTCTTTTAAAATGCAGTTGGAAGGTCTATTCAATCCAGGACTCCCACGGGCATTCCCAAGCCTTTAATCCACCTGCACAGTAGACTCAAACCACTCAATTCCCCACTTATCTTTAGAGCCATAGGATATTGTAACTGGACGAGACCTTAAAGGTCAATTATGAACCCTTAAATTTCTACAATAAGCTCAGAGGGGGAAGTCCCAAGGTCACACAGTGAGTTAGTGTCAGAACTAAGACTAGAATCTAAGCCTTTTGAATGTCATTTAAGGTCCTTTGTCACTAAAATGAGCTGTCAAATGGTCCAGAATTAGCACCCAACTCTACTATTATGTTATTGGAGTACTGAGTTCCCAGTCACTGGAGGTGTTTAAACAGAATCCGGAGGAACAATTGGGATTCTTGTTTCAGGTCAAGGTTTTGGATCTGGTGGCCTATGACATCTCTTTCTTCTTGTAGTGTGGTAGAAAGAGACTTGAACTTGGAATTAAGAGATGAAGTCAGGAAGATATGAGTTGAAATCCCACCTTTGGCATTCACTAGCTGTGTGAGTCTGACCAAGTCATCTAACCTCTCTATGCTTAGGTTTCTTCATCTGCAAAATGAGAGGGTTTGGATTTGATAACCCCTATGACCCCTTCCAGCTCTAAATCTATTATATATAATCCAATGACCTAGGTCCATGCCATGCTTTTATACTTTCTGGTGACTGTGGTTATATCACTTAAACTTTTTCAACCTTATCTCCGTCATCTGGGAAACGAGGATAATCTTGCATGCACAGTTCACCTCCCAGGGTTGTTGGAAGGCAAGGACCTTGTAAAACTTCAAGTGTCATATGAATATATGTGAATTAATGTTATTATCTTTATGATTCTCCCCTTGCCTTGAAATGTCTCACAAGCTCCCTGACCTTTTGATTCCCCCATACACGCCATGGGTGCCACTTTTCCTCTTCTGTTCAACCAGGACAATGTAAGCCTTCTATCCTTCCTTATCTTCCAGTCCCTGAGATTTCTGGAGATGAGAGATTTTAGAGCATTCATAGACCAAGCTGTATAAATTGAATTCCTCAACAAGGAGGGGAGAAAGGAATATGGATAAGGCCATATTCAGGACCATAATCCAAAGATCAGAAGGAGACAAGGGGATATTCATAACATAGGCCAGAGGAGTTTAAAAAAAAAAAAGGAAAAAAAAGTTCACATCCTCCCCGGGCTGAAATCAGACTAGTGACTTGATCTCTGTCCAAGGTCCTGACATCTTGACAGACTGCTCATATTCATCATAGATTTTTAGAGCTGGAAGGGATCTTAGCAATGGCCATCTAATCCAACCCCTACTTCCTGATCCCTTTATTCTATAGATAAGTTAACTGAAGGGGCCTGGAGAAGAGAGGTGACTTGGCTATGATTGCACAACTGGTTCACATTAGAGCTAAGAAATTAACCCAAATCATGCTCTGTCCATCTTCCTGCTTATGCTTCACTCTTGACTTCAGATCTGGTACTTCAGCTCCCACTCTGGGACTTTTACTTCTTATTAGTGAGAGTTCACCATATCTAGTGGCACCCAGATCCATCTCAGTGAAGAATCTTCCTGCCTTACTTCAGTGTGTACCCTCATTCCTCTCCTCTGCCTCTTGCTCTGGGGATAATAACCAAAGTAACAATACCATTCCTGGAAAGGATGTGTTGATCAATTGCCCACATGACTGCATTCACCATACCTGTGACTTTCCAGACCAAGATGCCCACCTTTGATAATTACTCTAATTTTTAAACTAGGCTCCCCTGTTATAATGTAAAATCCTTGAGAGCAGAGGATTTCTTTCTTTTTGTATTTGTGCCTCTAACACTTAGCACAATGCTTGACATATAGTGATCTATAGTAACATAGAGGTCTTCCGGTTTCAACTCCTCATATTACAGGTGAGGAAAGTGAGGTCTAGAAAGGTTCAGTAATTTTTCCAGAGTCACACATTGGGATTTAAACCAAGGTGTTCTGACTCTAAATTCTATGCTATCCTACTCCCACCCTCCATCTATTCAGTCCTCTCAAGGAATCATCCCTCAAGAAGATGAAATTTCATTCAGTAGGGTGAATAAAATGGAGGACTGGGTTGCAAGACTCTGAGATTCTTAAGAGCAAGAATCATCTCCTATTTGTCTCTGTCCTATGCATGCCATTCTTGGCCACCTGAATCCCAGCTCTGCCACTCATTGGTTATATGATCTTTCTGCCCTCCCCTAGTTCCCACCATTGAACACACAGTATGTACTCAGGAATTTTGTTTTGCATGACTAAGTGGATGAATGAATTGGTAGAAAGTGTTCCCTAGGAAGGAACATGAGACTTGGAGAGGTGTGGGTGGGAAATAGGAGGTAGAAGAAACTGTAGTATGGTGAGAGCCAGAGGCTGTAATGATGGACAAAGACATTGAGAAGGTAGGGGATGGAGAAAAGGTGGGGCATGTGTCTGGAAACTGTTGAGGCTCATGATTTGGAGGCAATTCCCTTTCCTCTCTGCTGGAGATACTGAGAAGGACTGCACAGAATGATTTCAATTGAATCAGAGACTCACAGCTGGAATCTGATCTAGTATTAGTCTCAGAGGGCATCTAGTCTTATGATTTACATTGATTGTTAAAATTTTTCTTCCTTTTGTTGACTTAGAGCAACCTCCATTTGACTTTCCCTCATGCTATTAGTTCTGTGTTCCAGGAAGAAGCAGAATAAACTAGTGTTACCTATATCATGACAATCCTTTTGATATTTGGAGGTGGGTGGCAAGGTATGGATAGAGTGCTGGGCCTGGACTCAGGAGGACTTGACTTAAAATCCAGCCCTCAGACATTGACTAGCTATGTGACCCTAGGGAAGTCACATAATCTCTCTCTGCCTCAGTTTCCTCAACTATTATTGGGAAAATAATAACACTTCCTTCCTGGGGTGGTTTAGAGTATAAACCAGTACAATATTTGTAAAGAGCTTTGCCAGCCTGAAAACACTATAAAATGCTAGCAATAATAATTGCAATTATCATAGTTAAATAATTACATAGTTACATACATAGGTATGTCTATTTTGGAATTAGAGTTCAAAGAATAATAAGAGCAGGCCAAAGTTAAAAGGAATTGAAGACATAGGACCCAGAATGTGAGAGATGGGAGAGACATCAATAATCCAATTAAATCAGTTGCAGAGGAAGAACCTAAGGAACGAAGAGGAGAAAAGGAATTACTCAGGGTCACCTAGTGAGCTAGTGGTAGTCAAAACAGATCCCAAGTCTTCTGCCTTCCAGTTCATGGTTTTTTCCAATACTACTAATTAGTATATTATCTGTCAATCCAAAGATGATCTAATGAATACATGAGTTAGTTGAACTGGTTGAAAAGAATTGATTAGTTGGCTTGACAGGTGTTTTGTAAAACTATTTTATTTTTAATTTATGGAATAAAACAAGCATTTCCACATTGTGAAATAAAAAAGATGATTGTACATGAAACTGCATGTTTATCATGTACAACTTGCTGTTCTTTTTAAAATATATAATAATAATAAAAATTTCCTTTTTCCAACCTTTTTTCTTCCTTCCCCCCGTCCCACGTTAGAGATGCCTACCGATAGACACACAGACACATACATATACATATACATATATGTAAAAATTATTCTATATACACACACACACATGTATATATACGTATAAATATATATACATATAAATTATTCTATACATACTTCCAGTTATCAGTTCTTTCTCTGGATACAGATAACACCTTTCTTCATATGTCCTTTATTTTTAATTTGTGTATTTATGAGAGACAGGTGGTTTTAGTGTGTGAACCTTTTACTTGCTCAAAGGACCAGTTCTGAGCATGTGGGGGAGGGGAAGGCTTATCTGACTGTTTTTCAAATGCAGGTGATCTTGCTACTACTCACTTGTACTCCTGCCTTGAGCCCAGCCTCCTCTCTTACCCCACAATTCTGGTAATTGATCTGTGAGTTTGTACGATTGACCTGGTTCTTCTAGAGTCTCTTTGAGCAAAGTCCTTTCTGTCACATCCTTCTGCTTCCTGGCTCTCAAAATGTCTTCTTGTGCTATGGGGAATTCCCCAGATCTACCTAATGCAAACCCCAGCCTGGGCCCACCTCCAGATAGCACTATGATACACAGCAACAAAACTACTTTATTTAGGTTTATAGAGAATTTTGTCACTTACAAAAGGTATTCATTGTCTTTAAAGGATTTTCCAGTTTACAAAGAGAATTGTGTTGCTAGAGAGAAGCCTGGTTGGCCAGTTTTCATTCCACTTCTGATGTCCTGGACTTTAACATCATGGCTCACCTGCAGTCTCATCCTGGAACTTTCCTCAGCACTTGGGGCCTCCTCCCTCTGGAACATCCATCCTTTCCTGGGGCTTTCTCACCCTAGAATATCTTTCTGTCACGTGAGCCCTCTTTTCCCATCATTGAATTCTTCAAGGGGCCTCCATTCTGGGGAGAGGCCCAGGATGGTCAGCCTTCATTTCCATCTTGGCTCTGCTTCTGACTTCCTAGACTTAAATTCCATGCTTGGACTTTGGTGACTTTCCCCTTCTGCCTTCTCATTTTTTGGCTCTTTTTCATGTATTGTTTTCTTTGTACGTTGTTGTTTGTTCTTCATTTTTTAAAAGGACCAATGACATCATGGGATAATGTCTTGACTTTCTCATGAATTGAATTTAAGTGAGATAGAGCTGTGCAAAGTTGTCAGCCTCACTCTCTCTTCCAGAGTCATTGAAATCCAGTGGTAAGACAAAAGTTGAGATGACTGATGATGGCCCAGGATGTCATGGATGACCTTGGTCAGGAGCTCCCTGAAGGACAGGTACTGCCTCCCTTTTGGATTGTATTTACATCCCCAGAACTTACCAGCCTGGCACATAATCAGTACCTACTGTGGTTGTCTTCTGGACATTGACTTAGAAGGACTGGGCTCAAGTCTCACACCTATCATTTACTAGCTACATAGTCTTGAGCAAGTGAGTTATTTCCCCTCTGATCCTCAGGATTTTTTTTTCCTTTCTGAAAAATGGAAAAGTTTTACTAAATGATCTCTAAGATCCCTTCCTAATTTAACATTTTATGATTTCAGTAAGTGGATTTTATAATTTACAAAAGTGCTTTATAGTTACAAAGAACTTCTCAGAGTTCAATGTGCTTTAAGGTTTGAAAATGCTTTCTTCTTTATTCTCAACAATATCCCAGGGAGATTGACAGGGCAGGAATTATTATCCCCATTTTACAGATGCAGACAAAGGATCAGAAAAATGAATTCAATTTATTTTGCCTTTTAAGCCAGAAGATTGTCCTTGAGCTGTCACTGACTGTGAACTCTGGTGAAGGAAATATAGCATGTCCAGATGTAGCTTCACAGACTGATCCTGTCTCAGAGTATCAGGGTCTTCTTACTGGCAGACAGAGGGGCTGGAAAATGAGGAAAATCAATAAAAATGTAAATCTTATCAGTTAAAACCTGCCCCAGACTGAGCTCTGGCTGTGGGGAAAGATAAGACTGTACAGGACAGGAGAGGCTCAGATTAGCTTGGGTCAAGACAGAGTAAGGAATGGAGTTGGAGCTGGTAAAGAGGAGGCAGAGGGAGAAAAGACATCCTTTAAACTAAGGAGACATTGAGGGGAGTGGGAAATAATGGAGAAATGGATGAGGGGAAAAATGATCAGAAAGGTTGAGTTCTCTGAAGTTTCTTTAGATCAGAGTCTTTCTATTTTCATATTAAGGACTCCTTGAAGGAAGAGTCATGTCCTCCCCCCAGAATGGGAACTCTCAGAAGACAGGGGCCATTCTCCTCAATTGTACCTGCATGTGTGCATGTGTGCGTGTGTGTGTGTGTGTGTGTGTGTGTGTGTGATTCCCTGAGGACAGTAGGCTATAGAAAGTTGTAGAATCTCAGAGCTGAGAGGAACTTCATAAGTCTTCTAATACTATCTTTATCTGCAGCATCTCCAACAAGTAGAAGTATTCCATCTGAATACCTCTAGTAATGAGGAGCTTAATACCTTATGACACAGCCTCTTTAATTCCTAGCAGCTCATTTTTTTCATGCTCATACTTCCATTGAGCCAAAACTGGCTCCACATTGCTTTTGCTGCTGCTAGTTCTGACTTCTGGAGTGGCAAAGAAATTTGCTCTCTGCTCTATAATAGCCATTCAGGTACTTGAAGGCAGCTACATGTCCCACCAGAGTCTTCCATAGGCTGGACTGGTCCTAACTGTATGTATTTTATCTGTTAAAAACTTTTGCTGAGAGGTTTTCACCCAACTTCCAAAGGGATCTATGAAAGAAGGAAACAAGCACCTACTGTTTGCCAGACACTGTGTTAAATTCTTTACAAATATTATCTCATTTGATCCTAAGAACAATCCTGGGATATTATTATCCTTATTATTATAGTTGAGAAAGCTGAGGTAGCCAGAGGTTAAGTGACTTGACCAAGGACACACAGCTAGTAAATATCTGAGGTCACATTTGAACTCAGGTCTTCCTGATTCCAGGTCCAGTACTCTATTTGTTGTACCACCCAGCTGTATGTCTGTGCCATAAATGGTTAAGAATGTCTGTTGTAGATAGTCTGATCAGGGCAAAGGATTATCATTTCTCTTTCTCTGGATGCTAGACTTCTAATGACAAAATCCAAGATTGAGTTAGCTATTTTTTAGCTGCCATTTCACACTGTTCGATCAGGTTGAGCTTGCAGTCCATTAAAACTCTCCAGATCTTTTAAAATACAAACCATGCCTTCCCCCATTTTATACTTGTGAAGTAAACTTTTAAGTATACATGTATTCTTACTAAATTTTATCCTACTAGATCTGGCCCATAATTCTCTTGAGAGTTTTTGAGACCCTGACTCTATTATATAACTTGTTAGCTATCCAATTCAGTTTTGCTTCACTTGCAAATTAGATAGACATGAATCTATATCTGGTTCCACACTGCTGATAAACATGTCGAATGGTGCAGAGCCAAGGTCAAACCCCTAAAGCACTCCATTAGTGACTATTCTCTATATTGACTTTCTGATAATGGATCCATTAATGATTACTCTTTGCATTCAGTCATGGAAAGATGTGTCTAGCCTTCCTTTATCCATCTTGCCCACAAGGATAATATAGCACTTACATGTACCCCCAACTTGTACAGTAGGTCCCCCAAAAGGTACTCTGTGAGTCTATATCTACTAAAAAATAACCCCATAGATTTTGAGCCCCCATCAATGTGTTTATTTTCACTAGTTGGTCAGTGGTCACAATGAATTCAAGTGAAAGGCATTTAATGAAAAATAAATAAAAGGAATAAAAATGGCAATGAAATATTTTCCCCATTAACCCGATGCATACTCTCACAAATATACATAACACCAGTAGGAAAACGAACAGACTTAAATAATTTTTATGGAGGGACTCACACGTTTAGCCAATATATGGTTGGCCAATATGTTTGCAGAGGAAACCTCTGGTGCTGCAGGACTGATGATGTCTTCCAGTGAGGTCACTGCACTACTCCCATCAGCCCTGCTCCAAGCTGATTGTGTATGAAATAGTATCACTGATATGAAGCCTTTGCCAGGTATTGCTCACCAATGCCTTCGTTAGCTGCTACTCAGCATTGCTTCACTGGTCCCATGACCAATGCCATTACCAGGCATGATTCTGTGAGCACAAAGTCGTAGAATTTCCCTTTACTTGTAGATCTGGTAAAAATGTTATCTCTTTCTCAGAAAGCAGAGTGGGCTCTGTCATCACTTTTTAAACTCAAGGCCCATTGATTTCCTTATGAAGGGTTTTTTTGTGTTTTTTTTTTTTAGAAAAGTAGGAACCTAACGACCAAGTTATGATAGTAGGGAAAAGACCCTTCCCAGCTTTTTTCTTATAAGGAGGGACTTTTCTGTCTCAGAATTTTGGCTAGAATGGGTCTTCCTTTCTAGAAGGAGAGTCCTTGTTCTAGATGCCAAACTTGCTAGAGTCTAGAACAGAACTACTCCTGGCAAACTGTTGTCCTCAGGCTTAAATTTATTTTATCACCTCTATTTCCCACTCAGTAAAGGCAGACAACACAAAGCAAGAAACATGTTAGAAGCCCTTTCTCTATGCCAGTCCCTGTGCTAAGCAATGGGAATACAGATACAAGCAAAAAAGGAAGATGGTTCATACCCTCAAGGAGCTCACACTGGAATTGTGGAAGACATCACACAGAAGGGAGCTCAAGAAAGGGTAGAGGAAGGAGAAATGAAGAGGGAATGAAGGAGAAAGACCAATGGCGTTGAAGTCTAAAAAGTCAAAAGCACAGTCAGAAAAGGAATGAAGGTTGGTCAGTTAGGGCCATTCCCCAAAATGGAAGGCCCTTAAAAAATTTACCAACGAGAAGGGACTGGAAGGGGCTGGAAGGGGCATAGAGGTGTTTCTTTCTGATTTAGAGTCCAAAAGTTCATGTCACTCCCTGTTTAATTTATGATGACTAAACTATATTTAACATCCATAGTAGATGCTGCCCTCTCTTCCAAAATAGTCAAGGGCTCTCAAGATTTGAGATCTCCAGTTTCTCAACCTCCAAATTCTTTTCTTGTCCCATAAAAATGAATGGAAGGGGGAAAGGCACAACAAATTAAGCCCAAGGTTACCATTTCCCTCCTACCTAACTGCAAAAATATGAAAGGTTCCCCCCCCAATTCCTTGTTGAAAAAATGTAAGAAATGTAGATTATTTAGAAGGAATTAATATTTCAAATAGGGCCTGAACCAGGTAATCTCTGAATTCCCTTACAATCATGAGATTCTGCCATTAAGTTGAAGAAGGTGAGATGAAGGAAGTTTCTTTTTCTTGTTGTTCCTGATGTACTTCTTTGGAATTATCCCTTTTTCCTGGGTGATGGGAAACACATCAGTGGCATGCGATTGTTGTTATTCAGCATGTGCAACACTTTGTGACCCCATATAGGGCTTTCTTGGCAAGGTTACTGGAGTGGTTTACCATTTCCTTCTCCAGTGGATTAGACAGAGTAATGTTAAGTGAATTACACAGGATCACACAGCTAGTGAGTCTTTGAGGCTGGATTTAAACTCAGGTCTTCATGATTCCAGGCCTAGTGCTCTATCCATTGAGCTATACAGCTGCCTCAATGGTATGTGATAGATGTCTTTATTCCTATCTTCCCTTGAGACAGCGAGAAGGGAGACCATTAATTAACTCAGGAAAAGATAGAGTTTATGTATTCATTTATTTATCTTTGTCAAGAAAACTCCAACTGGGGTCATGAAGAGTTGAATACAACTGAAAAACAATTGAACAACAACAAGAAAGCCTCATACCTCAGGGTAATAATAGGTCCCAGGCTTTAGGAAAAGAGTGAGAAGTGTTTAGAATTCTTGCACAGGAGTTGTATTCTTCTAGGCTGAGGAAACTTGGTTGGTCCTAAGGGTAATCTCTAAATATCAAACCATTTGAGAATGAAGCCATTCTAGAAGTTGGAACAAGTGTACCATTCCAGCTAAACCCTATGCTTGGTGGGAGACTGGGGAGTGAAGAGGCTTCTTCTTGATACTTATAGATAACCTCTAGAGCATGACCAAGTTTCTTCAGCCTATGGGAACACTCTTTCTAATTTACCCCAGTTTCAAGTATTTTTCACATTTAGTCTAAAACCTATTAATTGGTTAAAATATACTCTCACCTCCTTAAGCAACAGGATAGCTCCTCCCTTCCTCTAAGTGGGAGTAGAATGATTCAGTTGAGTTAATCAATCAATCTGACTCCTAATTAAATGGCTTAAGTTGTAATGTAAGTGGAGCACCAGAAGTTGGCAAGTAATCCTGATTGACTAAAAGAGATCTTGGCCCTGAAAGCCAAAAAACTAGCTTTAGGCATTTAGCAGGGGTCCTAAAAAGCTGAGGGCAATCACTCCATTAGCTAATCTTACCTGAGCCCCCTCTGTGTGCCCAGCCATGTTGATGTGCAAGAGGAGGACATTTGGCTGCCGCGCTTTGCAAACTCTTAGTCTTACCAGGAAGATGGGATTCACATAAGGAAAGTTAATAATAATCTCTCCCTGTTTCTGTCTTACTCATTCTCTCTCTTCCACTATCTCCATCTCAATCTTTCTGTCTTTTCCATCTATAGTGTTATGTCTAATCACATTTCTGACCCTCAGTCCCATACTTCTGAACATATCTTAACTGTCTAATCAATATCTCAAATTTACCATGTCCAAAACATCACTGATCATAGTTGCAGAGAAACTGGATCCTCCTCCAATTTCCCTCTTCCTCTCAAAGGGCATCACCATTCTTCTAGTCATCCAGGTTGGCCAAATTGAAATCTTGGACTTTTCTCTCTCCCCCACTGCCTGTTTTTCTCCCTCTGCCACTAAATCAACTGCTAGGTTTTGTCAACTCTACTGACACATCTGTCACACCTGCCCCTACTTTCTATCCCCATTGCCACCACCCTAAATTGAGTCTCTTGTGCCCTTTTACCTGGGCTATGGCAACACTTTTCTAGTTATTTTCCTAGCCTCCAGTTTCTCCCTTCTCTGAATCATCTGCTAAAATAATCTTTCTAAAGCACATTGTGGTCTAATAGTGGCCCTCCTCTCCTCTAGAACCTCCAGTGACTCCTTATTGCCTGGATGATAAAATACAAACTCACTACAATCTGGTTTCAGATAACCTTTCCAGCTTTATTTCACATTATTCCCCATCACACATTCTACGGTCTAGTCATTTTCTCTCATTTTTCCTTGTACTCACCTACTTTACCCTTTATGCCTGGAATGTACTCCTCCCCCACTCTCTTAGAATTCTCACCTTCCTCCAGGATTCAGCTCAGGCACCAATGGCTGTATTCCATGATCCCCTTCTTGTTAGTGCTCTCTCAATTTACTTATCTGTGAATATCTAGTATCTCCCCCTTCTCCTAAGTAGAATGTAAGTTTCTTGAGTGGAAAGAGTCATTCATCTTTGTTTCTATATCCCCATCACATGATCTCATATGCCTACTTCTCATCTCTTTATCTTTATGAGAATATAGATAGAGGTGATCTTTTACGAAAAGAAAAAGCCAACTTTTTAACATGATTCTCTATAGCATGTTACATCTTTTCAGTCACACACTGACAAAAAATGCAGAAAATTCCTCTTACTGATGTTTATTGTTTGTTGATTACAAAAAAGCATTTGACACAGCAGAGTCAGGCATGGTCCCAAAGTATGAGAGGATTCTTTCATACATAGTTTAAAAACAATCCAAGCTTTCTTGACAAACATGACCACAAAGAAAACCCTCTTTGGTGACTATGCATACCAACCAAGGCATAAAACAGAGATAAACTCACCTAGGGCATTTACCACTGCCATGGAGGCTCTTTTGTGCAAGGTCTAAAAGGGAGAGGGACTCCTATCAATGCTGAGGTAATCCAAACAATATTTTGTTGATTCAGTCAAGCTCCCAAATATTGCAGGGGCTCCTCAATGAGATAAACGAGTATGAGAAAGAGATCAGTCTGAGAAATTAATAAAGAACCAAAAAAACGCCCATATATACAATAATGCCTATTGTTCAGACTATGACAGTGAAGCTGGATGGCCAGGCAGTTGACTTTGTTATCAATATATATATTAGGGATAAACACTTCTGATAGTTGGGAGTTGAACCCAAAACAAAGCAGGAGAGAGTAAGTTGGATCCCAGTATGAGAATAATACAGTGTTTTAAACTTCCCCAACATTTCTCCCTTGTGCAAAAGCTTATCTTTAAAAAGAAAATTTTAATGCAAATGTTTTCCCAGGGATACTCTATGTTTGCAGGTCTTAAAACACTACAATCTCTAAGTAGGTAAAGTTGTAGGTGGCCCAACGGGTAATAGACACACACAAGTTGTATATGAATAATCTGTACTGTATCTCCTGGCATGACCTATGTGCAACAAATGGCATGAAAGAATCACTGAGAAAAATGTATGATTAAAAATGAGGTGGGCAGAGAATATGACTGAGTGAGGAATGAGATGGACAGCCTGAGAGCTTCACTGATATTCTTGAAATGTTATTTAAAAACAAAGACATAAAGGAAGGCCTCTAGCACATGTAGGGGACTTATGGAAGAACATGGATAATTGCTGTGCAAAGGGGAAAGTGAGGGAAGGCTGAGATCCATCCACATTGAAGAGATCACAGATCCATGGTATTGTTTGTAGAATCAGGTTCAATGCTGTGGTTTGGATAGCCAACATGCACAACATTAAGCTAAGGAATTTGGAATATGTATTGAGGGAAAGAAAAATGTTTGCAAGTGAATTAATTTAGGGATTTTCATCCCTCTGCTTTTCATTCTTCCATTAATCTGAAAATAATATCAAAAGATCATGGGATTAGGGATACCTAGGAGACTCCTAACAATTTGTTGGAAAGGGCAGCCTCTAAAATTCTACTGAAAAAGTAGACTGACAGTTAGACATTAAGCAGGAAGGAAACAAGCATTTATTAATTGCCTACTATTTGCCAGGCACCATATTAAACAACACTTTGCAAATATTTCATTTAATCCTCCCAACAAACCTGTGAGGTAGGTGCTATTGCCATCTTCATTTTACAGCTGAGGAAGCAGAGGCAGACATAAGTGACTTGGCTAGGGTCACACCATGTCTGAGGTTAAGTTTGAGCTCAGGTCTTCCTGACTCCAGTTCCCATTCTCTATCCACTGTGCCCCCTAGCTGGAGAACTATAAGGACTTTCTAACCTTACATCAGATAGAGCTTTCAGTCAGAGACATTGCCCTTGGTGATGAAGAAACTGAGCTTAAAAAAGGTTGACTTAATGCTTGTAAGTACTACTTAACTTTATGGCAGTTCTATGTTCAAAAGAACTTGGCTTCTGGAAAACAATCTCTCACATTTAAATTTCATGTGTACATGCTGCTGTTGCCCCTGGACAGACTGCAGACTTCTTGAGGGTAGTTACTGTTTTCTCTTTGTGCCCCACACGGTTCTTGGTGCTAATTAAATTCTTATTTATTGATAGGAGAGAAAAAGCCTGTCACAGCCTATTCTGATAACCTCCCTTTATGGAGGAGAAAAACAGTATAGGGTTTGTTCATCTTAGCCTGATGACTGGTTGTGTGAGGGCTCTGTCTTGCTGACAGCTATTACTTGAGTCTTTGAACTTTAAGCTAAAAGAGATGACAGAGACCAGTGTGCCACCATTGTGGAAGATGTAAAATTTCAGTCCATAACTCTAGCTGATGCCTGAAGCTGGCAGCAGAGGGAAGAAATGCCAGCTCAAGCCTAGTGGAGTTGTGCCTGGCAAGGACTAGAAATGATATCTATAGCACATATCATAATCTCTGAAAGAAAGTCCAGCAAGAAGTAATGCCCCCCAGAGATATGACGTGCAAGACCACCAGGGCAGGCCAAGTGGAAAGTGTGATGGCATGATCAGAAGACTAACTCTTTGCATCAGACTGGGAGGTGTTTTCCACATATGCCCTTTGGCTACATGTTCCCTATATATATGACTCTTCCTGTGTGTCTCCTCCCCCACCCCTGGCCATATGTTTTCCTTATACATCTTAGTGTACCTACTCTTGCAACTGGTGGTGTATGTATTTGTGGGACAGTGTGATTCAAGTTTACGGGGGAAATGGTTTTTTGGCACTTTTAAATTATCTTATTTCATTTCTGTAATTATATCATTTCACTGCTTTGAATTAACTTTTCTCTGGCTGACTGCTGAAAGTAAGGACACTTGTAAGCTTTGTCTTTCAGTGAATGAAGGTACATTGAAATAGTCTGACAACTGGATACACATGGTGTGTATGGGTTCTCCAACTCCTCACCCCTTTAGATGTGAAAGTAGCATCAGTGCCTAAATATAATAGAGACTTAGTATGTGAGAAATAATTCATTTAGACCCCCACACTATTCCAATAGGATTAATCATTTTGATGTTTTACATAAATCACATAGGGATAATTAGATAAGTTCTTATAGCAGGCCTTTAAAATAGGCTTCAAACTTTGATGTAATACTTGTTAACCAGGTTATGAGGCTCACTTGCACAATCACAAGAATGCTGATAAGGATATCTCCATCCAGTTTTGCTCAAATTCCATGTCCAAACCCAGCATGGGTGGGATGCCTTGATTCGTTGGAAAATCCCCCAACTTATTTTTGTATCTCATGAGCAGACGACCATTTAGTCAGTGGAGATGCCCCATGTGTCACCCAACCTGGGACTCCCCAGTTGATATGTCATTTTTGGCCCTAAAAAGAAAGGTCTAAAACCCAATGAGATTCTGTATTTTACCATGCCTCTTTTGCATCAAATGCTATAAAAACAAGGCCCTGGGGACCAGGGCTAACTCAGATCAGAAGGAAGAGCTGAGATCCACTTCATTAGAGGGGCCCATGGACCCTTTAGTAAAGTGCCATTGGCTCAGAGTTCTGTTTTAGTGTTTTTTCTTGCCGATTGGGCAATTACAATCCCCACAAGTAACATAGTGGAAATTAAAAAGTTTGTTAAATTGGAACTTTCGTCCTTGTCTTTCATTTGGTTCCCTGTGTTATTCATTATATTCTTCATTCTCTCTGTCCCTTCCTTTTCTCTGTCTCTGTCTTCAGGAGCTCTGGCTAGTTTGACTTGGTTGTAACTACTCTTCCCATCTCCCTTTCTTTCTCAATCCTTCTTCTAGCTTGCCAGGTCTTGCTCCCGAGGGACTAGCAGGGATGTTCAGGCTTCAAAGAAAGGAAAGAAGGAATTTTCTCTCTAGTGGACTCAGTTGTTTCCATAGACAGATGGGGTCAGTCAGCCAGGAAAGAAGCCCTGCCCTCAAGGCCTCAAGGAAATCAGGTGGCTGAACCGAAATCAGGCAGTGGGCCAAGAAAAGCCACTAACTCAAAATCAAAGAACATTAGAATTGGCAAGACCCTTAGATATCGTGTAGAACAACTCCCACATTTTACAGAGGGAACAAAGGCCCAGGTTGGGGAAATGACTTTTCCAAAGTCACAAACAAGTTAATGGTGAGACCTATTTGCTGAGGACTCAGATCTGAATCCCAAACCAAGACACTTTCCATTGCACTGTGTTGCTGCTTGTCCTGTGTTGTTTCATGTCCTTAAAGAGACTGATCACTCCCCATCATAGGGTGGAAGGACAGTTTTGATTGATTCAACTAGGATTGATTGCTGTGCAAGGAGCCCAGATTCAGCCCTACTGTGTTCTTTTATCTTCCCTAACCCTCTCATCCCCCCAAGTCTCCTAGGTGCCCATGACTCAATCGTCTCCTAAATCACCATATCTACCCTTTTCCCCTCACTACACCTCTGAAATAACACCGAAATCACTGATTTCACATATTGAATCACATCATTGGAATCACATACACAATGAAATCACATTGACTGAAATCAGTCAGATGGCTGATATTTCAAGGGACCCTCTAGTTCAGTGGTTCTCAATCTTCCTAATTCCGCGACCTTTTAATACAGTTCCTCATGTTGTGGTGACCCCCAACCAAAAAATTATTTTCGTTGCTGCTACATAACTGTATTTTACTACTGTTATGAATTGTAAATATCTGATATGCAGGATGTATTTTCATTGTTACAAATTCAACATAACCCACAGGTTGAGAACGCTGCTCTAGTTCGATAGATAGCCTGGTTAGTTCCTCACCAGAGCCCTGGTAGAGAAGCTCTACATCTGCTTTCTCAGGGACCTGGCATGATGAGACTGACAAATACCAGGCACTACACAGGATCCTGGAACTGGCAATGCTATAAGCCAGGCATTTCATGGAAAAGGGTGGGAGACAAGAACAAGTAACTTAAGTCCAGATGTGACAATAAAGGCCAGATGAAAAACAGGATTTTTTCAATATGGTCTTTTGGGAATGTAACCCCTTCCCCCCCTCTTTTTCCCTTGGCTATTGAAATTGAGAGACATTGGAAGAGCTGGAAGGTTGAGTCTGTTCCTGGGATATGCACAGTCTATTTAGACTTCCCCAAGTTGACAGGGAATTTTGACTTGGAAGGAATTTCTTTTTGCTGAGGACTCACACACAGAGGTACAGAAAAACCATGTTGTTGAGATGGAAGAGAGGGGGGCTTTTAGTTGTGCCAATCCCCTATGGTTCTCCAGGTATGCTGGCAGAGCATGGAGGTGAGGGGTGGGATTGGGACTGCTCATTCTCCTTGTGACAGTAATTATAAAAAAACAAATAGAATCCATACTTCATAGATCCATAGACCATACAGGAAGGTAGGGAAGAGACATTATGGGACAGCACACCAGGGCGCTGATGTGACTACCAGAATCTACTCCACAGACCATTCCCCTTGCCCCATTTCCTTTGAAGCACCACCCAAGGAAATCTCCAGCTTTTCTCCCATCCTATCCCTTTACTTCCTATTTTCCTTTAGAGGGTGAAAGATATTCAACTCCTTTGACTGCAGTCATTATGATCTGTAAGAGTAAGCCTATTCTGTAAAAGCTTTTTTCACTCATAATATTTGAAGTCGCTTTTAAAGTAATGTGACTATTTAAAATGATTTCTGCCCAAACCTCTAAGTACAATTTAAAACAAGGGGAGCAAGATAATCCAAAAAGGAGTGGAGATTTTCATCAATTTAGATTGAGGTAGGAAGTGAGTAATTAAAGAAAGACTTTCTTCAGTATTAGTAAAGTAGGATATCCATATCCCAGATTACTTTGTAACCCGGAAACAGACTTAATGAGGAAATGAGACAGTAGGTAGTTAAATGAGATAGTGGGTAGAAATTGGTAGTCATTTGTTTTTTAGATAATCATACATTTTTTCACACAGCACACAGTCAACCCCCACATCCCCAGCTTCACTTTTTTTTATTATGTTGCTTGGTTAAGTAAGTGTGCTCAAAGATTTTGAGGAAGAGCTTTCCCCCCTCCCCACTGAGAAGGGCAGAGGCCATGCCTTGTCCCTTCAGACCGGGGTCTTCCTGAAGGCAAAGTCATGTCTTTTCCTAAGAATGAGGACTCACTGTGATCAGGGTTGGTATCTTATCCCTCATATTGGGGGCTCCCTGAGGAAAAGGGAAAGACATATGTCTTCTGCTCAGGTCAGAGGATGTGTCTGGACCCTTGGAGTGAGGGGTCCCTAAGAAAAGGGGATGATCCTCCTCCTGCCATTTCTCCTCAAAGTACAAAGGGGGCCCAGACGTGTGCCTGACCAATGCTGATTGACCAGCCCATTCTTCACTGATTGTCAGTGTGCAGATAGGGGAGACCTTGGGCACAGAATGCAGGTCAGTCCTACCCTCCTGCATTTCCCCATAATGTTTTGTTTGACTTTCTCTTTTGCTATTATTATATCCTGTATGCATCCTGGCTATTTGTGTATTTGTCTAAGTTCCCCTATTAGGTTGTAAGCTCCCTGAGAACCATGTCTGATTTATCTTTGTGTTTCCCTGTGACAACCCCTCATAACACTCAACATAAGGTCCTGACTGGGATAATTATAACTGCCTTTTCTGAAGCAGGTTAGGGTTCCTGAAACACTTTCCCCCACCCCCACAGTACTAAGAGATAGGTAGTGCAAGGACTATTACCCCATTTTATAGATGAGGTAATTGAGGCTCAGTAAGGCATTGGGATTTACCCAGGGTTGCACAAGTTGGTAAGTATCCAAAATGGAATTTGAAACAAAATGGAATTTGAATTCTAATACTTAGTATTCAACATTCTATTGTACCATGCAGGGGGGTGCTTAACATGATTGTTGAATCAAATGGAATATAGTCCAACCCCTTAAAAGCAAAGAATGTCTCTTACGAACTTTGGAGGGGAATAGCTTATGCTTGGGAAGAAGTTCATTAGCTAAACTATCATTTTATAGGCAGAATGTTGGCCTCCAAGAAAACCTCTGTGAAAACAGGAGACTTCCTGATTGGCCAAGAGTGAGCCAGGGATTGGTAGAATGAGCCAATGAGTTCAATCTAGTAAACCAGGTAGACCAATTACAAAAATTGGTGAGAGTTCTAGAGAAGATAATACCATTCTCCAGGGACACCAATGAGTTAGTGTTGTGAAGCTCATAGCCCAAAGAGAATTATGAACTAAGTTCATCCTAGGATGCTTTATTTAAGGACTGGATTAGACAAATAAGGTGCAATTTAGTTTGGGACTAGATATGCATCTATAGACATCTACATATCCAAGACTTTCTATGGGTTATTATTTCTAGATTTATGTATTCTCTTTCCTTGTGAACAAATATGAAATATATTCATGAGATCCAAAGTGTGAGAAGAAGGGATAGATGGGAAGAGAGATAGAAATGGGTCCACATAGGGCAATAATTAGCAACTCTTATGCTTAGGGGAAATTCACCTGAGTGGGGGCCAGCAGTCCAAGGAACAGCTTGATCACTGATACAACTGCAATAGAAGAGGGGGTAGCCAGTCCCCTAGAGAGTCTGGCTCTGACTCCTGTTGGGGTTAGGAGGGAGACTGGACATTGGGAAGGGAGACACACAGTAATAAGCCTTTGAGGTGCAGGCAGACAAGGAGCTAGCTAATGAAAGATGAGGCACAGGGACAAAGCTTGCTATAGGTGGGAAGCTCAGCCGTGGGAGAGGAGGCATAACCCCTTGGATGTCAGCAGCCTAGGTGCAAATTCTAGGGTGCCCTCTCTTAGTAACAGCTCTGGGTATAAGGACTAGGAAATGAGACAACAGTGGTAGAAGGGAGAGAAGTTGACCAGGAATTGGGGAGGTGATGGCTATCTGAGACTAGGAAACCAAACCAAACTCTTAGGGATCAGGAAGATCTATTGGATTCAGGTCATAGGGATCACAGACTTAGAGCTTGAAGGGGCCCTTGAAGGCATTTGGTCCATGGTCATTCTTGAAATGTTCTAAAGAGGTAGAGAATCAGAGCTAAAAGCTACCTGAGAGACCATGATAGATTCATAGATCCAGAGGTAGAAGGAACTCCAGCAGCCACTGCTTTTTTTTTACAAATGAGGAAATCAAGGCCTAGGAAGGTTAAGTGACTGCCTACCATCACAAAGACAGTAAGCATCATCAAAGAGATTTGAAGCCAGATCTTCTGATGCCAAAGTCAGTATTCTTTCCACTGCAACATGTCCCACTCATCTGCTGCACCATACCTCCCATTATTTTATACAAAGCAAACTGGGGCTCAGGATAAGAAAATGACTTACCTAAGGTGACTGAAAGAGACTAAAAGCAATCTTTTCTCATCCAAAAGTTGGGGAAAATCTCTACTCTATGTCAGTTCTGGATGAGGGATGTGGGCTTGGGCAGGAATTTGTCAAGAAGAAGCATTTGTTTTGTTGGGGAAAAGGAGGAATTCCCTGGATGAATGCCTGGCCAAGGATAAGGAGGTGACTGTCTATAGTTTGTGTAAAAGCAGGGAGAACCATACCATTGGATAAATGCAAGAGTATAATGAAATATCATCACCCCCAGGCAAATATACAAAACTGCCAGGAGCTTAGGCAAAAGAATCTGGGGCTAGTTGTTCTCAGTCTCTGCTGTAAGAACAAACAAAGAGAGGGTATAAAAAATGGAGTCAGAGTATACAAGAGACAGTTGATCCCTTTTGTTAGTGATTGTCAAAGACCAGTCAGTTCATTCCTGGGGAGGATTGCATAGCATCCTTGACGTGCATTTCCTAGGCAACATCCCCTCAAATGGGATTATATCCCATTGGGACAAGGTCCAGGAACAGGGAAGCTCCTGTGAGTCTGGAATCCTGTCCCTCCATTTCCCCATGTGTGAATTCATGTGGTGATCCTAGGGGTTGATCCTCTTGCCTCTTTGTTTCTAGGAGAGCTGAGATCACTGAAGAAAGAATCCATCCAGTCTCTGTGGGTAATAGACATGAGCCAATATTGATAGCAAGAAGGATGGTCAGACCATAATGGGGATTTGTCTTTGATGATCTCTGACCCTGCACTAAAGTTGTCTATCTGAGGCTTTCTCACTACAAGAAAATGCTAGTACTGAGAGAGCATCTGACAGCATCTTCCAGTCCCCGAATGGCTCTTTGGGGACAAGATCCCAGGTGACCAGTCTCCATTTGCCCCTTTCACTTAGACATAGCCCCCACACCTTCCCCTGGCAGGGGACTCCAGCAAAGGTTATATTTGTTGCAAATGTTACTCCTTCTCCTCATCATTGGTAGGGTCATTTGTCCACTCTAGAATGGAGGAGGGAGGCAGACTGGGCCTGGGCAGCTGGCTCACACTCTGGATTCTCCAGATCTCTTCTCTGAACTGAGGGCCAACTTCTCCTCCTGGGGAACAGGGTCATGATGGGACTTAGAGCTAGCAGCCTCCTTCTCCTGTTGTCGTAAGATGATGAACACCAGGATGAAGCAGACCAGTGTACCCAGCTTGAAGAAGAACTGAAGCCCAATGAACCTGGAGGAAGAAGGGATGGGAAAGGCTATTGGGCTGTGGTCATGAACTACACTGAGGTCTCCCTCAATGCATCTTCCCGAATATAATCCCATTTGAGGGGAGGGGCACCCCCTAATGAGGGAACAGCCTGAGAAAGGTACTCTTCATCAAGTCCAGTGGCCCTATCTCTGGAAGAAAGAATTATGTTTTCCATAGTCATCCCCATATCCCCAAGTTCTCACGAGCTCTCTGTCAACCTCATCTTCTTCTCTCCAAATCTTGACCACACTTCAAGATCACTTCCGCCCCCATGTCCTCTAGGAGGCTTTCTTTGGCCACTCCAGTTTACACTAATCTTTCCCTTCTCTAAAATTGTTAAACTTGAAGTTAATATTACTAAACTAGATGGATGTTAGGCTATTTCAAACCAATCACTATACAGGAGGAAACTGGGGCCTAGAAAGTATAAGTAACTTGTCTAAGGCCACACAATTATTAAAGGACAGATTTGATAATGAAACCTAGGTCTTCTTAATCTTTGGCCAGTGTTCTTCCCATGAAACCATTATTTCAAATATTTTGTCCCACTCACAAATTCAGAAAATAATCATTTGTTGGATCACATGTTCTGATTTTAGATTCCCATCAAAATATTCAGAAGTGATCCAGATCTAGGACTGGAATTCCAAGACAAGGCTCAAGATTAAGTAGACTGAAATCAATCAGTTTGGTCTTGGTGGGATTAAGATTTATTTGAGTCTCTCTTTGGATTCAGAGACAAGTCCAGCACCTTGATATTAGAACGGGAAGAGGCTTGAGAACACCAAGCATGGAGGTTAAAGGGTCTTAGAACAAAAAGCAAGGTATTTAAGAGCTGGCAGGGGCCTTAGAACATAGAACATTGGAGCCATATTCTGAGTGACTGACTCCTTCAGGAAATATCTCAGTTTCTCAGATTGAACTCCCTGCCTTGTACAGCTACCAGATAATTCTTCTCTCCTGAGTCAATGACCATTTCAGAGAAATTCTAGACTTCTTGCGATGCCATGCTTTTTAATGGTTTCCTTATAATCCATCCTGCACATGGTAACAATAACTATCTTTTGGATAACTTAACAAGTCCCTTGTACCCCTTCTTCTCCAAACCCAACATTTATCTATAAAATCCACCCTGGGTCAGAATTTGGGATTAAAATCCCTGTTTCTGGACCATCTGAGTAGGGCTTATTCTATGGAGTCTTTATTTCACCCTCCCTCCCTTCCTGACAACACACAGCTTGTGGGACTCACCGATGCCTGAGAAGGTCATGGTCATAGTATCGACAAAGGGACTGCATCCCACAGGTATCAGCCCAAAAGACACAGGCAGTGTCAATGGCACTGCCATGGAGCACAGGGCTGGGCATCCAGGCTGTCGGAGAAAACATGGGTTATATAAGTGGGACTGCCCAATTCAGACCTACAGGGATCTATGACTCCTCCTCAGAGATGACTGGGGTTATGAGTGCACACATTCCAAGCCATAGGTCAGAAAGGACAGGGGTGAGATTTCTAGCAGATGATTATACCAAGGGAAGGCTTCCTCAGATTTTGGGGGCTCCCTGAAGGTTGGGGCTTTGATCCTCTCTGGGGCCAGGGGCTCCTTGAGTAGGGACTATGTCTTCCCCTCAGAACAGAGGCTCCGTAAGGGCAGGGGTTATGTTTTCCCTTAAGACTAGGAGGCTCTTTGAGGGCTGGGCCTCACTCTAGGTGTAGGCCTACCATCGGTGATGAGCAACTATTATCAAATTCCCTTTAGTAAATGGAATAATTTAAGTTGGATATCATTCTAGTAAGTTCTGGGAGACACTGGATATTTTACCAAGAGACATAGTGAAGAGGCCTTCCCTGGAATATATCAGGAAAAACATCTTTGTGCAATAGAAGCCAACATGTCTGAGGTAGAGATTAATAATCATAGCTACCCACTTCTACCCATGATCACAGACATCCAAAATATTTGGAATACATACTGGGGCCTCTCCTGCCCCATTCTCTATGCAGTAGACCTAGCAAGAAGCAGGCTCTGAGTGCTGCCCTCCCATTCAGACTTGTGACCAGTTCAGGGATTTTGGCTTATCTTTCATGGGAAAGAGGATGGGGGGGAGGGGAAAGATGGGATACATCAGCATCCAGGCAAGAGAGCAAAAAGTCTATACCATCTGGCCACTATGCTCTCAAAACCCTCAGTCATTTCCATATGACCTACCAAGGACCTCTGGGCCCTTCCATCTGCCTTGCAGCTGGACTTTCCTATGTATGGTGTTTTCCCCACTTGGAATTCATTGAAACCAAGGACAGCCTAGTCTTTCTTTTTGCATGTTAAGCATTCAACATAGAGCCTGACACTAAGCACTTAATACTTTCCCCCTCCCATTCATATTTACAGAAGCTTAAGACTGGAAGGTTAGAGACCACCTCATCTAACCCCTTCATTTACAGTTTCACCGTCAGAGAAGCATCATGATTGAGTGTTGGAATTTCTGAGGTCACAGTCCAAACTCCTCATTTTACAGGTGAGAATATTGATCCCCTGAGAAGGGAAGCAATTTGTTCAAGATTATCCAGGTGGTAAATGGTGGAGTTAGGATTTGAACCCGGGTCCTTTGTCTTTAAATTCAATTTCCTTTCCATTGTCCCATGTTGCCTGTGATTTGCCTAGGGTCACACAGCAAGCAAGCAGCAGAGTAGAGATCTGAATCTAGACTGTCTGATTCCAAATCTAGGCTTCTTTCTACAATACAAGACTTCCTGCCTTTTTTTCCTTCAAATCTCGGCCTCTTCTTCCATGGAGCCTTCTATGACCTCCCCTCCTCCCAAACCACCCCTGTAGGAAGTGATCATTTCTGTCCCCTCATCACACTGCAACATGTATCATATATAGTTGTGCCCATGATGTATTCCCTGAGTAAAATATAAGTTCTTTAAGGGCAGAGTTTGCATTGTCTTTCTTGCTTGCAACCTCATTGTCATGAATAGGAGCTTACTAAAGGTTCGTTGAATTGGGTTTGCTCTTATTTCTAAGGTATCTCTGAGAGGTAGCTAGAACGAGTAACCACACTTATTTTATAGATGGGGAAACTGAGGCCCAGAAGAGAGAAGTGAGATGCTTAGGGTCCCATGATGAGGGGTAGTAGGGTCAGGACAAGTATATGGATCTCCCACCTCTCTGGTTATTGTTACATATCACTACCTTTATTGATTAGATGAGCTCTCGGGATTCTGAGAATTCTAGGAATCCACGGTACCTTGGGTTCCTCAAATACTGATTTGAATACTATGTATATGTCTCTCCTCTACATTGTTCCTACCTTTCCTTTCTTTTCCCACTTCTTCCCTCTCCTCCAACTCCATAACCCATCCCACCACACCCCAATTTTTATTTTTACCTAAAACTCTCAGCAACATGAACTGGATTCCAACAGCCAAAGATTTATCTTCATTCTTCACCCCCCTGCAAACCAAAGGCATCAGATGAGTCAGAGGGACTGAGAAAGTTTATCTTGCAGAAGAGGAAACTTATGAGGAGCATGATAACTACCTTTAGGTTTTTGAAGGGCTGTCACAAAGAAGAGAGATGAAGCTTATTCTGTTTGGTCTGGGGTGGGGGGAGAGTAAGAGTAATGGGTGGAAGTTGTAGTGAGGTAGTTTTTAGCTTCATGTATGAAAAAACTTCATTATAATTAGAGCCATCAGAAGTGGGAGGTAGTAGGTTTGTCCTCACCAGAGCACTTCATGAGTAAAAGTTGGATGATCGCTAGCGTGGGATAGTTTTAAGGAGGCGCTTGTTTCAGGATGGGCTTGGACTAGATGCCATCTAATTCTGAGATTCTATGCAAGAGTCTGACCCTCTTCTCAGTCCTGATCATTGGATTAACCTCTCCCTACCCACAGCTATGAAAAACTTAGTAACTAAGGAAACTGTGGTTGTAAGATCATAGATCCAGAGTTGGACGGGACCTCAGAGAACATTTAGCCCACCCCCCTTATTTTTAAATGAGGAAAATGAAGTCCCCATCAAGGTGAAATGACTCAGCCATGACAAGGCTATGTAGGAATTTAAGTTGTTCACCACTTCATTCATTAATTCATTTATCAATTTGTGCGTTTAGAGATTCATTCATTGATTTTCAATTTATCCATCTGATTAAATCATTCATTCATCAATGACTTCATTGATTCATTCATGTGATTTGTGATCTGAGTACTTATTGTGGGCCTTCCATTGCTGGGTGGTAACAAGGAAAGAAATGATGCCCCTTTCAGTTGAGAGCCCATTTCCTTATCTAATATAACAAACATCAGTTTCTATTTCTAGAAAGCTTTAGGGTTTATGAAGTAGTTTCCTCAAAGAAACAGGGAGGTAGCTAACGCAAGGATCATTTACCTTCACTTTACAGATAAGGAAACTGAGGCTTTGAGAAGTTAAGTGACATCTAAATTCAAATGTAAGTATCAAAGCATCAAAGTTAGGACTTGACCTCAGACCTTTTACCTCTAGATTCAGACTTCCTCCCACCACACTATGTGGTCCACCATATTCTCTTCCCATAGACGTTTCTGTTATCTTAGCTTATGATCTCAAAATGTGGGGTTGCTTCCACTCGATAAGTCATACAATGTCCCTCACATTCAATGTTGCCTGTGTTGTAATGTGTAATTGTCCCATCACACAATGTCATATCCCTCCAACCTGAGGGAAGCCAAATCTAACCAGGTATGTGTGCCATTACCTCAGGATGAGCATGAAGGATGGTGTGTGAGTGATACTGGCCACAGCCCCTCCAAGACTGATGAGGATCACGAAGGGGAGCACCAGATGACTACAGGGTGATTCACAGGAACCAGAAGTGACTGAACTATCCCTAACTCCTGAAAGGAGGCAGCTGCAGTTGGTGTAGATAACCTAGAAAAGAAAAGGAGAGTCCTGGGGGTGAGAGAGAAGGGTATTGGAGAACCCCAGTACACCTGGATAAAAGTCTCTGCATTGACCCTTAAACTTTCCTGTACTACACCAGCTTCATGTGGTACTAGGTCTTCCTTGGAGCTGAGCCATTGGATCTTTTTCTTGGTTCCTTGTACGCCTTACTAAACACTCCCCACTTATGAATCCTGCTCAATCTTGACTCCCATAACCCCTGTCATTGTTTTGTCCCTGATCCTGCTGGATATGCTTCTCTCCACCCCACCCCCATCCCCCAATACCTTACTCCTTCCTTTGTCACTGCTACAATAATTGGATGACTGGTCCCAGGTCCCATTTCTTTCTTTTCCTTCTCCTGTCTCCATACATGTTAAGTCTCACAAGTGAATATTTTAGGGTTCATTCACAAAGAAATATTCAATTAAGAAATAATACACCAAGAAGAGGGCAGAAAACAGATGTGGATAAAAGGAAATTAGCTACTTTCAGACCAAATGGTCCTTATTTTTAACCTAATCTTTAACTTGTTCCCATAGAATAGCCTGACACATGATCCTTCCCAGGCTAGGAGGTCACAGAATCACAGACTATCCAAGGGACCTTAGAGGGCATCCACTCTAACCTGAACAAGAATCCTCTAAAATATCCTTGACAAGTCGTCACCTAATCTCTACTTGGAGACCTCCAATGATGGGGAGCCCACTTCTGAGGCAGCTCATGCCACTTTTGCCTAGCTCTAATTGTTACAAAGTTTCCCTTTACATCAGACCCAAATCCCTTTTTCATGTGATAACCCTTTGTATACTTGAAGGTCCATCAGCTCCTCCACAGCCCAAGACATGAATAGCATCTTCCTTCCAAGACATGCCCAAATACAATCTTGCATTCACCTACCTGGATTCTCCAGATTTAACTCATTGGTTTAACCCAGGGATGGGGAACTTAAGGCCTTGAGGCTGCATGTGGCCCTCTAGGTCCTTGGGTGCAGCCTTTTGACTGAGTCAAAGTTGTATAGAACAAATCCTTTCATTTAGGGGATTTGTTCTGTGAGGTTTGGATTCAGTCAAAGGACCACATTTGAGGACCCTAGAGGGCCACACAGTGGCCTCGAGGATGCAAGTTCCCCACCCCTGGTCTAATCTAAAATACTAATTCAACAATGTACTCAGTGGTCTATTCTACCATTCCAGGCTACACCTTTTCTACATCAAGACAATTGGAAGTCCACCATTGCAAAGCAGTTATCCAACTCAGATTGTTACATAATCATTTAACTAATGAGCTACCTCCTCCTCCAACCAAAGTGAGGGAGACATAGCAAGATTGAGATTAATTTGACACCACCCCTCCTCACAAAGGCTCAAGAGAAATACTTCATTGCTCACCACACCATCCAAAGTCCTCTAGTGTTTTCTAGGCCCCCCCTCCCCTTATCAAAGCTGTACCTGTCAAGTGGTCACCAAGCCTCTTCTTGAAGGCTTTCATGAATGGGGAGCTCATTATCTTCCAAGGCAGTTCATTCTTTTGAATGGTTCTGATTGGTACAGCAAGTAATTTTTTTCTTCCATTAAGCCAAAATCTGCTTCTCTAATCCCTCTGGGATCAGGCAGAACAAAGCTAATCACTTTTCTACCTGACAGCCTTCCAGATACTTGAAGATAGTATTTTGTCCTCAAATTCAAGCACTCAAAGGGACTCAGCCTGTCATGGCCCCTCTTAGCTACTCAGTACGCATCTTCTGCACCAGATAGGCCAGTTTCCTTCCTTACCACCCTCTCTCCTTTTCTACAATCTTCTGCACTCTTCAAGACATAGCTTAAGCTCCAGCTTCTCCTGGAAGGCTGACTGGCCACTTCTACCCAGATTGGTTTCTTCTTCCTCTAAACTTCTATCAGTCTACTCACACTTTGAAAATCAGATACTAGGATTCCACATGCCCCTGGGTTAACAAAGGGTGAACCTCTGAAGTATGAGGACAGGCAGGTTCTACTGTGCTAGAAAGGTTTTAAGAAGTATAGCTTTGTCAATAGATTATCTACTTTCTGACGGTCAGTTTATCTTAGTGTCATCAGAGCATAGATTGAGAGCTGGGACTTTAGAGGTCCCCAACTCCAACCTCCTTATTTTACAGATGAGGAAACTGATATACAGAGGTTAAGTGATTCGCCTAAGTTCACATAACTAGCAAGTGTCTGAGGTGGGATTTGAACTCAGGACTTCCTGACTCAAAGTCTAGCTCTCTGTCCACTATTCCATGCTGCCCCTACAACATATACAGAGAGGTTCATCACCAGAAACCTGGACCATTTGGCAATGAATTCTGTGTCCATGGAAATTTATGATACAAAGAAAAATACAAAATAGTCCACAGTCCTCTGTGGCTGCCTTCTTTCTGTGGTGGCAGTGGCAGAACAGAAAAGGATTACTAGATGGCACAGAAGATAGAAGTGTGGGTTTGAAATCAGGGAGATGCCTACTAGCTATGTGACCATCAAGTCATTCAACCTTTCTCAGCCTCAGTTTCCACATCTGTAAAATGGGGATAATAGCACCCACCTCCCAGGATTGTTGTGAGGAACTCAGAACTATACTTCTTGAAACCTTTTTTAACATGGTATAACTAGCCTGGGCTTATACTCCAGTGGCACAGCCTTTGTTACTATAGGTAGAACAGTATAAACCTTAAAGTACTATACACAAACACACACACACACACACACACATTTTTATCATCATAATCATCATCATCAAAGGGGGGCACAGAGTGCTAAGAATCACACAATTTTAGGCCATCTTTAAACATTAACTTATCTGAAGCCTATCAATTTGACATCTTCACTATGATTAAACCAGAAGGCCACAGGAAGTCAGCTACAAGGAAGAACAGCTCAGAGGAGCAAATAAAGGAATTGGCAGAGCTAATTTTATTGCTCATCCAAAGGCAAGAAGAAAAATGTTTTCAAGAATGCTTGGTCATCTTGTATTTCAGTGGCCTTGTCAAACGTTTGTAAAAAAGCCGCCATGGAGATAATGGCAGCTTCTGTGCCAGCATATATTGTAGGGGATGATGGAAGTATAGAAGTTCGAAGAAGAACTCAATAAGGTCCTCCTTATTAAATCAGTTTCTATTTTAATATGCTTAGTGACTTCAATGGGAAGCTAGGCATAGAGGAGAAATGCAAACAAT
>CM053588.1:107193685-107238225 GCA_028646515.1 Pseudochirops corinnae
CTCAACTGATGATGTCTCCAGGTTCTCCCTACTCTTAAGTCCCATGATTCTTGGATATTCTCTTAGTGACAAACCAAGAATGACCCTCCTGGATTGGGCAGTGTGGGAACCAATCAAAGTCAATTCCTGACCATTCTGAAACACATCCTCAGGAAACTCTGCCTGTCTGCAAACACAGAAACATTTTATTGCTCTCAAACACTATATTTCAATCCGACATTGCTTAGATACGATATAGCCACCACAGCCAAAGAGATTCTAGAGTCTAAAGTCAGAGGGCCCAATCTGGTCCAATCTAGTCCAATCAGTCTTGAGCATAACTAGTCCAATCTCTTTCATTTTACAGTTGAGGAAGCTGAGATCAGAGAAGTCATATGACTTGCTCAAAGTAAAAGAGGCAATAAGTGTCAGAGGCTGGATTTGGACCAGTCTATAGTTTTGCATTGTAACATGTTGCCTCAAGATTCAGGTAGAATGTAGCTAAAAACCACGGAGGCAATGTTCTATGTTAACTACAGTGTCTCCCTGGAGGTTTCCCCAAAGTTAGGCTTAGATACATTATAGCAATTGGAATATTTTTAAAAATAGTTATGGTAGAATGTGAAGATTCTTGCACTTGGGACCCAGAGATCTGGGTTGGAATTGTGCTCCCAGACTTACTCACTATATAATTTTGGACAAATCACTTTAACTATTAGACTGTGAGCTCCTTGAGGGCAGGGACTATCTTTTCCTTTCTTTGTATCCCCAGGACTTAGCACAGTGCCTGGCACAGTAAGAGTTTAATAAATGCTTCTTGGTTTTATTTAACATCTTAACTGCATTAACTTCTTGGAAAGCTATGTCACACTGTGGATTTAAGCTGGACTAATGGTCAACAAATGTTGTTGCTGTTTGTCCTTCATTCTCAAAGAGGAGGACCATGACATCAGAGAGGTGATGCCATGATATGCAAGTGACTTGAACTTAAGTGTGGTAGGCTGTGCAAAGTTACCAGTCTCACTTTCTCCTCTGGAACCATCTGGGTGAAGTGGCCAGATAGAGATCAGGAAAACTGGAGATGGCCCAGGATGCAGTGGAGGATCTTGACCTTTTTAACAAATGACAAGACTTTTTTTGAAAAAGGCCAAATTCTGTGACCAGAGAAGAAAAAAAATGCTGCCAATTAAAAAAAATAAAAAGAAGTGAACAGAGTCTGTAAACTATAGCCTAATCAAGGAGTGGGACAGTCATTTTGATTTTAATTCATGGCAAATTCTAGAATGTATTATATTAAAGGAATGTTTAGTAAATCTCTAAATCACAAAGAACCAGTATGACTACATTTACAATTGATCATGCTAGACTAACCCAGTTTCCTATTTTTTTTTCCTTCTTTTGACTGGGTTCTCAGGGAATGCCATAGGTACAGTTTACCTAACTTTAGTACAACATTGAACAAAGCCTCTTAAGTTATCCTTCTGGAGAAAGTACAGAGACTTTGCCTAAACAATAACACAATTAGGAAGATTTAGAATGGGTTTGATGGCTATACTCAAAGAGTAGTCATTGATAGTTCTAAGTCAGCTAGAAAAGAGGTCTCTAGTGGAGTGCCTCAGTGATTGTCCCTGTGGTATTTAACATTTTTATCAATGGCTTGGATTCAGGCATAGATAGCATACTTATCCAACTTCCAGATGACACAGCCAGTGCTGGGGGAGGGGCCCCTAGCACTTGATGACAAAGTCAGGATCCAAAGAGATCTAAAGAGATCCAGGATTGACAGCCAGAAAGTTGGGTTATAAGTAATAAGATGAAATACACTAGGGTTAACTGTAAAGTCATATACTTAGGTTCAGAAAACCAACTTGACAAACACAAGATGGAGGAAATCTGGCTAGCTAGCATTAGTCTAAAAATAGCTGGGAGTTTTAGTGGATGGCAAACTTGATGAGAGTCAGAGTTCTATGGAAGCCATGAAAACTGAGGTCTCAGGTTGCCCTAAGAGGCATAGTGGCCTGTGCTAGGGAGGGGATGGCACTGCTGTCCTCTGCCCTGGCCGGCCAGACCTGCAGTGTTATATTCAATTCTGGAGGTCACATTTTAGGAAGGACACAAATAAACTGGAGATAAGCATCCAGAGGGGGGCAGCAAGGATGGCCAAGGACCTTCAGGGCAGATGGGAGCAAGCTCTCTGCTCGTGCCAGCTCAGATCATCATGTGTGGCTCAGCTGAAAGAAATAAGGATGGTTCATCTGCAGAAGAGAGTACTTAGGACAGGATAGCCATCTGCAGGTTTTTGAAGATCTCAAATATGGAAGAGGAATTAGGTTTGTTCTGTCTTGCTCTGGAAGGCAGATCTGGGTGCAGTGGTTGCTGGAAAAAGTGGAAGCAGGATTGGCCTTGCTGTTAGGAATAGCACGAAAAAGGAGAGCTGTCCCAAAGTGGGCTGGGCCACCTGGGGTGGTAGTAGGCCCCCAGGATTGGAGATCTTCAAGAAAAGGCTGGCTGAGTGCTTGTCATTCTGTTCAGCGATGTGGTGGGCTGGGTGAACTCTGAGATCTCTCTCAACTCCAAGATTCTGTGAATGAACCCTACTCTCCCCTCTCACCCTAAGCTCCCCAACCCCAACTGAAGGAGAGAGAGGAAGAAGGAAAGATCATCAAAGGATACTCACGGAGCCTTGACCTGGACCACCATGTAGCCCTGTGCAGCCAGCCAGACAGGGGGTGACGTACTCAGTGTGGCTCCTGGTGTCACATACAGGGTTGAAGTCGCTCTTGGAGCAGGAACACAGCTGGGTACAATTTAGGAAGTCCCCATTTTCAGGAAGAGTGCTGGGGGAAAAAAAACCAATGTCACAAATCAGATCTTCCCCCATGGTATTACTCCCCCTCCATCCCCAATTTCTTTCTATCTTTCTTACACCAATCATGATGTTTCTCAAAGTGCAATAATCTCAGGAATTCAGACACTTTTCTAGACTTCACTGTAAAAATATAGATTCAGTAGTCAATTAACATGGAGAATAATATTATTGGTATTGGCATTGTATCCTGTCAAGTTACTAATAGTTATAAAGGGAGATGCAACTTTTAGCTAAAATACAGCGTTCCCCTTTAGGAATCAGCCAGAGCAGCCCCTACTTGGGGGAGGCGTCATCATCATTTTTAAAGAATTTTGATCCTGGAGGCTCCATTGGATCTTTCTGCAATGTCCACCATCAAAATAACTCTTTGCTTAGTTTCTTATGAAAGTCACTCCCTTCTGGGATTGTATGTGTTGGATATATTGAGCTGGGGTCAGTTTTCTCTTCAGCTCAAACTGCCATAGCTACAGCAACCTTCTCAGATACAGTTTCTCTAGGGTTTTTACAAATGAAGTGATCGAGGCCCTAAGAGGTTAAATGTCTTTGCCTGGGTCATAGACTATCAGAGCTAGAAGGGACTTTAGGTGGTAACAATTAAATAAGTGACATTTATAAGGAGCTTTAAGATTTGCAAAGTACTTTACATACATGATCTCAACGGATTATCACAACAGTTTGTGAGGAAAGTACTTCATATATCATCTCTATTTTACAGGTAAGGAAATTGAGACTTAAAGAGGTTAAGTGACTTGCCCAAGGTCACACAGCCTTGGTAGTGTCAAATACAGAAACTGAACCCTAATCCTTCCTGACTCCAAGTTAAGCACTCCTTCCACTACACCCCACCCCACTGTCTCTTAGAGATGATCTAGTACAAGCCCCTCATTTCATAGTAAGTTAATGACTGAGAAACAATGTCAAGGATGCAGTAGAATTTAAGTCTTTTGAAGTAAATGACTGGTTAAGAGGATCTTGGGGGTGGGTGTTTGTATGTGCCTAGCATAATACCTGACACATAAGAGATGCTTAATACATGTTGAAACAAGTTGGAGTTTGGCTAGTACTCAGGTCTCCAGATTCCCTGAGGCTCTCTGAAACTCACTGAGGAATTGCTCATATGGCTTGATTACCAGAGGGCCTGGCGAGTCCTTTGTGGGCAAAGTTCTAGGGTGGGTACTGTGAGGGAGGAAGCAAAGCTCTGCCTTCAGAGAATCTCTGGGCTGAGGTAGAAGGTATAGCCCCTGCCTTCAGAAGGGAGGCCTGGTTTTAAAGACAGACATGATCTCTGTCATCAGAGGGTCCCTAGTCAGAGATGGCAAGATCCTGCCCCGAAGAAGCTCTGAGTCTGAGAATTGGTGAGAAACATCCTCTGTCCACAAGAAATTAGTTTGAGTCCAGAGTCTGAAGGAGAGATAAGAACTTCACCCAGGACATGGACATAAAATAAAAAAATTAAGAATACAACATAATCTATAACCTCTGAAAGAATGCCCAGTGAAGAACTAAGTAAAGCTACTGAGGTTGATCAGGAAAATCTTCCTGGAGAAGGTGATTTAGAAGGCAAATGCATAGAAGAGAAAGCAGTAGTAGGTATGTAGGAGTAGGAGTAGGAATGTAGGAGTAGGAGTAGGAATCTGGGTGGTAAAGAGGGTGGGAGGAAACCCTGGGGATGGAGGGAAGGCAGGTAAGCAATATATCTATCATAGAGACAGAAGTATAAGGTGGCAGATTTATGATCTATATAAGGAATAACTTCCTAACATTTAAAGTTGTGTCCCAGGGGGATAAGCTCCCCTATCATAGGCTGGTCCCCGTGCTCAGGGATGTCCTGGTTGTTGTCCTTCATTTTTGAAGAAGACCAAAATGACATCACTGTGCTAAAGTCAAGTTTCAGTGTGTCCAACTGTGGCTGATCAGACCAATATGAACTTGGAATGCTCTACTACATGTGAACATTTGGGGTAGATTCTCTAAATCTGCACAGCCTGTGTTTCCTTTGAGCTGTTTCAATTCTGCTTTGCTCATAGAGCGCAGCACCTTTTCTGAGATGGGGACATCATGCTGAGCAGTCCTGTGCCAGTGTCTCACACATCACACAATCAATTCCAAAGTTCTTAAGGGAGACCTTGAGAGTGTCCTTGTATCACTTCTTCTGATCACCATGTGAATGCTTACCCTGTGTGAGTTCTCCAAAAAATAGACATTTTGGAAAGTATATGTTTTGCATTTGAACAATGTGGCCAGCCCATCAGAGTTGTGCTCTCTGAAGCAGAGTTTGAATGTTTGGCAGTTTAGTTTGAGTAAGATCCTTAGTATCTGGTACCTTATCCTGCCAGGTGATCTTCAGAATCTTCCTAAAACAATTCAAATGGAAGCAATTCAGTTTCCTGGCATGGCACTGGTATACTGTCCAGGTTTCACAGGCATACAACAATGAGGTCAGCACAATGGCTCTGTAGACCTTCAGTTTGGTAGTCAAATACCTCTTCTCTCCCATACTTTCCTTCAGAGTCTCCCAAACACTGAGCTAGCTCTGGCAGTGCTCAGGGCTGTAGGGAAGGAAGGAAGGAGAAGAGGAAGTGGAAGAGGAGATACAATCTCTGTCTTAAAGGGGCTTAAGGTCTGGTATTCAAGTTATCAAAGATCAGTCATAATTTAAAGAGTGATTATTCTTGTTTTTCTTGTTCCCACAGAGCAGAACTGGGAACAGTGAGTAGAAGTCACAGAAAAGCAGATTCTGGCTCAAGAGAAGGAAAAATTTTCTAGCAATCAGAGTAATCCAAAACTATAATAGGTCACCTCATGAGGTAGTGAGCTCTCCATCACTGTAAGTGCTCAAGCATTGGTCAGGTGACTGGCTATTGTTTGGGATGTTGCAAAGGAGAGTCATACTTGAGGTAGGTGGGTTTCTAAGGTGCCTTCTGACTCTGAGACTCCAAGAAATTCTGAAGAACTCTAAGAGTTTGGGATGAGGGTTAGGTGGAGGCCAGGTTGGGAAACCCAGATTATCCAAGATGGCCAGTGATCTGTGGGATAAAAGAGGGAGGAGGCCAAGTACTAAGTACAGGAAGTTGAGATGATGAGGAGGGTGATAATGGATGATGGGTAATGATTGATGATAATGATAACTATAACTAGGAATTTTGGCACCTGGGGCAAATCCAGTTGAGTCAAATTGGGAGGCTGGGGCTAAAAATGCCATTCCTAGATTGAGGTAGAATGGAGACAGAGGTTATGGGACTTGAGAAGGCTGAGGAACTGAGAGGCCAGGGCATCTGAAGAAGGTAGAGGCGCTGAACTTGTGGGGGAAGAGAATGGGTGATCCTAAAGGTTATAGGTGATGGCCACAAGGTCCCAGACATTACAGAGAGAGCTTTAAAAGAGGAAAGATTTAGAGGGCTTGTTGACTATTGATGGCAGTGGGAAACTCTGAAATGACAAGTGAGGCTTGTGCCAACTCCTCCTCCTGGCTTGGTGTCAGGAGTTTGAAAATGAAAGAGCAGCTAGCTTTGGAGAGGGTGCCAGGAGTGTGGGGGCTTCAGAAGAAGGCTTCAGTGAGCATAAGAAGATAGAAGGCATATGAGATGAAGGGATGTTGGATGAAGGGGAATTTGTTAACAATAGATGAGAGCTCCAGAGGGCTCAGTGGAAAGGGAGAGGAGAGGAAGAGAAAGAGACTGAGGAGGGCAACTGTTGAGGGCTGCTTTCAATACTGTCCTCTCTTCTTTCTGCTTTAGATACATGCTGATGGAGGTTAGAGGTCCCCAGGCCAGGCAGGGAAGGAGAGGAGCACAATGGCCATGGGACCTTAGGGTGGGGTATCCCAGGGGTGGTGTGAGGGAGCAGGCTAGTTGAGTGGGCAGTGGCCCTGACCAGATGTCCAACCCCTGGAGAAAGCCTAGCCACCCTCTGTTAGTCCCAGTTCTGATCATATTACCTCCGATTCTTATAGAACCTCAGCATTCACAAAGTATAGCAATTCTTTGAAGAGTGTCATTCAAATCAGTATGCTCCATTTTCCAGAAAAGAAAACGGAGGTTTGGAGAAGTTTGTCCAAAGTTACACAGATAAAAAGTAGGAAATTCACAGATTAAACCCTGGCCCTGGTCTGCAAATTCAGTGTCTTTTGCCTCCCCAAATGACAGGTCTCCTAGGGGGGCAGATGGAGGCAAGCCAGGTGCTGGGGTCAAAGTGGAGGTAAACCGCTGTCATCCTGTTGTTACAGCACTCATATGGGGCGGGGGGGGGAGGGGAGTAGGAAAGGTAGAGACCCAAAATCCTAGCACAGAATCTTCTTTCCCTTGAGAAAAAACAAAACAAAATAAAAAACTGTCGATGTATCTAAAACTGTCTTGGCATGTCTGACACAAGGGGTGGGGGCAGAGGCTGGAAAAACTTGGCTGCCTTTTTCTGTGTGGTGGGACCAGAGCCAGGTGGCACTGGACAAGGGGATGTTGCCCAGGGAAGGGGAGTTTTCCAGAGCAATATTTGCCAGGGCTTCTAAAAGCACAGCCAAGGACTTGAGAATCAGGCTTCCAATGAGAGAGGCAGTGCAATGAAATCGGGGAAAAGCTGGCTTTGGGGCTGGAGGAATGAGGCTTTTATCTTGCAATGCTCCCTGTGAACCTAGGCAAGTAAATCACATCTTTTCCCTGGGCCTCCTTTTCCTCCTCTGAAAAATGAGGGGTTGAGACTAAATGATCTCTACAGTATTTTCAAATTTGAAATCCTCTGATCCATGATCATCTACATCATCCTTATCGATTGTGATGGTCCCTAGGGATGCATAGAGCTCAGGACATCCCTAAGGCATGGGAGGAATCTGCCACATCCCTAGAGGAGTTTGGTGATAGGTATCACAGTCAATCAGTCAACACATGTAGATGGCTTGATGTTCCCAGCTTTGGTACCACTAGAGATGGGGAGGAAGACTAATGAACATTATCTTTACCTGCAGGAGGGACATTTTCTGTGAAAGAGAGGGAAATGAGAAGCCCAGCAGTGTCCAATAGAGAGAAGAGCTTCTTGGAGGGTTCCAGAAAGGGATGTCGACCAAATATGAAGGCTAAAACTTATACGTAATAAGGGAACACAAAATACTTAACACTTAAAGTCATGTTATGTCCCTGGGACTGGGGTAAGGGGTAAGGGTGGGGAGTGGGGAAGGGAGTTGATCCTTGGGTTCAGGGACCATATTTCTCATCTAAGACTAGAGAATCCTGGAGGGCAAAGGTCCCATCTCCTTCCTTCCCCTCAGACATGGGCACCTCCCACTGAACCTAGTATTAGGGAATTAGGCTTAACACATAGTAGATCCACAATTAGTCCAAATATTTGACTGGTCAGTGTAGAAGGAGAAAGTAGCAGAATAAAGATCCTAAGGAGAAGGAAGCAGGACAGGAGCTCCTTAAGGCTAGGGCTTGTATTTCTATGTACAGTACTTTGGGCAGCTAGGTCAGGAAGAGCTGAGTTCAAATTCAGCCTCAGATCCTTACTAGCTATGTGACCCTGGGCAAGTCATTTAATCCTGTTTGCCTCAGTTTCCTCATCTGTAAAATAAGCTGGAGAAGAAAATGGCAAACCACTCCAGTATCACTGCCAAGAAAACCCCTAATTGGAGCCACAAAGAGTCAGACATGACTAAAAATGAGCAACAACAGGACATCTGTTTTTATGAGGGCTCCAAACTCTTGGTTAGGGGCACACTGAGAGAAGAAAAGATGTCAATGGGTGGAGACAGAGCCCAAAAAGCAGCCAGAGAATTGTAATGGTCAAATGAGGACCATAAGTATGACCTTGGGTCAGTCACTAGCCCTCCTTTTTGTAAAATGAGCCAACTGGATGCAATGATCCCCGAGGTTATCACTAGTTCTAACAGCCTACTTTATATGTTCTAACATTCCACACTCTTCTATAACTCTTAACACTGATATTCTATGTTCTAGGGGTTCTTTCAACTCTGATATTATATATTCTATATTCCAACGTCCCTCTCAGCTCTAATCTTCTATATTCTACATTCTAAAGCCTCTTGCTGCTCTTATGTTCTACGTTCCAAGGTTCTTTGAAGTTTTGGCATTCCTGGATTCTAGGGCCAGGGTCAGGGATGTTTGGGAAATTCTGTTCTGATGTCAGAGTCAAATCTGAGCCAACAAAGAGGCTCCCCAAGGGATATGGAATCTTTCTGGAGAAGACAGAAATGTTAACTTCACCAGCTGTCTCAACAACTTTTAAGTGCCTTAGAGGACAGACTGGAGTCTAAAAAGTGGGAGGGGAAGGGGAGGAAGGGTGGAGGGATGTTGCTGAGGACCAAGTTGACTGGAAATGGTGAGAAAGAAGGGACAAATTGATCTTCTGTGGTTAAGCAGAAGGCAGGGAGAGGCCTGATCTCTGGCTGCTCCCCCAGGAACAAAAGCCCCTCAGCAGGATCAGGCCCAAGGCTTTTAAATTCCTAGTTCTTGTTCTCTCTCTCTCTCTCTCTTGCTTTTTGGAGGGGGGAAGTCGGGGCAATTGGGGTTAAGTGACTTGTCCAAGGTCACATGGCTAGTAACTGTTAAGTGTCTGAGGCCACATTTGAACTCAGGTCCTCCTGACTCTAGGGCCACTGCTCTATTCATTGTGTCACCTAGCCGCCCCTAAATTCCTAGTTCTCACTCTGACTTGATCAGATGAAACGGTTGAGACCAACTCTAGAATACTAGGTGCTACACCTTGTTCTGCCACGCAAAAGCTTTTCTCCTTCCCTAGGTGGGGAGTTTAGTGGAGCTCTCATAGCCCCAAGTGAGGCTGAAGCTGGGGATGTGTCCAAACTCCCATTTACCTAGGGCTTCCTCTCTTTCAATCAGCTAACACTAAAGAGCCTGCTATGTTCTAGGCACTTTGTTAAGTGTTGGGGATATCAAAAATGCCCACAACAGTTCCTGCTCTCAAGAGGGCTCAGCTAATGGTGGGGGGGGGGGGGGGGGGGAAGAGGAGCAACAAGTAAACAGTTAGGTACAAACGAGATAGACTTAGGATAAATTGGAAACACTCTCAGAGGGAAGGTGCTAGAATTAAGAGGGATGAGGAAAGACTTCTTGTAGAAGGTGGGATTTTAGCTGGGATTTGAAGGAAGCCAGAAGGCGGAGATGCCTAATGCCCCTTCTGCCTAGGACATGTACTATGTTCTAATAGTCCAACCTCTTTCTCTCATTTCTGCCTGTGGCATCATCACTCACAGACGTCTTATGAAATCTTGGGTTGGTTGTTTCCCCTTCCCCCCTCCACCCCCCCCGCCTTTTTCTCCTGCCTCTCAGTTATCAAGTCCCTTTATTTCTATGCTGGCAATTGCTTTTGTAATTGTCTTTTTCTTTTTGTTCCCCCTGCTCTTCCACTGTCCCTGTTCTTGGCTCTTATCAGCCCCTGGACCAAAGCAACAGCCTCTAAGCTCCTCTCTGAACATCTGCTCTCCTTCTCTCTCTTTTATGCCGTACATAAAACCAGACTAATCTTTATGCAGAAATCTGGTTACAAGTCACTCGTCTGCTCTAATCCCTTAAGTGCCTCCTTGTTATATACCAACTCATACTCAAAAGATCAAACTTTTGATAGGATTATAAATTTAGAACTTAAAGGAACCTTGGAGGTCATTTAGTTTAGTTCCCTCATTTTACAGATGAGGAAACTGAGGCACAGAGGTTAAATGACTCATTTAAATCACACAGGTGACAGGACTCAAATTCAAACCCAGTTCTAGTAATGAAATCTAATATTCATCCAAACACCTATGGATGGAGGCCTGGGATTCACGATGTCCACACTTTTAACTACCTTTCCAGCCTCACTTCTTTGTGCTCTGTGCCCCAGTCAAACTGGATGACTTTCTTTGACCCCATCCCCTTCACCTTAATGGATGTACCAGCCTCATTGTCTTCACTCACACTGTCTTAGAACATCCTCTCGCTATATAGCATGCATCTCTTAAAAATATAACTCACATGTTACCTCCTCTAGGAGGCTTCCTCCATCACTTGGTCAGTAATGGACTAAACTTTGTATCACCCCAATACCCAGTGCAGAGCTCTCTGCACACAGTAGGCACTTAATAAATGCTAACTGCCTATTATGGTCCCTTCTACCCCTAATATTCTCTAAGTACTGTTTCTTGTACTTTCTGGGCAGGTTCTCTGGATTTTACAAACTGATCATTCAGTGATATGGGTGACGGTGATCCCTGCTAGTGTTTGCATAAGAGAGGGATAGAGAAGATGCCTCCACCACCATTACCAAGGCTCTCCATCCTTTCTCAGTTAAGGAACCTTTGTAACTCCTATCCATTCCCTCAAATCTCCCAAGCTAGCAAGAGTCTGACATTAGGAGAATAGTATTTGCCTATCCGGTTGTAGCTAATTTTAACTTGTCTTTATTGTAATGCTATAGAAGTATTGACAAACACTATCACTTGATGTACATTTTCATAGGTGCCTTCTGGAGACAATGTCCCTTCTTTTATGGCCCAAACTAAAGATTCTCTTGGAGAAGAAAATGCCAAACTACTCCAGTATCTTTGCCAAGAAAAGCCCAAAATGGGATCATGAAGAGTTGGACATGACTGAAATGAGTGAATGACAAAAGGGATTCTCTAATTGGAGAAATTTCAGATCTAGTAGAAGGCTAGGACTAGTGGAGAGATTTTGTGGGCAGGCAGCATCTTGCGGGGCTCCTCATTTCCTACTTCATAGATAACTACAACGTTGGCCTATGCCAAAGGTCTCTTCTCTTACTCACCTGGGGCCATAGACATTGGCGATAGGATGGGTGGGGCAACCCATGAAGAAGAGCGGCAGGCCAAGCAGCAGACAAGTGAGGGCCCCTATGATACCAATGGCTGCACAGCGAGTGGGGACCAAGTGGAGACGCTTAACCAGGACCCCCCCGGCCACAAGGCCCACTATGGCTGCAGGGATGCTGATACTGCCGATGAGCAGGTTGGCGAAGGAGGCAGTGACAGAGAACTGACGCTCCAGGAATTTGGGCAGAAAGGTAGCCATCCCAGCCACCATGGAGGTCATGCAGACCTGGGCCAGGACCACCAGGAGGAAGATGGGGTGGCGCAGATTCCGTAGCAGCACTTGGGGGAAGACTGTCAGGGAGAGAAAGAGAAGATCAGATCAGTCATTCCTACATGAACAGTAGCCCAGGGCTGAGAAGAAGCTTAGCAAGTACCTGTCTGCTTTCTAACTGTTGCAAGACTCTCCTATGGTCTCCTCAAAAGGAGACTTGAGCACTTCCAGTAAGGATGGGCATCTCACTGTTGAGGTAGGCTAGTAGGACAGCTTAGAAAGTCCGATTAATTAGACCCACACTAAAAAGAGGAATGCCCTGAGTCCTGAGCCAGCCCATTTCATGTTAGCTCTAATTGTTAGTTTTCCCTTAGGCAGAACTGCAATTCTTTCTTTATAGCAAGTTCTCAAGGACTTCAAGTTCTTCCATATAGGAAGCCCAGTCACTCACAGGACCCTAGAATCTAAGAGTTGGAAGGGACCTTATAAGGTTCCTTTTGTCTCTTTCCCAATTCAAGAATCTCCTCTATCTTTTCTTTGAGGCAAGTAGACTTGTTTGGGTCATACAGATTGTAAGCATTTGGGATGAAATTTGAACCCAAGTTGACTTTGGTCAAAGCCAATTGTTTTTTCTACTGTACCATGCTGCTTCCCATGCCTTCCTCTCCCCTCCCATCCCTTCCCATTTCCTCCCCTCCCTCCTCTTTCCCTTTCATCTCTTCTATCCTATCCCTTCTCTTTCCCTCCCCTCCCCTTTCATTTCCTTCCCTTTCTTCTCCTCTCCTTCCCTCCCCTCTCATCCTATTCCATCATTGTTCCATCCCACTTCACTCTACTCTGTCCTATTTTTTTATCCCAATATTCACCCTGCTCTCCAGCCTGGCTGGTCCATTGCTGTCTTCTCCCCACCCCTCACCACATGCCAGGAGCATTTTTTTTGCTCATGCTGTTCCCTCTGACTTATACATTCAATTCAATTCAATCAATATTTATGGAGCTCCTTCTATGTGTAAGGCAATGTGTTAGGCATTAGGAACCCAAAGACAAGATGAAAGATGATTCTTACCCTCATGGAACTTACACTCTATGGTGGGAGAGGGTGGGGATGGGGACAAAAACAAAGCATGTAGAGATGAATACAAGATAAGCTGAGAAGGGAGGGAGCAATAAAACAAAATTGGGGAGAGGAGGAATCAGCAAAGTCTCCTCATAGCAGATGGTACCTGAGGGGAGCCTTGGAAGAAGCCAAGGGTTCTAAGTGGAAGAAGTGAGGAGTGAGTGCATTCCAGGATACAAAGACAGGAAGTAGAATGTCAAGCTCGAAGAACAGCAAATCTGCCAGTTGTGCTGGCATGTCAGGAGCATGAAGGGGAATAATGTGAAATATCTAGAAGGGTCAATTGGAGCCAAATGCTCTCTCCCTTTCTTTTGCTTTGCTTCCTCTAATTCTATTCATCCTTCAAGGCCTAGCTCCAGCCTCCTATCCACTAAAAAGCCTTCACTGACTCTAATCTACCTCCATTCCTACCTCCTCTAATCTTTATTGCTTGGGTTTATCATTTAGTATCTACCATGAAATGTTCTCTAGGTCCTACAAGGACACTCTCAAGGTCTTTCTGAAGAACTCTGGAATTTATTGTGAGACATGGGAGACACTGGCACAGGGACCACCCAGCATGGTGGGTTCACATCAAAGAAGGCACTGTGCTCTATGAATGAAGAAGAATTGCAGTAGCCCAAAAGGAACATGAGATGCACAAATTTAGAGACATCTGCACCCCAAATGTTCATATGGACTATTTGTGTCAGATCTGCAGTAGAACCTTCAGAGATGGTATTGGTCTGATCAGCCAGTCAGACACACTGTACATCGACTCAGCCCTAGTGATATCATTTTGGCCATCTCTGAGTATGAAGCACAACTATTCCCTAGTGTGATTTATAACATAGAACATAGATTGTAAGAGCTGGAGGAGACCTCAGAAAATAGATTAGCTGTGTTAGAAGGGACCTAAGAACAAATAATCTTACAGCCAGACAGAACCTTACAAAATGGAACATAAGATGTCACAACTAGAAGAAAAAAAAAGAATGTTAGGCCTTTAGAATTCAGGATTCATCCATTCCTTCGACAAACATTGTTAAGTAGTAGAGTCTAAATACCATATTGGGCACTCGAAGAGATACAAAGTTTAGATTGGAGATGATCTTTGTCATCGGACAAGGAAGAAAAATGGATGTCAGAACTGGAGGAATCTTAGAAAATACCATAAAATAGTAGGGGGGGAAGGGACCTTAGGACACACCTTCATCCACTAAGCAAATACTGTTATAATAGAAACTGGGGATCCATAGTTTAGATAGAATTGTGTTCTAAGGTCCCTTCCAACTCTCAGTTAGACCATATGCATTCACTGAGCACCTGAGTGTGCCAAGCACTATGCTAAGTGCTAAGGATACAAAGAAAGGCAAAAGGCAATTCCTGCTCTAAAGGAGTTCACTTTCCAACAGGAGAAGCAACATACCAATATTCTTTGTTATTTTGTGCCTTTGAGATCTGATATTTTACACCCTATGGTTCAGAAGAATAGAATCTCAGAGCTGCATGGGACCTCAGGAGTCATCTAGTCCCACCTGCACTTGTACATAAACCCTCTCGACGACATCCCCAGTGAGTGGTAATCCAACTACCACTTGAAGACGCAGAGTAAAGAGGCATGCCTAGCTCCCATGGCAGCTCATTTCTCTGCTAGCTCTAATTGTTAGAGTTTTTCCTTAGGCAGAACCTCATTTCTCCTAGTTCTTCTCTCTTGGGTCAGGCAGAACAACTCTAATCCTTTTAAGATTTAGGCCACAATTCTAACCTATCTATATCTCATCAGATGCTGACTCTTTCAGGCTATGTATAAATCATCCCTCAAGCTTTGTGTCATCTGCAAATCATATAAGCATATTATCTCTGCCTCTATCCAAGCCTTTGGTCAAAATGCTGAACATCCAGGGCTGAGGGTTTCGGTTTCTCTCTCTCTCTCTCTCTCTCTCTCTCTCTCTGTCTCTGTTTCTGTCTCTTTCTCCTCTCTCTTTTTCTTTCTCTCATTCTCTGTCTCTATTGCTCCCTCTTCCTCTTTCCACTCCAACTCTAGAAAGGACACTCTATTTAGAGTTAGGGCACCTTGATACTTCCTACCTGTGTGACCTTAAGAAAATCCTTTTAGCTTCTCCTGACCTTAGGAACCTCATCTGTAACATGACAGGGAGGATGGATGAAATTAATTTGGAGGTACTTTCTGGCTCCAAAACTATGGTCCCCTGCCTACTTCTAGGTTCTGGTTATTCAGTTGGTTCTGAATAAATTTAACTGCGCTATTGTCTAGCCCAGTGGTTCTCAACCTGTGGGTTGTGACCCCTTTGGGGGTGGAATGACCCTTTCACAGGGGTCACAGGGGTCACCTAAGATCATCGGAAAACACATATTTCCAATGGTCTTAGGAACCGAGACACTGCTCCTCTATCCGTCTCCAGGTGGGTCTGCCCACATACCAGTATTAAAGGGTTGTGGCATTAGGAAGGTTTAGAACCACTGGTCTAGCCCATACCTCATCTTGTTCAGAAGGATAATATGAGAACCTTTGTCAACTGCTTTGCTGAATTTGGGATATAATATTTCCAAAACATTTCCTGTATTTGGTCAATCTATTCTAAGTTGCTGATTTCCCACCCAGTGTTAAAATTCCATGTCCTATTTTCTAAGGTTCCTCCTAGCTCTGACATCCTCTACTCTATGACCTGAAGTCCCTCAAAGCCCTGGCATTACATGGTTCCATGAAGGCAGAACATGAAGTACTTGGCTCTGTCTGCAACAAATTTTACTTTATGTGTGTCAATTCCAGGTTGTTCAGCTTTGGAATTATGATGGGAAATAGTGTCTTTTTAGGGAAACTGTAAGGGTGAAGCAGCTGGGATGGTTTGAGGTCGATGCCAAGTGAAGACAGGAATATGGACTATGACCACTGACAAGACCCTGGTAGAATGAGCAAAGGTTCCCTTCCTCCCACAGACAAGGACATGTGATGTCCTCTAAATGAGTCTGACCTAGTCCTCTACCTCCTGCACCATGAATTACCATCATCAGAAGAGAATACTACTCCAAATGGAAGACCATATGGCCTGCCTCTAGGTGACCAGCCAGGAAGTCAGGCCAGGGAGCTGTCTCCCATGGAGCCAAGAAAATAAATACAAACAGTCCCCTATTATAGAGTAGATGGATAAGCATGGAATTCCCCCTCTCAGTGCTCTTCATCCCTTCCTGGACCTACACCCTTAGCTGTACAAACAGAGAACACGGTCATAAATAGTTAGAACTGGGAGGGAACTTACAGATGATTTGTAACATCTTTGTTTCACAAATGGAGTAACTGAGGCATGACAAATGGTGAGGTTGAGGGGGAGGGGTGGCACAAAAAGTCAGAGCAAGATGAAACCTTAGCACATAAAATGTTAGCACATAGAACGTAAGCTGGAAGGGGTTTTCTCTACAGTATCAATCACTGTAACTCCTTCAGGGAAGGAAACTAAATGGCAGAGCAGGGAAATGACCTAACCAAGCTCACAAGGCAGGCTGCCTAGAAATGCTTTAAATAACGGAGATCTTGTGACAGAGTTGAGCCTAGAACCCGGGGCTCCTGAAACTCAGGACTGAGTCCTTGCCCTGCACATGGGAACCTCCAAAGCAACTGGCTTAGTTTTCCAAAGTTATTGTCCCCAAGAAGCCTTCTTGGATTAACCCTGCCTTCTTCAAATCCCTTCTTCTCACTGTAGACTCAGTCTTCCCTATGAGATTTGAATCTGTACTTAATTGCAATTATTTTGTAAGCAATCTTACAAAATGTATGTGCCTGGACTTATCTCAAGTAGACTGCAAGTTATCTGGGTTCAGGGGCTTTATTTCCCCCTCAGACTAGGGCATATCTGAGATCAGAGATTGTATGTTTCCCCCATCCTAGACTGGGGGCTCATTGAGGTCTGGACCTGGGCCTTGCCCTCATAGCAGGGGTCCTTAATGGAAGCAGTCATATGTTTTCCTCAGACTCGAGGCTGACGGAGGGCAAGGAGTTCCTCCTCCATCTATCTCCCCAGTCCATAGAATAGGGTGCTCAAGGCCCCTGAGACTCAGCTGAAGCCTGGAGTCAGGGCTAAGACAGGTCCACTGATGGAAAGACCTTGTGGTCAGGGATACTTTGGCCTCTGTGACTTGCATGTGGAAAGAGAAACCACAAAACACAGTTTGGCTGAGGGCGTTGGCTCAAAGAACCAGCTTCAGTTACTGACCCTACCTTCTCTCTGGCGTTTTGCCTATGTTGCAATTAATAAGTGTGTTATTGTTTCAAAGTAATCATGTCTTCTGGTCATCAAGATTCCTATGGTCTCCAAGGTCAAGCAATGCATCCTCCTGTTTCCAGGCACCATCCTGTGGAAAACCTCACAGTTCTTCATCTGATAGCATTTACATGGCACTTTAAAGTTGGCAGAGCATTTTATAAGTGTTATTTCACAATAGCTCTGTGAGGTTGGTGCTGTTCTTATTCCTGTTTTATGGGTGAGGAAACTGAGTCTGAAGGAGGTTAAGTGACTTGTCCAGGGTCTCACAGGTAGGAAGCATCTGAGGTCACATTTGAACTCAGGTCTTCCTTACTCCAAGGTCAATACTCTACTGCGCCATCTACATAACAACATCCTCAGATTACAGTGTACACACAGCCTAGCATTGGTTTCAACCAGTCTCTGATGGTTTCTTCTGTCTAAGTTTTGACTGTTCCCAAACTAGGAGCCACCTGAAATCAGGAACTCTAGAACATAGACATGTCAGAGCCATAACGGGACCCAGAACATGGCAATATGATATAAGAGCTGGGATAAATAGAATAAATAACACAATGTCTAAGCTGCATGTGGCCTTAGAACATAGCTGTGTGTGCCCCATTGTCAGGGCAGCTAGGCCAGCACACTGGATAAAGCACAGGCCATAGAGTCAGGAGGACACGAATTCAAATCCGGCCTACTGTGTGACCCTGGGCAAGTCAATTAACCCCAATTGCCTCACCAAAAAAACTCCAAAAACCAACAACATAGAACATCAGCACTCAAGGGGGCCTTATAAACCACAGATCATCAAAGGTAGAAGGATTCAAATTCTTGGGAATTTGAAAGTTAGACTATAGGAGAAAGAACATCAGAGCTGGAAGGGCCCTAATAGTATCTTTCTAATCCAACTCTCTCACTTACAGGGGAGGAAATTGATAGCCAAAAACGGAAAATGAGTTGTCCAAGTTATTGGCAAAGGAAGGGCTGGCACCTCAGTTTTCTGTCTCTTTTCATTAAACCACCTTGCCTTACCATTTTTCTCTCTATCCTTCACAGGACCTGGCCCAAGGCTATGTGTGGCTAACTCTCTGTTCAATGAAGCAACAGGTTATTAACAAGCTGTGTCTTATCCTTGGGGCAGTGAGGAGCCAGTGAAGGTTTTGGAGCAGGGGAATGGGCTTATTTAGATCTGTGCTATAGAAAGATTATTTGCGCAGCAGTTTGAAGGATGGGTTGGAGGAAGGAGACACTGGAAGTAGAGAGGCTAGTGGGGGATCTATTACAGTGGTCCACATGGAGAGGTTGGCAACAACAGGGGAGAAAATAAGGAGAGAGATTTGAGAGATATTGTGGATGTCAAATAGACAGGACTTTGCAATGAGATGGATAGAGGGAAGAGGCAAAGATGTAGCATGGGGACAAAAGCACAAACAAACAAACACTGTGTCTTACTCATATGTTTAACATCTTTTAAGTTTTCTTTCTTATTCTCCCATGGTGTAGTGAATAGAGTGCTGAGCCTAGAGTCAGGAAGTCCTGAGTTCAAATCCAGCCTCAGACAATTACTAGTTGTGTGACTCTGAGCAAAGCATCTTCTGTGTGCCTCAGTATCTTCATCTGTAAAATGGAGGTAATTATAGCACCTACCTCCCCGGATCGTTGTGAGGACCAAATGAGGTAATATTTGTAAAATGAGCTTAGCACAAAGCCTGGCACGTTACAGGCACAGTATAAATGTTAGTTATCATTACTATTTTCATTGGACCGCAAAAGACTCGTCCAACTGAATTATTACTACTCACTTCTGCTGATTCATGGTGCAAATGATTTTTCTAGTACAGAGGCAGCATTATACAGTTGCACAAAATGATAAATTTCAAGAGAGAGACAGAGAGAAAGAGACAGAGACAGAAAGAGAGAGAGAAACATTTCCATTTACAAAGTAGAATAGAAAAAGAGGTCTATGTGTGAAATCATGAATCTCCTTTATATATAGATAGGTTGCTTTACCAAAAAAAAGTAAGCAATAAATTCAACATGTTACTTTTACGTATTATTCTTTTTTAAAAGATAGCTAGATGTTCTTTTGAGGAAGACAAAGGGACAGTTCTTTCCAAAGCATGGCTTTATATCATCATGAATTTTTGTGATCACGGCATGTACCAATAGTGCATTCTTACCATATGGAGCTCTGCCAAATGTTCTGCCTTTCAGAATGGAGTCTCATATTGGAAAAGGTGGGGAGCCACCACTCCAAAAGGATTCTAGTATCTGTGGTTTGACTGGTTATTGCCCATTCGTTCTTTGGTTTTGTGACTGGGTCCCCCACCTCTCCCCATCCCACCACTCCACATCTCCTCTTCCCTTTGCCAGAGCTGGTGCCCACGTCTGACTGATCCTCTGACGGGCAAAAGGGACACTTACTTCTGATGAACTGTATCACAGTGAGGTCTGGAGCAATCTGGGCCTCTTCATCCTTCTCTTTGTCTGGGGAGCTACCTGCTCCCGACTTGATGAGAGAGCTCTCTCCCTACAAAGAAGTACAAAGGAATTGTCAGGGGGAGTGATGGGTGCTTTGCCTTTAGCCCTCTCCATCTGGGGCTGACCATGTGTTCAAAGGGGATGGAGCATGGGGGAATGAAGGGTATGGTACAGATGGGATGTAACAACAAGGACAGGCAGCAAACTTGTCATCATCTCCGGTGGCATGGCTTTCATTCTAAGATAGTTATAGGGCACTCATCACCACTACCATCGTTAAGGCCTTGATTATTCTATCACTATTCTCAGTAAGCCAGGACCATGACTCCCACCAGAGAATGGTCCTACTCAGGGGTGTTGTGAGACTCAAACAAGACAATGAATGAAAGCACTTTGAAGCGATAAAGTGCTACATAAATGCCAGTTACTATGATAATCATTAGTCATCAGGCCTCCAGTCTGGTGATGATGGCATTCCCTCAGCCTTCTACTGCACTCCTGCTAAGCTCAAGCAATATCTAAAGAGAAATATAGGGGCATATTGGCAAACGTTTAGCAACTGGGGCTGGGGTGACGGGGAAATATGCACACAAACTTATAAGCTTAATCTTCATCATTAATACTTTAAGTTGAGACAAGCAACAAAATAATAAATCAAGCCATGACCAAAAATTTAACAACCAGCTCCCCCAAGCTCATTAGAGCTGGTTCCAGCACACTCTTCGACCTGTCCTAGAACACTACTCTGTTCATTTGGGATTCAATCACCTGGGCACACTGGAGACCGTCCATTTGCCCAGTCTATGATCTAGACTCATTCTCAGACAATCAGAAAGCCTTCTTATAGCAGGGCAGGTGTTCAAGTATTCCCTCATCCAAACCAGGACAAAGATGAGGAAATTCAAATTGGCATCCAGCATCTTAAAAACCAAAATAATTCAACCTGAAATAGGCTACTTAGGGCAGCTAGGCAGCACAGTGCATAGAGCGCTGGGTCTGAAGTCAGGAAGACTCACCTTCCCAAGTTCAAATCCAGCCTTATACACTTACTGTTTGTGTGATCCTGAATACGTCACTTAACTCTCTTTGCCTCATATGTAAAATGGGCTGAAGAAGGAAATGGCAAACCACTACAGTATTTTTTTCAAGAAAATGCCAAAAGGGGTCATGGAGAGTCAGACAGGACTGAAATAATAGAATAACAACAATAAATGACCCCTTTCCTTATATCAGAGGCTTCTGGGGTTGCTACCTCAGTTTCCCAAAAGCTTGGAAAGGTAAAGGAACTTTCTAAAGATTAAATTGCAGTCAAATTGTACGACTCTTTGGACCTGGTTTTGACCTGAGTCTACTTTTGCCTTCTGTAGGGGAAGGTTGTATGTAAGATGGAACAGGAGAAGGCTGTGAGCTGAGCAATCAGAGGAAGGGATTGAGAATGTGAACCAGAGACCTTGGGAGCTGCGAAGGATCGCAGTGTTTGTATTTGAGGGGAAATCTGGAAGAATGGAGAAGCTGAAGGACAACAAGAAAGACTTTATCTGAGAGAGGAGGTAAAGGTAGGTCATAAGGCAAACTGGTCAGACAAGGTTAGCAACAGGAGAGAAAGGAGGATGCGTGAAGCTGCCAACGCACTGTTTAAGGTTAAAAGGAGGATGAAAACCGAGGCCCTGAGGCATTCTTTTATTTCCATCATATCAGTTGTTGCTCTTCAGTTGGTTTTCAATAGCGTTTGACTCTTCATGACCCCATTTGGGGTTTTCTTGGCAAAGATGCTCAGGTGGTTTGCCATTTCCTTCTCCAGCTCATTTTACAGATGAGGAAACTGAGGCAGACAGGGCTAAGTGACTTGCCCAGGGTCACACAGCTAATAAGTATCTGAGGCTAGATTTGAACTCAAGTCTTCCTGATTCTAGGCCTGGTGCTTTATCCACTGTGCCACCTCACTGGCATTTTCTTTGTCAAAATTTAAACAGTTGGTAAATTTGTAGCTTGCTTCAATGATTTCATACTCAAAATATGAAGGAAGAGACCAGAGGAGCTGCTATCCTAGACCTGGTCCTGAACAATAAGGAGGAACTAAATGCTGAAGTGGGAAAGACAGGAGGCCTCAGGAGCAAGTGATTTTTTCCATTATGGAGTTCATTATCAAGAAAATGAAAGTGGTGCCTACTCTGACATGCACCATGGATTTTTGGAAAGCAGATTTCAGCGGGCTCAGAGAAAGGATAGGTAGGGGCCAGTGGCTTCTTATTTTATAGAAATTGGACCAAGAAGGGTAGGAAGTTCTTAAGCAGAAACAATTCAGATAAGGAGGAGAGAAGGGAACTACCTAAAGAAACTAATTTGAATGCAAAAGGACCTTATGACAAATCCACATTTAAAAAACCTGTGTATAGAAGATGGAAGCAAAGATAAATGACCAAGGATAAATTTTTGTTCAGTTGTGTCCAACTTTTCATGATCCCATTTGGGGTTTTCTTGACAAAGATACTGTAGTAGTTTGCCATTTCCTTCTCCAGGTCATTTTACAGATGAGGAAACTGAGGCAAACAGGGTGAAGTGACTTACCCAGGGTCACACAGCTATTACGTATCTGAGGCTGGATTTGAACTCAGAAAGATGAGACTTCCTAACTTCAGGTTCAGCATTCTATCCACTGCACCACCTGACTGTCCCCTCATCACATCACACTGCCTCCTACAAAAGACTTGACAATCTGGATGATTACTGTGTACTTCTAGGGTTCATGGGAGTACAGATAATAATGCTAATGCTGAATTTGGAGTAGGAGAATCAAAATTTGAATCCTAGCTCTGTCATTTATAATGTATGACCATGAGCAAATCACTGAACCTCTCTAAGCCTTAGTATGCTCATTTGAAAAATGAAGGAGTTAAATTAGATGATCTCCAAGATCTCTTCTAGCTCTGCTTCTTTGATCCTGTGAAACTATTCAATATTGCTAAAGATGAGGAAATCTTGGGTAATAGACACAAAACCTCAGGGACACAGGCAGGCAACATTTTCATCCCTGCTCTGGACGAAAGGCAAGGGCTTCAGAAGAGGAAGGAAAACTTAGGAGATAAACAATTAGCTAAGAAATCAGAGTCTGAGAATGACATTTGTATTTCTGGACAATAGCCTGAAATATAGGCATGACAGGCTGCTGGCCAGGGATTGAGTGTACCTAATAAGAGCTGGCAAAAATGTGTTTGCTGAGAGAAAGCTAATAAATGGGCCATTACAATGATGATGAAGGGAGAGAGGGAGGGAGAAGAGGGGAAACAGAGGAAGGGAGAGGGAGAGAGAGAAGCAGAACATTTGTTCAGCCTTTACTATGTTCCAGGCATTGTGCTAAGTGCCAGGGTTACAAATGCAAGTAACAAATGAACAAGTTTCTACCTTCAAGGAGTATGTGTTCTAATTAACGGGTTTCTCTAGGGTAATTCACGAGGAAGGGGAAAAGAGGTACAGATGGCATAGTCAGGCAGAGGGAGAAGACAACCTATGGAGTACCACCAAACTAGGTAGCATAAAAAGAATCTGCAATGTAGAAAAAAAAATAGCAGTAGGGATACCCAGAAATTCAAAAAGACAAAATTCAAGAAAGGAGCTAATAATAAAAACATATGGCCTTAGATGTCTATATAAAAAAGCACAAAGTATGGGTAAACTAGAAATCCTACTTCAAAGAGAAAATATGATCTCAGAGGTCAAAATATTTATCTATCCAATACATTGTGGAACAAGACCCAAGATGGGAATATGACACTGGATGAATATATCCTATTCAAAAGGTACAGGATAGATAAAAGGCTAGGGAGGGTATGCAGATGGCAGAGAAACTTTATATATTAAAATGGTGAGGAATTCCAGGAGCCAAAGCAGGAGGTGGCAGGGGCTGGGAGGGAAGGGGAAGAAATGTTGCAGAGAGCATCTGAGTGCATGGATCACAGTAGAGCACAATCAGGAGTGCTGCACAAAGGTTCCTTGGCCAGGTATGGATTGGACTGCCTCTGACGCTGCTCCCAACTCAGACTGAATGATTCCAGCCCTGACATTCTTGCCTCTGTTCTGCATCTTTCATATCCTTATTCTCCTGCTGCTCATGCCCTCAGTTCTGGATCACTGGCACCATTTGCTTTCTCTGCTACTATTCCCCTAGACACAAACATTGCCAGAGGAGGACATGAAATCTTTTAGGGCTGAACCACTACAAATTCAAATCATCTAATTTCAACTGGGCCCTCAGCGCTCCTCAGCAGTCCTTTTATTTATTCATGGTTAACTCTGTCACACTCTCCACAGTTTCTATTTCAAATCTCATCCCCAAGCTTCCACCTTCACCTCCCCCCACCCATTTCTCAGCAGGTGACTTTGTGCTCCACTTCACTCCACTCTCTCCTTTGTATCATACTTACACTTGTAGAAGTCTTATACCTCATGCCCTCAGCAGACTATAAACTTCTTGGGGTCAGGGACTGTGTATCATTTTTTTTAACCTTTGTATCCCCAATGCCTTATATCTAGAAGGCATGAAATAAATGCTCACTGAATTGGACTGGATTCAACTTTGGGGTACCATCTACCCTTGCTGCTTCATGATTATCTAATGTGCAATGAACCTAGTTGTCTCCCCATTCTATTTCTGAGGCTTCTGGCTAATAGAACTCGAAACAGGAAAGATTGCACCATCGCTCCTGCCAGGCTTCCAGGATCCCCATCTGGGTCCAGTTTGCCTAGGTCAGCAGGGCTAGGGAAGTTAATTAGAGCTTCCTCTCCAGAGACACAATGCTGACAGATGCAGGACTGGGCTAGGGGTGAGTAAAACCATGTTTTCCTGTATACTTCCTCATTTCAAAGGCTAGATTTAAGAAGGAGTAAAGAGAAGAATTCTAGAACATAGACTGTCTGAGGGGAATGGATTCTTAGAACACTGAATATTAGGGCCCAAAGGGTCCATGGAAAGTAGAACACAAAATGTCAGACCTGAGAAGCACTTTAGAGCATAGAATGTTGGACTTGGGAGGAGGAGGTGGAATGAAGAACATGGCTGGATGGGACCGCAGAACATAGAGCATCAGAGTTGGGAGACATCTTCTGTTACAGATAAGAAAATCAAGGCCTAGAATGGGACAGTGTCATGCCCAAGGTGATTCAGTAAAGCAGCAGTAGATCTATCTTCAATACTTTAGGAGTCCCTTCCCAGGTTCCTACCCCTGCTTTGTCTCCTCTGGGATCCTCATTAGTTAACCATTTGATGTGGCAGCCAAACCCCCAGTGTAATCCTAGGCTGCATGAATTTCAGAAGTCTAGAGTCCACATGGAAGATTACAGTCTCAGATGTCCTCTGCTCTAATTCAACCCAATCTGGAATGCTGTGTTTAGCTTGGGAACTACATTTTAGGAAGAATAATGAAAAGCTGGAGTTTATCCAGAGCAAGGGAATCATTTGTGTAACTACTGACACCTCCCCTCCCCTCTCTGGGCCTGTTTTTCCTCTGTAAAATGAGAAGGTTTCACTATATGACCCCTAAGGTCCCATCTACTTCTGAGACTAAGATCCTATCTTATAGGGGCACCCTGAGGTAGATGTAGGAGGCAGCATGCACCAGGCAGGTCAGACAACAACCACTACCTTAGCCACCATCTCCCCGCAGATCCTGAGAGACAGCTTTGATCACTGAGCCCAAGAGTCTTGGGAATAGCAGTGTTCCCCAAACCACTGGACCTGTTTCCAGTCCAGCTTCCTCTGACATCACTGAGGGGGGAAACCATTGTGTAGGAGGGACCCTCCTTCTTTATTACAGCTAGTAACAACTGCTGATCAGCTGCCACCAACAGGCAAAAAAAATTGTAGCCCAGGGAGAGGCTGTCTTCCTTGGGCCATCTGTGCCGCTTCTAGCCCAGCTCTCACAGTCATCATCCAGGGAAGCAACCCTGATGGAAAAGCAGCCTGGCAACTACTCCTTCAGGGGCTACAGTCACATCTACTGAAGATCCAGAAAAGAAAGTTCTTGTCACCAACATTCTTAACACTGTCAGATGGTTCAACATCAGAAACATAGTATCATATCCATAGAGATGCTATTAAAGATGAAGCATTGCTACCTGTTTTGCTGACTTACCCTAAGGACTAAAGGATCATTCTATCTGATTTGCAGTTGAAACCTTCTATATATGTCATCTTCCCCATTAGAATGTGAGCTCCTGAAGAACAGCATTTCTGTCTACATGTCCAGTACTTAGCACGGGGCTTTCCACAAAGTAAATACTTAATAAATGCTTTATTCCTATGAAGTTTAGAACTGAAGATGTTCAAGCAGGAGAAGAGAAGAACTGGGTATTTCAACAAAGCATTGAGTAAAATTTCATATGCTAGCCTCACCCTTGCTAAGCCCAGGCCTCCATGTTGCTTCCTGGTAATTTCCTTTTCATGGCCTTACTCCCTAACCATCTCCATCTCGTTGGAAACTTAGTTTACGTCCCTCATTCTCTTATTTAGACAGGTGAAATTTCCCCTTATCTCATCTAAGCCTAGGGCTCAGTGACACTTCCTGGCCCATTTCTTTACCCTCCCCACCGCTTCCCAGAGAGATATTGTACTCCTTCTCTTTTCCCATCTTCCTTCCTTTCCAGATGCCCTGTGTGGTCTTCTCACAATAAAATGTAAGACCTCTGAGGGGTTGGGCACGTCTTGATTGTTTTTGTATCCTTAGTGATAAGAACTACATATCACAGTGCCAGATATGTGGTAAGTACTTAATAAATGGCTTATCATCTGTCTATCTATCTATCTATCTATCTATCTATCTATCTATCTATCTATCTATCTATTCACCTGTCCATCTATCTGTCTGTCCATCCATCTATCTGTCCATCTGTCTATCCATCTATGTATCCATCCATCTATCCATTTGCCTGTCTGTCTGTCTATCTATCTATCTATCTATCTATCTATCTATCTATCTATCTATCTATCTATTTGTCTGTCTGTCTATTAATCAACCATAAGAAAGGACACAGAATTAGTTGGATGACAACACCTAAATAATAGCCATTGATGAAATAGATATTACTGGGAGAGGTTTGTCTTCAATGGAGTATCTCACTGGTCTTCCCTGGCCCCATTCTATTGAGTATAGCACTTTCGTAGGATATTGTTATCTAGGGAGCCCTATTCAGGAACAGGCTGGGCTAAATGGTCACTGAATCTCTTTCCTGCTCAGAGGCTTCATGATTCTCTGGTTTAGGGGTAGGTAGGTCCCAGCCCTCATCTCCACCCACTCGATTGTCAGTGCATTCTTCCTCCTAGATAGATCTTGTATTTGTTTTCTTTGCCAAATTGTTTCCTCTCCAAGAAGATCATAAACTCCTTGAAGGCAGAGATTGCTTTAATTTTTGTCTTTGTATCCCCACCCCAACACAGAGCCTGGCATACAGTTTTGTTGTTGAGTCAGTTCAGTCCTGTCCAACTCTTCATGACATACTGGAATGGTTTGCCATTGCCTTCTTGAACTCATTTTACAGATAAGGAAACTGAGGCAAATAGGAGTAATTGACTTGTCTAGGTCACATAGCTAAGATGAGTCTTCCTGACTTCAGGCCTGGCACTCCACCTGCCACCTAGCTGCCCCTACGTACATGGCATATAGCTAGCATTTAGTAAATGTCTATTGGGTTGAGTTAAATTGAATGATATATCCCCATGATAGGAACTAAAGGAGTGGGTAAGCCTCAGTCTTGCTGACTTTAGTTGATTCTAACCATATCACTCCCCTCCCTCCTTAATCAATACCTGGTTCCCTATTACCTCTAGGATCCAATATGAAATCCTCCATTTGACTTCTAAAGCCCTTCTTTTCTAGTCTTCTTGTGCTTTACTCTCCCCACATCCCTTCCCCAACCCCCCATGTACTTTTCTATCCTCTGACACTGACTTTCTTGATATTCCTAGAACAAGACATTCCCTATTCCAGCTCTTGAGTGTTTTCACTGGCTGTCTCTGTTCCTGCAACATTTTCTTTTCCCCTTTCTGTCTCCTAGCATTCTTCATGTCTCAGCTAAAATCCCAGCAGTCCCCCTTAATCTTAGTGCCTTCCCTTGACACTACCCTCAATTTATCCTGTCTTTATCTTGCTTATATATTTGCACATAGTTGCATGTATGTCATCTGTCCCATTAGACTGTTAGCTTCAGAGTATGGGGTTTTTTTGGTCTTTTTTTTTGTATGCTCAGTGCTTAGAATAGTGCCTAGCACTAAATAAATGCTAGCTGACTGACTAATTCTATGATTTTTTTTAATTCTCAGGTTCTTTATTGTTGTTTAGTAGTTGTTTTTTTTTCAGTTTAGTCAGTTGTGTCTGACTCTTCATGACCCCATCTGAGGTTTTCTTGGCAAAGATACTGGAGTAGTTTGCCACTTCCTTCTCTAGTTCATTTTGCAGATGAGGAACCTGAGGCAAATGGGGTTACACGACTTGCCCAGAGTCATACAGCTGCTAAGTGTCTAAGACCAGATTTGAACTCAGGAGGATGAATCTCCCTGACTCCAGGCCCAGCATTCTATCCACTGCACCACCTAGCTTCCCTTTTCTCAGGTTCTATTTTCTATGAATCTACGGTTTGAAAATTCTGTGATTTAGCGTTTTAGGATTTTCCATATACTGTGCCCCTTCCTCAGCCCTAATCTTCCTCTGGGTTGCTCTGCTCCCCTCTGCTCCCCTACAGTGAAGATTTCATTCGCAGGGACCTCCCTGATTTCCAGTGCCTGCTTCCTGTAGGTCCCCTTCTTTCCCTCTGCCTAGGGCCATCCATCTGATTCACGATCAGCAGCTGGAGAAGGGAGGGAAGGAGGTAGGGCCAGGGCATGCAAGAGATAATGAAAACATAGCCAGCCAAGTCAGCACTCAGGCGAAGCTGAGGAACAATTCCACCCACATCAATATTTATTGCAGGAGGGAGATGGAAGAAGAGCTCCACGTTCTCTACGGCCATTCTGGGGTTTTCAAACTGTTAACAGGATGAAGCAGGGAACTGGGAAGGATTGGCAGCAAAGAAATTGTATTGTTCAAAGAATCTTTGACTCAGAGTTTTAGATAAGCTGAGTCACAGCATTTGAGAAACATTGCCATAGAAACTTAGAATATTAAAACATAGGGTAACAACATGAACAACAAGGCGATGCTTAGCACGCAGGCTGGAGGTGGGGTTAGCAGTGGCGCATTCAAGTTTACTGAGTGCTTGGAAAACAACCCAGTATGGTAGGGAGTGCTAGTATAACTATACCCATTTTACTGAGGCCCAGAGAGGGTTAAGTGACTTTCCTGAAGTCACACGGCCTGCAAGTGCTGCTAGAAACAGGGACAGGAACCTGGTTTGGAGACTCTTAAGTCAGGAAGACCAATTTTCATGAGTTCAAATCCAGCCTCAGACATTTACTAGTTGTGTGACCATGGGCAAGTCACTTCACCCTGTTTGCCTCAGTTTCCTCATCTGTAAAATGAGCTGGAGAAGAAAATGGCAAACCCCAAGCAGGGTCACAAAGAGTTGGACGCAACTGAAAACGACCAAACAACAACAACAACAGACCAGTATTGCAGGAGCAAAGCTAGAAGGGACACCGGAGATCACCTACTCCAATCTCCCCATTTTACAGATGGGGAAACTGAAGCCCAGAGCAGGCCCAGCCACGCCCAAGTGTCACATGGCTAGTCTATGATAGAGCTAGGACTTAACCCCAGGTCTCTGAATCTCCAGGCCTGTGGTTTTTCTGCTGTCCCTCAGCTCCATAATGTACTTGGGTATTAGATGTGGAGCCTTTGGTCCGGATTCTGCCTCAGACACAAGCTGTGCGTGACCCTGGGCAAGTCACTTCACTTTTCTTTGCCTCATCTGTTAAATGGGAGATGGTTGAACTCAATGGTCTCTACACTCCCTCCTAGTTATAACTCTGAATAGGGGGCATAGCTGAGGGGGGATGGAGAAGGCAAAGTTGGCTTGCTGTGGACCAGAACACTTGCCCTCCCCTCAGTCTGCCCTGCCATTACACCGGCAGGCTTTTGGGTTGGCCGGTGGTAAACCTGGGCTTGTGAGATGCACAAGTGAATCCGGTGGGTCTCTGAACTCAGGCAGAGAAGCAGGCTCAGGTCCCTGCAGTAGGAGTCTGGCGATCCAAGCACAGCACATACACTCGATTTTGGATTATTGAACAGATAATTATTCATTAACAATTAAAGCATATTAACAGTACAGTCATTTGTATTCCAATATTATTAAAGTACATGTATTGGTGGCATAATAATATCTGGATCATCCATATTAAAGGACAAATGATTCAACAATTCTAAACTACAACCCCAAAATGATTGTTCTTTTTCTTTGGAAAGCATTTTTATGCTTATATTTAAATTTGCATGTATCTGATAACCTGGGAATTCAAATACTTTAAATAAAATCATAAAATCCTATAACTGAAAAAAAAAAAGAATATATACTAGAGAAGGGCAAGAGCCCCATGGCCAGTTCCAAGAAGGAGCTGGAACCCCAAGAATCTGACATGAAGTGCGATGGATCCCAGGCTGGGCTTGTCCCAAAGGGACACACCAACCACTTAATTGTTGGGTTCAGGGCTGTGCCAACACATCAAAGAACTTAAAAATGGGAGTTTAGGGTTATTCTTTTTTATTTTTCTCCTCCTATCCTTTGTGGGTTAGGCCAGAAGGAGGGCCATCTAAATTAGGATCTATCTGAGGGATGACCTCCCTCAAGCCTAGCCCACCCTCAGGGCCCTCTCCCCACTGTCCAGAAACAGAGACACGCAGAAGAATATGTTGTATCTGACTTGCCTCCCACCCCTCAAATCAAGCTCTTCCCTCACAAAAACAGCTCCTCTCCCTTCTTCCTGCTTCCTATTTCTCATTACTTCTGGCCATCTCTAAGATGTCTTGGATTTGTCTGCTTCCTCTTCACTCACCCTCGTCCAAGCCCTCTTGTGCAGACCATCGCAATTCTCAAGTTCTGCAATTACTGATCTATCTCCCTTTCTCCAGTCTTTTCCTTCCGTGACCATGAGCACAACACTTATTCTCTCTGGTCTTCAGTCCTAGCCTAACCCTACATAAAATAAGGGCAAACAAGGGGTTTTCAGTGGCATCAAACTGAAATAGAAATGAATTCTGTATATTGACTTAGAAAACCACCAACTAATGTTATCTATTTTGCATTGTATTTATATTTATTTTGTTAAGTACTTTTCAATTCCTTTTTAATCTGGTTCAGGCCCACTCCAGAGTCTTGAGGCATGGGCCAGGAGTTGGACATCTCTGGTTTAGATGATCTCAAAGGTTCCCATAAATTCTAATCCTATGACCCCATGATTCCTCTGCAATTTGTCAGGGGCCTGTGACATCTGACACAGGCCTAAAAAGATAGGAAAGGGCTCTGAATGCTAGAACTTGGAGTCTTCGTTAAGCATAACCCTGCCCCCATCTCCAAATAACATCATGCCACATAAACCAAAAGCCCAACGGAAGTACATTCTCAAGTATGGTGGGACCCGAGGGAAGTATGATTAATTGGAATTGGGAGATGCTGAAGAGCAGGCCCTGAGCTTTGTCTCCTGTAGCCCTCTGTTTTCCTTCCTCTCCTTTCCCCGCCAGAATTTCATGAACAATAAAAATGACTTTTTTTTCTTTTAGCTTTGTTTAGGAGCAAGATGTCTCTAGTGAAGTGCCACAGAGATCTGTCCTCCACCCTCCTCTTGGCCTTGAAAGAGGACCTTACACAATGGAGCAGAAGAGATGTAGGGGGATAGAGTCCCTGGCACCAAGGGTCCTTACTTTGTCATCCATCGATGGTAAGATCTGTTTCCGGAAGCCAAGCTCCTGCTCCTCCTTTGGCATCTCCCGGGGAAAGAAGAAATAAGGAAGAGCAGTCAAGGTCACAGCACCAGCAGAGACCAAGAATCCCAGCCACCAGGCGCCCACCCAGCGTGGGTCCTTTGGAGTCAGGGAGATGCCTCCTGGAAAAGAAACCAGAGCTGAGTGAGTACATGGAGATGCTGTGGTGAAGGGAGAGGGAAGCCACTGGAGCCTGAGGGCCTGGATTCAAAGCCTCATTCTTGCTCACATAAATCACGTGCGAGTCAGGCCCTTTCTCTGAGCCTGATTTTTCTCCTCTGAAAATAATGAGGTTGGACTGAACAAATCCAGTCCCTTCCTCCTCTGGATCCTCCAATCCCATAAATACTTCCCTGCTTTCAATGCCACTTTTGATGATTCTCCCTTAGAGACCCTGGTGCTGACCATCTGAACATGGGCAAATCCTTTCATATTAGGGCTCAATTTCCTTTCCTTTGAATTAGGGATAAATTGGTGGCTAGGTGGCACAGTGAATAGAGCACCGGCCCTGGAGTCAGGAGGATCTGAGTTCAAATCCGACCTCAGACACTTAACACTTACTAGCCGTGTGACTTTGGGCAAGTCATTTAATCCCAATTGCCCCTCCAAAAATAAATAAATTAGGGATAACCACTTCACCTGCTTCACAGTGGGGGTGGGGTCAATGAGACTATGGATAGGAAATGTGTGTGAAAAGAGCCCTAGACCAAAAACCAGGAGACATGGGTTAAAAGGCTAACTTCGCTCACCCTTGGATAAGTCACTTCCCCCTGGATCTGCCTTACTTCATCTTTAAATGACCAGACCAGACTATGAGCTTTCAAGGTCACTTCCCACACTAAGTTTCCATGTGCTGAGATCTTTGGCGCTGCAAACTTGGCTCTGCCACTGACTTACCTGCGTGACCTTGGACAAATGACTTAACTCTCTATGCCTCAGTTTCCTCATCTGTATAGTGAGGCATTTGGCCTAGATGTCCTGTCTTGTCTCTTCTAGCTTTAAATCTATGATCATATGATGTTCCAAGCTTCCTGACAACTCTGGCATTCTGTGCTCTAGGTTCCCTTTCTGGCTTCCTCTGTTCTAAGGTCCCTTTTGGCTCTGAAAAATTTAAAGCATTATATACATACTAATTGCTACTATTTATTTATTTATTATTATTTCTAAAGGTCCCTGTCAGCTCCAACCTTCTATATTCTAAAGTTTATTGTTGTTGTCATTCTCAGCAGTGGCTTTGACCCTATTTGGGGTTTTCTCAGCAGAGAGACTGGAGTGATTTGTCATTTCCTTATCTAGTTCTTTTTATAGATGAGGAAACTGAGGCAAACAGGGTTAAGTGACTTGTCCAGAGTCACACAGCTAGTAAATGTCTGAGGCCAGATTGAAACTCAGGTCTTCCTGACTCCAGGCACTGTATTCTATCCACTGCTCCACCGAGCTGGCCAAATAGTCTATTAGAAGAGGCTGTGTTCTATTATGGAAAGGGAAAATGAAAATGGAGAGACAGGAGTGATACATGAAAATCACCGTGGCACTGTGTACTCCAGAAAAACCAACAGGAGAGGGTGGGGTAGGGAAAGCATGAAGTTTGATGATTTCCAGAAGCACATAACAACTGGCCTGGAAATGGTGTATAGTAGTGAGAGGGGCCTCCGGTTATCCAGGCCCCATGCACCAGAGCTCTGTGCTAACAGCAGACTAACTGATAAATTCTCGATTTGCCTCAATTATAATTTCTTCCTTCAGAAGGAAGATGGAGCAGTGAGGGGAAGTGCTATTCTTAACCTGAGCCTGACCAACAAGGAGGAAGTGGCTGCTGGGGTAGAAATTAAGGGGAACCCTGGGAGATAGTGACCATTCCATCCTGGAGATGGCTAGAGACGGGGAAGCGTGGCATACCCTGATGCATGACTGAAAGCATTCAAGAGCAGATTTTAGTGTTCAGAGAAAAGACAGGTAGGCTCAGAACCCCTGATTTAGTGATTTACAGGGGAAGTTAGGCTCTGAAGGACAGAAACTTCTCAAGAGCAAAATTTAAGAGGTGTAAGCATAAATTATATTAATGAAGAAGGGGGGATTACCATAAGATGTGAATGCATAGAAAACTGATGGAGAGGCAGTGGTGTGGTGCCTTGGCTTTGGAGTCAGAAGGTTTGGGTTGGAATCCTCGCTCTGCTCCTTTCTGGCTGTGTGACTTTGGGCAAGTAATTTGAGCTCTCTGAGCAGCCGTCTCCTCATTTATAAAAGATGAGGGGATTGGAACTGATAATCACTAAAGTTCCTCCAAGCTCCAAATCCCATGACCCACTTAGATTTTTAAAAGTCATTCAGAGAAGATGTAAGAAACCCAAGGATGAATAGGAAAGGGCACAGTTCTAGAAGAATCAGGCTAGGAATGTAAGCATCCAGAAGGATCCCAGGCTTGGGATGAGGGCCAATGACAACAAAAAGAACTATTAAAAACTATTCTGGAGGCAATAAACCTTTAGGGGAACATCACAAGGCTCTGTCCTTGTATCTGTTCTATTCAGCATTTTTATCAACGATTTGGATGAATGCAGAGATAGCATTGGAGCTTGGAGATGACATAAAACTGGAAGGGACAAATGATATACTAGGTGACAGAATTGGGACCTCAGAAGTTCTGAACAGCTTGGGACAATGGACTGACTCTTCAATGTCCTTTTATGTGGCATAGTGGGAAGAGAATTGGACTTGGTTCTGAGTTCTGCTCTGCTGCTTATCAGCTGCTGGACCTTGAACAAATAAGTTAGTCTGTCTGAGTCTCAGTTTTCTCATCTGTAAAATGGAGGTGCTAGTACTTTCACTACCTGCCATATAGGGATATTCTATAAGGTAAGTGCTTTATAAATCGAAAAGCACTTTTGTTTTTTCAGTACTGAATTCAATGCTGGCATATAATAGTCATAAATGTGAAGTCCAGGGTTTAGGATAAAAAAAAATCAACCCCAAAGTAGAGAAGGGGATGGTTATGTGGGGAGTAAAATTGTCCAATCTACAATAAAAGGCAGAGTTCTGAGCTAATGGCACTTTATTCAAGAGTCCATGGTCTCCTCTAATGGATTGGACCTTGGATCTTCTTCATGATCTTTGATGCCCTTCTTCTGGGATCTTGTTGATAGAGTTTGATTCTCAAATATGCAAAAGAGGTATGGTAAAACACAACATCTCATTGGTTGTCAGAGCTTGCTTTGGAGGGCCAGAAATCATATATTAGCAGGGGTGTCACAAATGGGGTGAAGCACGGGGCATCTCCACTGACTACAGTGGTCATAAGATGGTCATCTGCTCGTGTTGGGCAACAGAGAATGGTTCAGAGGTACAAAAATACATTGCAGGACTTTCCATGTAATTGAGTCACCTTTGCCCTGCTGGCCTTGGTCACCATGACAAGGAAGAACAAGGGTGGAGGGTCTCTAGTTGGCTCCCTATGATTAAGCAAGTAAATTTACAATCTGTAGTAGTTCTGATATATAGAATTTATAATTACTATCGCTTATGGTATCATTTCGAACTGATTAATACTGATTGAAATAGAGCAGGGATTCAAATGAATGATTTCTCACAAGTAGACAGCAAGCAGTTCATCTGATAAAAGATCTGGGGCTTTTGGAAGACTTGCAAATGCAACATGGGTTCATTGCATAAAAGTCAAGTGGGCAAAGAAAGTAACTCAATTTTAAGTCCCATTAACACAAGCATAGGGCTCAGAAAGGGAGAGGTAATAATTTTGCTGTTCTCCTTGGTCAGAACACATTTGGAGTATTATATTCCATTCTGGGCTTCATATTTTAGGCAGGGCATTAAGACGCTGGTGTGAATTCAGGAAATGGCACCCAGGATGGTAAGAGGACCTTATGCCATGTGGAAGTCTATTAAAGGAACTAGGGAGATTTAATCTGGAGTACACAAGGCTTTGAGGCAGTGAGGAGGCACAGTGGATAGAGTACCAGACCTGGAATCAGGAAGACCTGAATTTAAATCTGGTCTTAGACACTTATTAGCTGTGTGACCCTGGTCAAGTCATTTAACCCTGTTTGTCTCAGTTTCCTTATCTGTAAAATGAGCTGGAGAAGGAAATGGCAAACCACTCCAGTATCTCTGCCAAGAAAACCTCAAATGAGGTCATGGAGAGCCAGACACGATTGAAACAACTGAACAACACACATGATTTTGGGGGAAAAAATGAGAGGTACTCAATTATTTAAAAGGCCATCACATGGAAGAAGGATTAGACTGAAAGCAGAATCAATTGACTAACAAATATTTATTAAGCACCTATCATATTCCGGACCTGTGCCAGGTGCCAGGGATACAAAAGTGAGATAGTCTTTGTTCTCAAGGAGTTTATATTCTGCCAGGACTGAGAGCACAGGGTAGAAGTTGCAAAGATGAAAGTTTTGAGTTGATCCAGAGAAGATCTTCCCATGAGTCTGTGATTCTAAGGTCCTTTCTAGCTCTGACATAAATTCTTTAATAGCATCGAAGAGTCTACAAGTTGGAAGGGACCTCAGATGGCATCTAGTTCAATCCACACCAAATCCAGTTGCAGATTCCCTAAGAAGTAATTATCCAGTCTTGGCTTTAAGACTTCCAGTATCAAGGAGCCCACTGTACTGAGAGAGCCCTTTCCAGCCTGAGATCAGAACTGAGCACAGTACTCCTGGTGGGGTCTGATCTGGGCAGAAGACAGGGAGCTCTGGTAATAATTTTGTGGTAGCCTTCATACCATACCACAAAGAGGCTACAGAAATCTTCTGTAATGTACAGGGCTTTTGGAAAGGGTCTTACGAGATCTTTTCAGAGATGAGGAAATTAAATCCTAGAGAGAGAAAGTGAATTGTCTGTCCAAGGCCATACATCTAGGAAATACATGCCAAATCCAGAGCTCTTTCTACTGCCCCGGATTCCTTTTTTTAAGGCATCAATTCAGTATCCAGAAAAACTAGCCTTATACCAATTCATGTCTTTTTAAGGAATTTGTTGTTGTTCAGTCATGTCTGATTTCATGATCCCATTTGGGGTTTTACTGGCAAATACATTGGAATGGTTTGCCATTTCCTTCTTCAGCTCATGTTACAGATGAGGAAACTGAGGCAAACAGAGTTAAGTGACTTGCCCAGGGTGACACGGCTAAAATGTCTGAGACCAGATTTGAATTTAGGTCTTTCTGACCCCAGGTCCAACACTCTATCCACTGTACTACCCAGCTACCTTATAGATGACAGTAGAAGAGACAAGGAAAGGGGCTTGCTAAAGGTCACACAATCAGTCCGTGGCAGAGCCAGCATTTGAGCTCAAGACTTCTGATAGCAAATCTTATACTCTGAATGTCCCCTCTGTTAGGATAGACTAATAAATTGACTACCATATAGTTGAGCTGGACAGAAATATTTCATGCACATAGTATATAGCAGAAAAAGGTCTGAATTTAGAGTCAGAAGGTCTGGGTTCAAGTCCTGCATCCACCAATTCCAGCTATGTGACCTTAGACATCAGGTCTCTTAATCTTTCTGAGCCTCAGTTTTCCTATCTGTAAAATGAGAGGGTAGGACCAGGTGCTCTCTGAAGTTCCTTCCAATTCCAACAGCCTACTATTCTATATTGATGTCTCCTTCTCTTCCCCTGATGTATTATTTCTAAATTTATATATTCTCCTTTCCTCTGTAAATAAGATCCCTAGGATGTGGTAAGGGAAAGGGGGAGGGGAGGTGCCAGGCATTGGCATTCTGTTGCAGTGACAAAAGGAGCAGAAAGGGGAAAGTCATTGTCATGCCAGACCAGGGGCTGCTCATCCCTGGGACCAGAGAGGATAGGACGTTAGTGAGGCTCAACCTGGGCCTCAGAAATGAATAAGGGAGGAAGCACTGGGGCCAGATATAAAGGGGCCCTGGACCAGTAAGCCGGGAAAGCTAGAATCCTTGGGAAGCTGACACAGTTCAGCAAAGCTTCAAGCCCAGGACTGGATACTGTTTACACTCTCCTCCCTTCCAGGCTCTCTGAGAATTTCCTAGTAAGTGGAGGGCTCCAAAGACAGAATGGGCAGGAAGTCACATGATCCTCCAGACTGGATGACCACTTCTTAGGACTGGGTTTCTTTTCCCCAAAATCTACTCCTAGGAGGCCAGAGAAAAGCAAGCACAGGGCAGCGTCATTTGCTGACTCCGGTTCTAGCCCAACCTCACTCTCAAGATTCCTTGTCAATGCCAGTCTCTCACCTGTGTTCAGGGAGGGGTTGGAATAGATGGCCCTTAACTTCCAGCTCAGAGACTCAGTCTGAATCCTCTTTCTAGTTTTATCTGTGTTCCAAATGATGCAAAGAGATAGAAGGTTAAAAAAATACCCTTTTTTGGAGGGGGGCGGGGTGGGAAGGTAGCTAGGCAGTACAGTGAATAGAGCATTGGCCCTGGAGACAGGAGGACCTGAGTTCAAATCTGACCTCAGACACTTGACACTTACTAGCTGTGTGACCTTGGGCAAGTCACTTAACCCCAATTGCCTTGCCTTCCCCCCTGCAAAAACAAAATTTTTTTATCAATGTCTTTTGTTTTTAAATCTCCTAAACTTCCACTTGTATCCATCCCAAGGCCCTTTGGAATAGCAGTGTTTCTAGCCCAGTACTCTTAGCCATCATCCTGGAGATGAAGCCTGGCCACCACTCCTGCCAAGTCTACTGCCCCAGCTTCTGAAGACCCAGAAAGGAAAGTTCTACCACCAAGGTCTTGGCACGGTCAGATGGCTCCACATCAGAAAAGGAAGTGATTTTTATCAGTGGAATTGATATTAATGAAGGTGCATTACCATCTGTTTTGTCCCTGTACTCTAAGAACCATGGGACTTCTCCCTCTCACTTGTGGCAGAAACGGTCCATATGTATTATCTTCCCCCATTAGAACATGAGCTCCTTGGAAGTAGGGACAGTCCTATTTTTCTATGTGTCCCCACAGTGCTTTGCACATAGTAAATGCTTAATAAATATTTCATTCATTCATTTATTTCCTTCCTCCTCTCAAAGAGTCATCTTTTAAAATAGATTCAGGCACACAAAGTCCATTCTGTTCCGCCTGGATCACAGAGTCTTGGAGCCCAAGGTAGAAGGCTTCACAAGACTTAGGACAGGAAGAGGTTTTAGAGACCATTAACCCCAACATGTCACAAATGGAGGGAGGAAAAGAAAATTAGACAGCCAGTAATTCAGAAAGAATGAGGGTGGAACAGACAATCAAAAATGCCATTGACAAAGACACTCGCTTCCTGGTTGAGGATATTTGGGATGAAAAATATCCTTGATCCTTAATTTAGTAAAAAGAAATAAACACAGAGATCTCTTAGGATAAGAACAGGACTTTATTCTCTTCCCCAGGAGAAGAGGGCAGTCTTCCCCATGACTCATCATGGAGAAGAGGCAAGTTACAAAAGATAGTGCTGGAATTTATAACCTAACTTAGTCAAGACTCCTCCCCAGCTATTTCCCCTCTCATTGGTGGAGAGGCATACTTCACCAAATACTTCCCCAACTGGGACAAGGAAAGATAAGGGGAGGGTCCCACCAAGGTGGGAAAACAGACAAAGGAAGATAAAAGTGATTGACAAAAGCAATTTGAAAAGTTAACCACCCCAAATTGAGAAGTTTTCACTCATCCCATACAAGGGTGAACCTGATCTTATAAAATGGCCCAATAAGTTTGGCCTAGGAAACAAAATGGCCACTTTCTGGGCCAGGAAGGGGAGCAGCCAGATCTTTGTGGTGAGGGATTCCCAAGCTAGAGCACTTCATGAGCACTGAACTAAGCATCAAAAACCTGAGTTAAAGAATAAATTACCAAATTTATATGTTGGCAGGTGGGCTTAGAATCAGATCTTCAGACATTGCTCTGCCACTTAATAGCTATGTGATCTTAGATAAGTAAGACTCTTCTCCTCTCTGAACCTCTTTCCTCATCTGTAAAATGAGGGTCATGTTAGAAGGCTTCCGGGGTCCCCTCCAGCTCTAAAGCCGTGATCCTACAATCAGAAGGCTCTTGGGAACAGACGTGCATTTTGGAAACTTAAAGTGACATATACAAATACAGGGAAGGGGAAGATGAGAAAAAAATCGACAAAAGAAATCAGTATATTAAAAAAAAATAACCTCACACTATGTTCAAAATTCCATGCACACAGACTTCCTCCTCAAAGCTGCAGAGAAGTTAGGGGAGGGATCTTATCGTAAGAATTTAAGTAAAATTCAAGGCAGCAGGCCAGGAAGCTGTATGCTTCTGTATGTATGTATGTGTGTGTATATATGTATACATGCACATACAAACATCACACAATGTGCACAATGTGCATGTATATGCATATGCACATCTGTGTGCACACACATACACTAAGTCATCCCTGGGAGTTTTATGTTAGATCAAATAAGGCTGAGAGAGTTGGCCACGGACCCCACAGGTCTGGGGAGGCATTAAGGAAAGGGTGAGACAAAGGTGAAGATGATGTGGTCCCTGACTTCATGTTTATAATCTAATGGGGAGGGTATTGAGGCCAGATGGGAGTGAGGGTTTGGAGAGTGAGACAAGTAACTCGGATGCAAGGTAGACTATGAAAAGGGGAAAGGAGAGATCCAGGAAAGGAGCCCAAAGGAAATGTGAGGAAAGAGAGATGGAAACTCAGGGAAGACTTCCTGGGAATCAGGGTGCCTGAGCCAGGCCTTGAAGGGAGTCTGGTGCTTCTAACAGGTAGAAATGGGGAGAGACTGTGTCCCAGGCCTAGGGGACTGTTGGCATAAATGGGAGTGAGGAAGGGGCAGGATTAGGTTGGGGAATGTTGAGTAAAATGATTTGCCAGTAACAGAATATGTGAAGGGGAATAATGTGAAATCAGGCCGAGGCCCAAGAGGACTGATGATGAAGCAGGCTTCCCATCTCCCGACAGAGAGGCAGGTGATGGGCTCAGGACGCAGAATGAGGCATATGTTTTTGGACCTGGTCAATGTGGGAATTTGTTTGGCTTGATTATGTGTTTTTGTTATAAGAATTTTGTTTTTCTTTTCTTTCTTTTTAAAAAATGTAAGCGGGAGATAGGAAGGAGAGAAAATAAATACTTGTCAACTGAAAACAAAAGTTAAAAAAAATAAGCCAGAAGGGAAGGCTGCAGCCCTCCATGCCCCTTCTTTTCCCTGAGGTTCCTTGTGCATCCCGGGATGGGGGTGGTGGGGGTGGTCATGGTGGCCCCTGTGGTGGCTTCCCAGAAGCTAAGATTCACTGAAGTGCTAAGCTTCTGGTTTTAGGAAGTTGTCACCACAGGCCAGAGACAGGTCTGGGCAGCTCAAAAACTGAGCGAGGTTTCCCCTTACTGCACCTCAGTGCTCTACCCCATCCCTTTCCTGGTTCTAGGAGGACCTAGGGACTTAGTGTCTGGGCATCCTGTTCCCCCTTTAAAAGATCCAGAGTCATTTTCCTGAAGCTTCAGCCCTTTCTTTGAACTAAAAGAATAGTAACAGCAGGACCCTTTTCCCTCATTGTTTTAAGATATATAAACCACTCTTTCCGCAAGCCTACGCCATTACCAGACTGCCAACTCTCTGTTCCCTCCCTGCCTCCACTTCCCCAACTAAAATCAGTCTCTGTCTCTCCTCAAATTTTCCCAAATCAATCAACAAGGATTTGTTATTATGTGCCAGGAAGTGCACTAGGCATTAGGTATACAAGTACAAAAAAACAAAACTTCAGGACGAGGATTTTGTTTCCTTTTGTCTTCCCTCATGGCACTGAGCACAGGTCTGGGCCTTCAGAGTAGACAAAATCAATTTGATGCTGCAGTAAAACCAGTTATAATGTCCTATTAATCTTGTTCCATGTTGTCTCTGGATCTCTGGGATTATCATGTCCTTCCTTCTCTTCCCTCTTCCCCTCCATTTCCAGTGGTAGAAAGATCGGAAGGGGAGAATTAGAGAAAGGGAACTCACCTGCAGGCATCCGATCAATGTCCACGTAAAACCTCAGCATGAGGCCTCCAAGCCCATAAGCCATCCCTGGTCCAACAAGAGTCACAGCAAACAGGGTCCCTGTTCATGGCATAGAATCTTGGTTCAAAGCAGAGCCCAGGAATTCCCGTCCACAGCCCTGACCCATACTTCTCATTCTCCCAAAGCCTCACAGAATCTCTGACTTGGAAGAGATCTCAGACGATACTTGTTCTAGCCTGTACCAAAAAAGAAATTCCTTCTATAAGCATCCTTGATGAGTAACCATTCATCCTCTTCTTGAAGACTTTCCAATAATGGAGAATTCTCAATTTCCTGAGACGGCCTAATCCATCTGGAGATTGCCCAATACTCAAGTCAAACAACCTAAATGCTCTTTCACATTTTCTACTAAGCCATTGCATTCACTACAAAAAAAATATTATTTTCAATGAAGAAATCCCCCCTACCACTTCCCTCGCCAAGAAAAAAAACAAGAAAAATAAAATGCTTGTAACAAGCAAAAGAAATTCCTACAGTGACCACATCCAAAAAATATATCTCTCACTCTGCAGTTTAAGTCTATCATTTTGTTGTCAGGAGGTAGGATCAAGTCACTTCTTTCCAGTGATTCAGTCAGAACATGCCCCTACCACCTCCAGAAATGCTTCTTGTTCTGATAGGAGAAAAGCTAAGCTTCACCTCCCTCCATACCTGTTGTCTGGACAAGGAAAGCTTTTAGATGCTCTCTTAGCCCTAAACAAGGTTATCCTTTAACCAATGGTAAGACTAATTGAAACCCCAATTTTGAGCCCAGTCCTAATCACAATCTAACACAACCACAAACCCAACCCTTGGTTCAACTTTACTTCCAACCCAAAGCCAAATTCTAAAATTTACCTCCAATCTTAGTCCTAAACCCTGCTCGCTTCAACCTCAAAGGCAAATTACAACAGCAACTAGCACTTATATAGTTCTCTGAGATTTGCAAACATTATTTAATTTTATCCTCATAACAACTGATACTATTATCTCCATTTTACAGATGAGGAAATTGAGGCAGACAGAGGTTAGGTGACTTGCCCAGGGTCATACACAGCTAGTACTTGTCTCAGGCAGGATTTTTACTCAGTTCATTTCCCATTCCATGTCCAGGCATCTATCCACTGTGCAACCTAGCTGCCTTTCCAACTGAAAATCCAGTCTTACCACCTAACCCTAATCCCCATACCACTCCAGCCATACCTAAGAACCACCATGAACCTAATTCCAAAATGAATTCAACCCAGTTCTAACATTAATATCACCCATTAACCCTAAACCTAATCCTTAACCCCAATTGCTCTATTAACCCCAACCCCAACTCTAAGCCAGCCAAGTCAAAATTGAACTGAAACCCCAACCTCAGTCCAAATCCTTAAACCTAGCCCCAAACTTAAATATTTCTTTAACTCTACCTCCAAATCAAAACCCTACCTGAATATTGTATCCAAATCCTAATCCAATCTTAACAAACACAGTTTAAACCCATTCTCACCCTTACCTTTAATCCCAGTGCTAACTCTAACACCAACCTCATGTACAATATTATTTGCGAAGCTCATACCAGCCCCAGGTATGAGGCTTCCTTCTCCTTCTCCCAGATCCCCAGGGTCCTGGCTGAGGGTAACATGTTTGACTCTTACCTAAGTAGAGGGGAGAGTTGCTAGGATGGGCAAAGTCATCAATGTAGGAGATTCCAAAGGGCTGGATGGGCACGGCACCCACACCAAGCAGGGTCTGTGCTAGGAACATGAGCCCCACCACCACCGTCTGTGGGGTCTCGGAGTATAAGGCACAGCTGCTATTGTTTGGGGTTGAGACTAAGGCAGAGGTCAGGGCCAGTGCTGGGGCCTGGGGCAGCAAACATAAGGAAGAACTAGAGTCCTGAGGCAGGTCTGTGGAAACAAATAGGGAGAACAGGTAAATGGGGAAGTAGGGAAAGTCACCACAGTGATCAGTCACACTCAGCCCGCTCATTACCCATCCTCTCCACTTACCCCTAGGTCAGTCCCTCTTCTGGGTTCTGGCCTCTGCCCCCACCTCCTTCCCACCTTCATGGAATGGAGAAGAAAGAACACTGACCTGAACAACAGGAGCGCTAAATTAAGAACCAGAGCACCTGGATTCTAATCTCACTTCTTCTATTTCCTGCTTGTGTGACCTCAGACAAATTATCTCCCCTTTCTGGGCCTTAAAATGAGGGAGCTGGACTAGAATCAGAAATTCTTGACCCGAGGGCCATGAACTTGCTTTTAAAAAATATTTTGACAACTATTTTAATATAATCGGTCACCTTTATAAATCCTCTGTATTTTTATTTTATGCATTTAAAACATTACTCTGGATAAGGGGTTCAGAGGTTTCCCCAGACTCTTAGAAAAGGGATCCGTAGCATAAAAAAGGGTTAACAATTCCTGGACTAGATGGTATCTAAAGCCTCTAAGGTCCTTCTGACCAAGTCGGTCACTAACTTCCTGTGCTTCAGTTCCCTCATCTATAAAAAGGCAGAGCTTGACTAGATGGTGTCTGAGGTCCCTTCTAAACTTTAATAATTTCTAAACTACTGGATTAGATTGTCTTTTCTCTCTTGAGTTCAAATTTATACCCTTTACCTTCATTTTGGGGTTTATTTAGAGTTTATTCCAGGACAGACACATCTTCCCTGTGTATTAAAAGCATACCCTCAATAAAGATGGTCAGTAATACTTGCTCACCTCATACAAACTGCAAATATTTGGCAAACAAATTTTGCAAGACTTTTTGATACACACACACACACACACACAATAAGCATATTTGAGTATTTCTGTGGATGTTCTCTCTAAAATCAGGTCATTTATTTCAGGGAGACTGTGTTGATAATAGAAATATTAAATTTCAGTGATTGGATTTGGATT
>CM053588.1:107247299-107274715 GCA_028646515.1 Pseudochirops corinnae
CTTGTGTGCGTTTTGGAGTTCTAGGATTGGTTTAGAGACCTATTTTATGGGTATTTTGGGGTGGCTATGTGAGAGCTGCGATATGTTGCTGCTGCTACGCCGCCATCTTGGCTCCACCCAATAACCCATATGTCTTAACTAAAAACTGACCCCATACTGGTCAATCAGTTATTGTTTCCATAACTGAGTACAAACACAGAGGAGGGGGCAGGATGTGGGATGTACTGATGAGAACAATCCTTTTTTCCCCTGATTTCAGGGAATAGCACCTGTTTGCTCTCCTCCCAACTCAGAAAGCCCCTAATATTTTCTCCAATTAGAAATCAGATTACTTAATCTAGTGTCTTGTTTTTTGTCGTTCAGTCATGTTTGACTTTATGAGACCCCATGGGTTTTCTGGGCAAAGATACTGGAATGGTTTGCCATTTCCTTCTCCAATGTATTCCCATTTTGCAGAGGAAGAACTGAGGCAAGTGGGGTTAACTGACTTGCCCAAGGATACTTAGCTAGCAAGTGTCTGAGACTAGATTTGAACTCCAGTCTTCCTGATTCCAAGCCCAGTGCTCTATCTACTGTACCACCTAGCTGCTGTATCCTAGTTTATGTTCTGCTCATCTGTCTCCCCATGTTCTGAAGGTCCAATGCCAAGCTGAGGCCCAGTCCCAATTTGTTATGCAACTGGCATGCATTACTTGATAAATCAATATGCTTGGAAGCTCACACCTTTGTTTCCTCAGTTATTTCACACGTCACGCTTCTTTCCTTCTTCCTATCCCCCTTCCTTCCTTCCTTTAATAAAATAGAAAAGGTGATCTCTGAACAATCGACCTCATGGGGCTGTTGTAGGGACATTGTTGTGTGTGTACCTTTAAAGTACTCTCACAATGAGCTATTTCTATTGTTATTATTATTGTCAGGACTGATGATTTCATCCATGTGGGACACTTCCAGTGTGCAAGTGCCCTCCACCAATGCAGATGACTTCATCTGCTACCCTGCATCCTCAGAGAGTTGTCTGGGAGTTATGTGACTTCCCCATGATTACCCCACCAGTGAATGAGAAGCAGCACTTGGACACAGCACTTCCTGACTTTGAGGCCAGTGCTTTACCTACTACTCCATGACATTTCTCATTAATTATTATCACTAAAATACAATCAAACTGACTTTGAGCTGGCAGCAGCTGCGCACTCATTGCCTTGGGTCAATCTGACACAGGGTATGAGGGTAGAAGGTAGAGCCAAAACCAAGGTCTAAACCAAGATCTAATTGTTAGTTAGCTGGTCCATCTAGCAACTTTTCCCTACTACTTTGAGTGTGCCAGATCCTCTATTAAGGGGATGGAGGAATCATGGGTAAGAGTTAGCTGCCAAGAAAGCCTCCCAGGTCTGGCTTCCTGGGCTCAGAATCATCTGACCCAGGGTTCCTGGGAGGGAGCATCTCTGGGCTAAGAGTTAGTGCCCTGCTCCCTACCTTTGTTAGCCATCTGGAAAGCCCTAGACTCTTTGCCAAGTGTATTTGATCTGGATTTTATAGCTTCTCAGCAAAACAACCTCTGAGGCCTCATGCTCTAAACAACTTCCAAAGGAAGGTCACCCTACACTTCCTAGCAAGCTGCCAGGTAGCCATCCTCTCAGTCAAGCAGTCAATCGTAAGTCAACAAATCTTTATTAGGGGCTTGTCATATGCCAAAGGGCACTGTGCCAAGCCCTGGGGACACAAAGAAAGACAAAAACAGTCCCTGCCTTCCAGGAGCTCACAATCCTGGGGAAGATAATGAATAGTCAATTATGTATAATCAAGCCATGTAAAAGATTAATTGGAGATAATCAACAGAGGGAAGACATTATCATTAAGGGGATAAAGAAAGGCTTATAGAAAATGGGAATTTATCTGTGACTTGAAGAAAGTCAGGGAAGCCCGGAGAGATGAAAAGGGTGAGCGTTTCAGACATGGAGGACAGGCAGAAAAAAGGAATGGAGTTGGGAGATGGAGCATCTGGTTCAAGGACCAGCCATGAGGCTAACGTCTCTTTATCAAATAACACGTGGAAAGGAGTGTAGGATGTAAGAAGACTGGAAAGGTAGAAAGAGGTCAGATTGTAAACAGATTTAAAAGTTAAATGAAGGATTTTCTATTTAATACTAGAGGTAGTAAGTAGAGAGCCTCTGCAGTTTATCAAATAGGGGAGGTAACATGCTCAGACTTGGGATTTAGGAAGATTACTTTGACAACTAAGTAGAGAATGGAGTGGGAGGAGGAGAGCCTTGAAGGTCTTTTCCCCACTCCACAGGAAAGGAGGGTGCCATTAACAAGATGACCAAAAAAAAAAAAAAAAAAAGGGAAAATTCTTGAAAGTGGGAATGAACACATGGTGAAATGCCTTGGGGCAGATCCGGGTTGGGTTGGTGGAGTTAGCCCTAGGGATTTAGATATGAAGAACAGAGGGTGGAGTCTGCCTTAAGCTAGCAATCAGGAAGAGCTGGGTAGCTTGGTAATAAAGGAAACCTTGCGACTGACTGGCTTTACCCCCATAAGCAGAAATGCCCCCCTCCCCAGCTAGGTGGCACAGTGGACAGAGCTCGGAACTTGGAGTTAGGAAAATTTGTGTTCAAATTGTCTCAAATACTTAAAAGCTATGTGACCCCGGACTACTCACTTAACCTCTCTGTGCCTTGGTTTCCTCATTTGTAAAAATATTTGTAAAAATAGTACCTAAACCATAGCATTGTTTTGAGAATCAAATGAATTGAAATATAGAAAATACTTTACCAAACTTAAAGTGCTATGTAAATGCTAGCTCTTAGCACTACTATTTTTATTGTTACACATATTATAGGAGTGATAGTGAGGCATAGTGGAAATAGCCTTGAGATTGGAGATAGAGGTCCTGAGTTTGAATCCTGCCACTTCTGCTTACTATCTATGCAATCGTGAGTATGTCTCATCTGCAAAAATTAAAGGGCTGGACTTTTTTTCTCCCATTTGGAAGTAATTTACCCACCATCACAGCCAGCTGGAACTTCAGCCCAAGCCTCTTGAGTCCTAGCCCTGGGCTGATTCCACAAGCTCCAGGGCTATTAAGAAGCAAAACAAAACAAAAACCATCTTCTCCTCCCACCCATCCTCCCTTTCCATGCCAACCACTTTGCAAAAGTAAGATCAAGTTGGGCCAGGGGGAGGAGATGGAGAAGGGAGATTTATGGTGTTGGTGTTGACTATGGTGGTTGCCAACTTCAGTCTCCTCATCCCAGTACTTAGGTCCAATTTCAGATACAAGGGTGGAAAGAGGACCTGGCTGTGTGTATGTGTGAGTGTGAGTATGTGAGTGTGTGTGTGTGTGGGGGGGGGTGGGGGTGGTGTAAAGCCACTTATTTCCAGTTCCTTTTCCTCACCTCGGCATTTACTTATGAAGTACTCCTTAGCAGAGATGCTGGTTTCTCTGGTTTGGGTTACCAGTTGACCACTGAGGAGGGAGTTGGAAGCATCTAAGTTGGCCTTAGGGTCTGATAACGGGGTGGAGGTGATTTGAATCCTGACCCAGTGGCCTCCCATCTAAAGAAGCCCATTTGAATCCTCCAATGGAAAGTCCTAGGCTCAAAGTCAGACCGTGGCTTTAGTCCTAGATCTGCCACTAACTTGACATGTTTTTAATCTCTTCTTCTTCCTCATCTCTTTGCCTTTTCTACTGATCTTCTCTTATGTTTTTCCCTTTTCCCTCCCAGTCTCACCTCTTTTCTCTTCTTCCTCCCTTCCAACTTCCACTCCTGTTTAAGCTAAGGCAAGTCACTTAACCTTTTTTGTCTCAGTTTCCTCATTTGTAAATGACAAATAACTCCAGTATCTTCACCAAGAAAACCCCAAATTGCATGACAAAGAGGTGGACTCCTGAAAATAAGTAAACAGACTTTTTTTGTCATAGGTGGTTCAGTAGATAGAGCACTGGGCTTAGAGTCAGGAAGATCTGAATTCAAATCAGACCTCAGACCTTTATTAGCTGTGTGATCCTGGACAAGTCACTTCACCCTGTTTGCCTCAGTTCTTCATCTGTAAAATGATCTGGAGAAGGTACTATCTTTGCCAAGAAAACCCCATGGACAGTATTGGTGTGCTCACAGGTTCCCAGTCAGACACAACAGGATGAATAAATAATAAATATTGGACTAGATGGTCTCTGAGATCCTTTCTAGGGCTAAAGTCCATGAACCTAACAGTCAATATGATCTTGTACAAGTCATTTCATTTCCCTTCCCTACTGAGCCCCAATTTCTCCTTCTGTAAAACCAGAGATTGCTCTCTTCCCATTAGGTCATTCTGTCAATTCTACCTGAGCAACCTCCCTTGCATCAACCTCTTCCCTTCTCTCCCTGATCTTACAAGTTCTCATTATCACCTGCCTAAACTCTTGAAATAGTCTTCCTCTGGAGAGTTCTTCCCTTCTCGACTGGCTCCCACCTGCACTCTAGCTTTGATCCCTACGGCAAAAGAAAATGCTATGCAAAGATCCCATCATGTCACACTCCTACCCAAGTCTTCAGTAGCTCTCTATTGCCCACTATAAATAAAGTTCGGACTCCTTTGTGTGGTATTCAAGTCTCTTCATAGTTGGTACCATCCTGCCTTTGCAACCCTGTCTGAAGAGTCCCCTCCACACGCTTTATTCAATGGCTGAACTGGACCATGCTCCAAACTGCAATGCACCATCTCCCTGCATTTGTTCATTCAGCTCCTTCTGCCACGGAAGATCCTCCTTCTCCCCCTTCACCTGGTGAATTCCTCCTTTTTGCTGAAGACTCAACTGAAAAACCTTTGGGAAGCCTTCCATTATATCCCCTGGTTAGCAACAACCTTACCCCTTAGGCCCTCAGAAACACTTTACTCACACCTCTTTAACTACTTATCCTGTGATACTGGATATTAATCATCTGTGTTCACATCTCCTCCCTTACCCAGATGTAAACTCCACAAGGTCCTGGATAATGTCATCAAAATTCTATCTTTCCCATCCTAGAGAGCACAGTGTTCTGCACACTGGGTGCTTACTAAAGGTTTTGAATAAATGTTCTATATTCCAAGGTTCTTTTCAGGTCTAACATTCTATGCCCCATGCTCTAAGAGTCCTTGTCCCTTTCAGTTCTAACAGTTTACGTTCTGTGTTCTAAGGGTCCTTTCATCTCTGATGTTCTATGTCCTATGCCTTAAGTCCTTGTCCCTTCAAGCTTTGATAGATTATGTTCTATGTTCTAAGAGTTCTTTCATCTCTAATGGTCTATGCCTTGTATTCTAAGGAACTTGGAGGATGGTAATGGCATAAACAGAAATAGAAACATTGAGAGGAGGGGAAGGTTTGGTAAGAAAGATGTTGGGTTTGGTTTGGTTCTGTGTTCTAAGGGCCTTTTCATCTCTAACATTGTTTATCTTATGTTGGAAGGGTCTTTGTCCCTTCAAACTCTAACAGTTTGTGTTCTGTATTCTAATGGCCCTTTTTATCTCTAGCATTCTAAGGATTGTGCCACTGCCAAACTGAGGCAGAGAACATTTGTCGTCTTCACCCTTCCTTATCCCCATTCAGCTCCCTCAAGTGACTGAGCTCCTCTGTGGCCAGAGGACCTTTTTCAGAGTTTCTGCTTTTGACCTTTCCCAAGCCTTCCTCTCAAGCTGGCCAACATGATAGCCAGTTCCCATGAGCCACTAGTCCCAGCTTGGGCTAATTTTTATCCATAAATATTTATTGAGGACCTTCTCTGTGTGGTGTCTTCTGTTGGGTCACGCTAATAAAGAGACAGAGAAAGAGAAGTCATTTTCTGCCATTCAGGTATCTCACATTTGAGTAGGGGAAATGGTGAGTGCATACTCATACGCATACACACACACACACACTCCAGCAAGGGTGCTGGAGTCAGAAGGCATTCATTCAAGTTTAGCCTATGAAACTGTGTGACCTTGTGCAATTCAATAAGCCTCCTAGACTTTCAGTTTCCTCATCTGTAACATGAGAATAATAGCACTTATCTACTGTCAAACGCAGATGGACAGACAACCCAAAGATGGGTCCATCAAAACATACATACAAGCTGGACTCTGAACTTGAGTAATAAAGTGGGCCCAGAATTGGACAGGAAGAAGGAAAAAGAAGGTAGGTTAAAGGCAGTGGATTATAGTGAAAAGAGGGCTGGCTCGGGAGTCTGAGGACTTGAGTTCAAATCTCACATCTGATGGTGACCACCTTTATGATCTTGGACATGTCACTGAATCTCCATGGGCCTAAAGGCTTCTTCATTTACTAAATGAGGGATTGGACTAGATCACCTCTGAGGTCCTTTCATGATTTTCATTAGGAAATTACAGTGTAATTTTAATGACTCCAAGTTTCCCCCTGAATCAAAAAGCCATCTCTTTAACAACAATAATCTTATGGTGATATTACGGAACTTCAACTCCTGCAATACTGAGATTGGCCTCCCAAGAATTGAAGTTGAGGGTTAACCAAAAAGCAATAGTGTGTGTGTGTGTGTGTGTGTGTGTGTGTGTGTGTGTATGTGTGTATGTGTATGTGTGTCTACATGATGGGCATAAATAGCCAACCACATTAACAGCTAAGAATTGCATAAGAGAAGAGATGTAAGGGCTGTCAGATGACCAGAAAGGAAAGGGGGGTGGTTGTTGGTGGTGATGTCTTAAGGGCAAAGGATAACTCATGGACAGCCTGTGTGTGCCATGCAATATGAAGAGAACCAGAGGAAGGCCCCTAGTATCTTGGGTAGAAGCATACGTAGCTCATCTACCTTCATAGTACAGGCACTCAGGGGCAGATGCCACAGGCGGCTTGAATTTTTTCAGAAGCATCTCATTCACTCCCATGGTGTGAATTTAATTATCTTCTCTCTACTAATCCTTTCCAGCACCTCTCCCTCCGTTGAGTCCAAGTTCCCTATGTCCAATTTGCCTGCCAGACATCTGGATGCCCCAAAGCCACCTCACACTCCACATGTCCCAAACCAAACTCAACAACTTTCTCACCAAACCTTCCCCTCTTCTCAATGTTTCTATTTCTGTTCACGGTATTACCATCCTCCAAGTCAAGTAGACTAGAAATTTCAGAGTCGTCTTTTACTTTTCCATCTTTCTCAGCCCCAACATCCAATCAGTTACAAAATCTTGTCCATTTTACCGCCACAATACCCTTCATACCCAGCCCCTCCTCCACCACCCCTGTTAATATCACCCTAATGTAGGATCTCATCACCTCTTACCCAGACTTCTTGCCTGGACTCATTTCCTTGCCTCCAATCTCTGGCCAGTTATGTAACTTCCCTGGGCCTCAGTTTCCTCATTTGTAAAATGAAGAGGTTAGATTATATGGCCTATGAGATCCCTTTCAGCTCAATACCCATGACTCTATGACTGTCTTTGGGAAATTACACATCTTAAATGACTGAAAACTCCTCCCTGAAGCAAATCATTCATCTTCCCACCTTCTCATATTTCTATATTATTTGCATTTTCCATCTGGGAGCCTAGAACCTGTTCTAATCTCATCCCTAACTCCATTCTGCCTTCTCATTTTAGTATTTTTCTCTTTCTAAGCCTCAGTTTATGTCCCTTTATACTATGGAATTTCCCGAGTTAGAAGTAATATGTCCTTCCCCAAATGTCTCAGGGTCACTCTGTGACAGCTTGGGACCGAAGAATCTCAGAGCTGGAGGGACCTCAGGGGCTTTATAGTCCAACCCATACATGAAAGGAATGCCCATGAAAATACAGCCAACAAATGGTCATCTAGGCTCTGCTGGAGGACCTCCTGACCTTGGACGCTGCTCATTCCACTTTTGTGCAGCCCCAATGATCAGGGGGCTTCCTCTATTGTCAAGCTCAAATTGGCCCATTTGCAGCTTCTACTGTTTTCTCCTTATTCTTCTACTCCTCCTATTCCTCTTCTGTGGAACAGCCCTTCAAATATAGGAGGATGGCCATCATGTCCAAGCCTCACCACATAATAGATTTAGAGGTGGGGAACACCTTCAAAGTCACCTAAGCCAACTCCCTCATTTTAGAAGGCTAGACAGGTTCAATAACATTAACAAAGTAACACAGGGAAGAAATGGCAGAGTCAGGATTTGAACTCAAGTCCTGTGACTCCAAATCTAGCACTCTTCTGTATGGCTAAGAAAAAATATATTCTTTGGAATGGAAAAGAAGAGACAAAATATGGCTACTATTGAGTTAAAATTCAAGGAGGTAATAAGAAAGAACCTAGCTGCTGCTGGTAAATTAAAGTCATTAGACCCTGACAAATTACATCCCTGGAAAAACAAATAAGTCTGCTTGCTGAGCCACTGAAAATGGTTCACAATCAGGTAGTGGAGAACAGAGGCCTCACAGAACCAAAGAGGGGCAAGCGTTGTTTTGATTTTCAAAAGGGGAAGAAAGTGGAGCCTGTGTGAGCAGCAGCCCAGTGGGTTTGACAGTACAAATCATCTTCCTTGTTTTGTTTTGTTTTCCAGTGAACTTCTTAACCAGAATCTGTTCTTCCATGAAAATAATTTTGTCACTTTTGTCTCCTTCTATGAAACACATGATTGGTGTTTTGAGTCCCCTGGAGTTTTTTCTTCACTTTTAGTGTTCTTCTCTAGTGGTGCTGATGGGATTATGGGACTTGGACAATGTCTCTGGAAAGGAAAAGACCACATCTCTAGAAACAACCCGATTCTTGAATTTTTCCATATATTCCAGCAGCTCAGATGAAGGCATCCCCATTCAAGACAACTGGCCCACCCCAGCCCATCTAGATCACCAGATTAATTTATTTGACATTCCTTTCATTGTTACTCTAGGCCCATCCCAGACTACTTGCATATACTGACCACTCCTTAATCTCATTCCTGATATTCCTTTGGCCCGTGGCACCTGGTCCAACTCAGACTACTAAACCATCCAGATTCTTTCACTTTTATATTTAATCATCAATCCCACACCTATTAAGTTGGTCTCACTAGGAACTCAGCCTGCTTCTATTGGCATTACAATAAACTTTGCCACAGACTGAAAGATGGTTTGAGTGCATGAATGCATTTCAGGGGGATGCTGCCCTGTACTCTGACATTTCAGGGTTCTCAGCAACCCAAACTGCATCAGTGCCACCACATGGCATGGTCTCTTGTTCCTTCACCATCCTGGTTGCCCTTCTCTGGACACTCTCCAGCTTCCTAAGCTGTGACACCAAGAACTAAAATATAGCACTCCATGTGTGATCTGACCAGGACAGAAGACAGTTATCACCCCCCAAGTCCTAGACACCCTATCATTCACAATACAACCTAATATTGCTTTATATTACTTCACTGTCACACCAGACATTCTAACTTATATTGCATTTACAATTCACTAAAATTCCCAGATCTTTTTAAAGATGAATGACTGTCTAGTTAAACCTCCCCTATCTTATACTGTGAAGATGATTGTTTGAACCTAAGCATAACTTTACATTTATTTCTAGTAAGTTTCATTTTATTATTCTGCAGTGCCCTTAATCACTGAGTTCCAATTCAAGTCATTAAGTCTGAAATTTTCCCTTTCATAACTCATACCTTGGGAGAAGTTCATTTAAATGCTAAATTGGCAGGCCGGTAAGGATTAATACACAATTTAAACTCCTGCAAACTTTCAAAAGATAGGTTCTCCCCCTATTTACCTCTTTTATAGATACCCAGCAGGTTAGAGATAGTAGAAACCTTAGAACAGAAGGTCAGAGTTGAAAGGGAACTTAAAATGTTAGAACTGAGACTATCTAGACTAGACTTTGTTGTTATTGTTCAGTTGTTTTCAGTCATGTCCAACTCTTTATGACCCCATTTGGGGATTTCGTGGCAAAGATACTGGAATGGTTTGCCATTTCCTTCTCCAACTCAATTTTATATATGAGGAAACTGAGGCAAATGGGTTAAGTGACTTGCCCAGGGTCACACAGCTAGTAAGTGTCTGAGGCCAGATTTGAACTAACAAAGTCTTCTGAAATCCAGGCCTGGATTTGTGCCATACAGCTGCCCCTCTATCTAGGCTAGAGATTGTTAGTCTTTTTTGTTTCATGGAGACCTTTGGCAATGTAGAAAAGCCTATGAGTACCTCAGATTGTGTTCTCTTAAAAATTCATAATTGGGGACAGCTAGGTGGCATAGTGAATAGAGCACCAGCCCTGGAGTCAGGACAACCTGAGTTCAAATCCGACCTCAGACACTTAACACTTACTAGCTGTGTGACCTTGGGCAAGTCACTTAACCCCAATTGCCCCTCCAAAAAGCAAAAAAAAACAAAAACATAATTGAAGGAAGTATAAATTTCAGGTAAAGGTTATTGAAAATAAAAATGTGTGTTTTCTTCCAGTTCAAGTTCATGGATACCTGACAACAAACCTTGGGTTAAGAACCTTATGCATTAAAGGATCTTAAAGATCTTACCTAGTTCTGACTCTACTCAATTTTTTTAAGGTCAATCCCAACTCTGACATTTTAGGTTCCCACACCTCTAAAGAGAACTTGTCTCAATATTAGACAGATGAATAGATTGACAGATAAATAGAGGAATAAATGATAGCTGGATAGATGAATGGATAGATAAATGATAGATAAATGGATAAAGAGATAGCACTGAATATATGTTTCAAACTTAACCTATCCAAAACAGTACTTCAAGCTGATCCCTCTTCCAAACTTTCTCTTTCTCTTGAGGGCACCATCATCATCCCATTCACCTAGTTTCCTAACCTCAGTGTTGACAACTCATTTTCCTTCACCCTACATATCCAATCAGTTAGTTTCCCATCTAGTCATTTCCATTTGCACATCTCTCTCATACAGTCTCTTCTCTCCACTCACACAGATGCTGCCCTAGCTCAGGAATTAATATTCCATTACATTTAAATACCACAATTTGTTCAGCTACTCCCCAATTGATGGGCACCCACTTTGTTTCCAGGTTGTTTTTTTTTAAACTACCACAAAAACATTGCTAAAAATATTTTTGTGCATACAGGACCTTTCCCTCTGTCTTTGACCTCCTTGTGGTATTATGCCTTGAAGCAGAATTGCTAAGAGTGGACAGTTTAGCCTCCCTCAGACCACACATCCAACCACTTGCCAAGTCTTGCCATTTATACCTCCACAGAATCTCTCTTCCACAATCTCTCTCTCCACCCACAGTTACCTGAGTTGAAACCTTCATCGCTGCTCACCTGGACTATTCTGAAAGTTTTCTGGTTGGTCTCCCTGCCCCAAGGCTCTCCTCATTCTAGTCCATCTTCCACACTCCAGCTACAGTGATTTTCTTAAATCCAAGAACTGACCTTGTCACCCACCTAACTCCACAAACTCCAGTGGCTCTCTGATTGCTTGCGGGATCAAATATAAACTCCTCTGTTGTGCATTTAAAGCACTTTACCATATGGCTCCAGCCTTATTCATATGCTCTCCGGTTCAGGCAAACTGTCCGTGCATGCAACCCTTCCATTTCCTTCCCTTCAGACCAGCTGTTCCCCTTGTCTGGAATGTACTACCTCCTCTCTTCCACCTCTTTAAAGCCTCAGTTTTCTCCAACACTCAACCTAAGCACCAACGTCTACAGGAACCCTTTGCTGATCCCCTGATTTGCTAATGCCCAGGTTTCTCTCCACTACTTTGTATTAATTCTGTCTATATCTATGCACACATCAGCTCAGGGGCATCTAGCTGGTGCCATGATGCACAGAGCCCTGGGCCTGGAGTCAGGAATACCTGAGTTCACATTTGGCCTCAGACACTTATTAGCTGTGTGATCCTGAGCAAGTCACTTAACCTCTTTTTGTCTTTGTTTCCTTAATTGTAAAATGGGGATAATACTAGCAGCTACCTCACTGGGTTGTGGTATCAAATGAGATAATAATTGCAAAGTGCCTTGCACAGTGCCTAGCACACAGAAGGCGTTTAATAAGTGCCTAAATGCTTCCCTCCTTCCTTCATCCAATTGATTACAAGCTCCTTGAGGGCAGGGATTTTCACTTCTGATTTTATATCCCCAGCGTGGGGCAGGCACACAGTAGGCGTTTTCTTGCCTAACATCTCATATTTCTATAATGTTTTACAATTTAGAAAGCCTTTCCTGAACATTGACCCCATGTGGTAGGTATAGCAAGTCGTCTCCCCTTTGTTTTTGTTTACAGGTTTATTATTGTTTCATGAGCATAGAGAGGGGAAATGATTTGCATGAAGCCACATAGCAGGTCAGTGACAAAGTGAGGGCTCTTCCTGAATACAAGCCTACCCCTTCCCACTAAGAGGAAGACCTGGGTCTGGAGCAAGGCCAAAGCTCATCTACTTACTCTCCATTACACAAAAGGCCCCAGTAGAGGGTGGGAAGTAGGACTAGGGGAGGACTGAAAACTTGGTCCATTCTGCAGCAGTTGTTAGGGGAAAGGAGGGAGGGGCTGTGGACATGAGGGAAATTTCTTTTTGGTAGACTCACTAGGTGGTCCCACAGGAAGAGCAATGACCTCATGGAAGTTCTGCTGTCCTGCTGTTTCTAGCTGTTGCTACTTGGCCTGCAGTGGCTTGGCAGGTTGTGGGGTCTGTGGAGAAATCACTCATTTTTTGGTAGTTTCCAGGGAAGGTCAGGAAGCTAAGATCCCTGGGGCAGGAGGGGATTTTTACTCCTCTGAACCCCATCCCAAACTCAGTCACCCGCTTCTTGACCCATCTTTCCATCCACAAAACAACAGATAAGATAAGTGAGGGAGGGTAGAGAGAAGCATTCTGCCCACTAACTTGTGGGGGATTTTAGATTATTTTAAATTATCTGATTTTTTTTTTAAGGGATCCATTTGGGGCTTACCCCAGGGAACTATTCCATAGCTTCACACGGTGCCGTCCCCCGCAATTTATCCTTAGTCCTCACAGGACTCATTCCCAAACTCACAAGACTCATCTCCTTGTGGTCAGGGAACCATAAAATGTTGAGGTTTAAGGTTTAGGGGTACACAAGACCCCAAAATACCAACATGCCAGGTCCTGCTGAATGAATTCAACTTGTCTTCTCTCAGCCAAAGTTTATCAGAGGTTCAACATAATGGGTAGACTCTTTATTGGACTAGCAGGCCAGAATAATCTGACACAGAATGAGTCTGCATTAGAAAATTCATGGAGGCAATATGGAGCTTATATACAGAAAGATTGTGGGAGGTATCTAGGGGTGGTCTAGAGAAGGGGCTTGGGGAGGGTCTTAAGGAGGAATCAAATGAGGTCAGACTCCAGTAATGAGATAGTAAGGGTGGGAAGTAGCTGGGGGCTACCTGGAGAAGATAGACTATGGAGGGCAAGGCTAGTTTAAGGGTAACAGATTTGGGTATAGATATTTTGGGAGGATCAAGGGTGGGGGGTAGCAGGACAAAGGAGGGCTAGGCTTGGGCCAAGCTATAATGAAAGGCTTATGGCCTCAGGCAAATGCCTCATGGGGTGGGAAGATTCAAGGAGAGCTCAAGAGGGTTCCCAGAGCCTGTATCCCATCAAAGGTCCCAGTAAATGAACACATTGTCTGATTGTTTTTTCCCTTTTTTTGGTGGTGGTAGGGGGAATCATGTGTTTGTTGAGTCTGTGATTTATTTTGTTAACAAGCCAAGAAACAGTCTTTCTTTCTAGGGCTTACTGAGTCTCCCTCCACACTATCTCTTGAATCTGTTGCCTTTTCTCCACTTACACAGCCACCATCTTGGTTAAGGCCCCCATCACCTCTCCTCTGTGCTACTGAAATGGCCTCCTAGATGGTCTCTCTGCCTTAAGCCTTTCCCTTCTCCAGTCCATCCTAGGACAAACTGGCAAAGTGAAATACCTAAAACAAATCTGACCATGTTGCTCTCCTTCTCAAAAATTTTCAGTGGCTCCCACCTACCTCTAGCTCTACAAACTCTTCCATTCAGCATTGAAAGCTTTTTGCCTTCTGGCTCCTAGCTTCTTCCTTCCAAGGTTTATTATGGGTTTATTCCTCTTCTCTCACTCTACAATCTAGTCAAACTGGCCTCTGCTATTTCTCACACACAATAGCCCATCATCCAGATGAATGTCTTTGTACAGGTTGGTCCCAATTCTGAGGCTCTCCCACAGAAAGTCATAGTCCTCCTCTTTCTTCCCCCAACTCTGAATCCTACTCTTTCTTTAAAGACAGCTCAGTTCAAGTCCAAGAAATCAGGAAAGAAGGGAATAAATATTTATTAAGCACCTGTGTAGCAGATACTGTATAAACACTTTATCCATATTAACTCAGTTGGTCTCCACAACAACTCTGAGAGGTAGGTGCTATTATTATTCCCATTTTACAGATGAGGAAACTGAAGCAAACAGGGTTAGCTGACTTGCCTAGGGTCACACAGCTAGTAAGTTTTTGAACTCACAAAGAATAGTTTTCCTGACTCCAGGCCTAGCATTCTATCCACTGTGTATAGCAGCAATCACAATGGCATACCCAGGATGGCTGCTAGCACAGGTTCTTAGATCTGCTTTACTAGGAAAGATAGCCGTTTAAGCTGTTTTCATTACATTCACTAGTTCAAGGGAAAAGTCAGCACCCTGAACTTAAGACTCGAATCAACTGTTCACTATATACATCCCTGGATCGAGAGGCTTTACACCTGAGCTGTGAACATCTGGCCACTCAGAATCTCAACCAGGGAATCACAAGATCTTTCTCAGAAGTGAGCCTCCAAAGCAAAATATCAACTCAGAGTACAGATACACTTCTCAGAGCCAGAGGGCATCACAACCCTCGTGACTCAGTGCCTAATTAGAAATTAGCAAAAGGTATTAAAGCCTTCCTACAAGCAAGCCTCCCCTAAGCAAGTTCCCTTAATGGGCTCCAAGTCAGGCCTATTAATGATGGGGAAGATCTTAAATCCCATTAACATTATATCGTGCCACTCACTTGCTTTAGGTATTTATTGGCTATATCAATCTGGGCAACTCAGCCTAAATCTTGGTTTCTCTCTCTGGAAATAGGGATAATCATGGCATCTACCTTAGAGGGCTGGATCAAATGAGATACTATAGGTAAAGGGCTTTACAATCTTTACAATGCTAGCTAAAATTATTACTAGTGTCCCAGGGAAGGAGGCAGGGCAGGAGTAATCACACCCATTTTATAGAGGAGGAAACTGAGGCCTGGAGTGGCACTCACCCCGGGTCACACATTGAGTAAGTGACAGAGGTGGCACCAGAGCCATAATAACAAGAGCTGTAATGGCCCTTTACATCTGTTTAACACTGCTCAGCTAGCTAGTAACAGAGCTGTGGTTTGAACCCTGGGTCACCTAACTCCTAAGGAGGCCAAGGCCCTTTCCAGTGCCTGTAAGTGTGGGAGACTTACGATATGCTCCCTTGTGTGATGGCTTCAGGGAAGCATCTGAGCCTGGATTGGAAAGGGCCAAGGCTGAGAGGAAGTGCTTCTCCCAAGGGGGACATTTCTGCTGGGCCAGTGGCTCTCGTTGTCTGAGAGAGGAAAGTTTGACCCCTGCCCAGGGCTTGGGAAGAGGGAAACACCAGGTGTCTGAACTAGAGGAAAGGGGGAGACTGCCAGGAAGAGCAGAATGGGGGGAAAAATCCCCAACTCATTGACCAAGCATTTCCCGAGCCTAGGGTTGGGATTCGGGGAGGCTGGGGGCGGGGAGAGATGGAGAACACCCAAAACCCTGACCTCAGGAGCTGGTCACCTAGAGATGAGACACAACATACAAATTCACAATACCAGGTGGTGGGTGTATCCTAAGATAGGGATAGACTCAGGGACAGGGAAAGCCAGGGAATGATGGGATGTCAGAACTAGAAGGCATAATAACTAATATTAGTGTTTACATAGAGCTTCAGGGTTTGCAAAGCATTTTTAAAATATTATCTCATTCACACCTCACAACAGCCCTGGGAGAAAGATACTATTATTATCCCCATTTTACAGGTGCAGAAACTGAGGCAGAGAGCAAGATTAGAACTCAGGTTTTCCTGGTTTCAGGTCCAGTGCTCTCACTATGATGATACTTAACTGCATCCCAGAGAGCATCTGGTACTTGAACATGGATCCCCTGTCAGTGTCCCCTCAAAGAGTCATCTAGTCCTGTCTGCAGACCTGCAGTGATGGGGATTTCAGTATCATCTTCCTTCTCCACCTACCTACCTCCCACCTCCACCCTAGGCAGATAATTCCAGTTTTAGAGAGTCCAATTCTGATGGCCAAATGGATAGAGCACTGGGTCTGAAGTCAGGAGGAGCTGAGTTCAAATCCAGCCTTGGACACTTACTAGCTGTGTGACCCCAGGGCAAGTCACTTAACCCAGTTTGCCTCAGTTTCCTCATCTGTAAAATGAGCTGGAAAAGGAAATGGCAAACCATTCCAGTATCTCTGCCAAGAAAAACCCAAATGGGGTCATGGAGAGTCTGGCACAACTGAACAAGCAACAACAATCACAAGGAAGTGTGTCTTTACATGGTGTGAAATTTGCAACGACAACTTTCCCCCATCATTGCCTATTTACAGCTTCTGCGGCCAGGCAGAACAAGTCTGTTCCCCTTGCCTCAAAAGCAATAGTCAAGGCACGGCTAGGTGGTGCAGTGAATAGAGCACCAGCCCTGGAGTCAGGAGGACCTGAGTTCAAATATAGCTGCAGGCACTTAATGCTTAATAGCTGTGTGACCTTGGGCAAGTCACTTAACCCCAATTGCCCTGCCTTCCCCCCAATAAAAGACAAAAAAAAAAGTAATAGTAGAGATGGTGATGGTGACAGCCGACAATTCTATATGACTACTAAGTTTCCATTCATCATCTCATTTGATGCTCACAACACACCTGTGACGGAGGTCTATCTACCAGGAAAATGAACCTCCTTTTACAGAGGTAGAAAGTACAGGTCTTGAGGAGGATCAGTGACTTGTCTAGACCCACACAGCCTCCCTACATCTGAAGACAGCTTTATGGCCACTGTCATTTTATTCTCTGGGTTCAGAAGGTGAGGAAAGATGAACTTCTGCTCACCTGGAATCATTAGGGAGTGATCCTGATTCTACCCCCTCCTTGTGACCTTAGACTAGTCATTTGCCCCACCTGGGCCTCATTTGTAAAAAAGTGAATCCCACACCCTTTGATCAGGGGTTCAAAAGAGAAATTCAAATTCGATCTCGGTTACTATCTAGTTGTGTATCTTTGGCCAAGTCATTTTCCCCCTCCCTTAGCCTGCTTGCTCATTTGCAAAATGAGAAGAATCCCAGCACTAGGAAAGCTTAGGGCTCCTCCTAAACAGCTTTGGAGAGGAAAAGTGCCCAAGTCTCTGTCTACAGTCTCCACACCCAACAACCCTGCCCCTCCCACATTGGCAAAGTCTTCCCTTGAGTCTAGCTGGAGTTTCTCTTGCTGCAGTTTAAAAGCAGGATTTTCAAGTCCTGGTTTTCCCAGTTTCTTTTTTCCCGGCCCTGCGACGCTCTACAAATTCTGGCAGAAAGCCTTCCCCTCTAGCTCTGGGAGGCAAGCTGGGCCCTGCCCTTGCTAAATCAGTTACAAGCTTCCTGCTAGAGGATGAGTCCCAGCTAAGGTGTAAATCCATTGGCATAACCTCGAGGTTGACTGGACTGCTTCACTCCCTTGGCCTCTGATCCTTTGCGCTTTCTGAGAAGGCTTTGTTCCCTCCGCCATCTACCCTCCCCAGGCTCAGGCTCCGCCCGGGCTCTCCTTTCCCCTCCTTTTTTCCCATGAGTCTAAGCCAGTGACCTCTGGCATTATCTCTGAATTTTCTGTCCTTTTCTTCATTTCAGTTGCCATATCACATTAATTTCTCTCTTTATGCCTTTTGGTTCACTCCGTTCCCCTCCCCCATGTCCCACCCCGACCCCATCTCTATCAGTCTCTGTCTCCCTCTTTCTCTCTCTCTCTCTCCTTCCCTGTCTCTATCTCTTTCTTATGCTATAGGGGAAATAGCACTGAACTTAGAGGGTCAGTAGGTTGTCAGATTACTCCCCCTGGCTAAGCCTCAGTTTCCCTCTTCTGTTAAAATGCACTAACCAGTTCGCTAGGTTTTGCCCAAAGCACTCTGTATGCTACAGAATTGTCTCCCTTTTTCGACTCTGTCTCTCCTCCCCATCACTTTCCTGTTTTTACTCCATCTCTCTGTCTTTCCTCTGTCTCTTGCCTGTTTCCATCTCTCTGTTTCTCCTCTAACTCTGTCTCTGTGCACGAGGGCATTCCAATAGTGAAGCAGGGATCAGCTGCCTAAGAGCCTTCCCACCTCCCTGTCAGTGCCCACTCTCCACACACTTGTCACCCCCTCCCCTCCCTGTGCCTTCCCTCTCCGAGATCCCCATGCCCCACGTCCAGGCAGGTGCCGCATCCTCCCCTCTTTCCACACTTACCAGGGCTTTGAAGTCTTAGGCTGTTGGTGTTGATCTGCTAGGCTGCTCTGGGGTTACCTCGAGGGGAAGGAGCTTCACATTTACCTTACCACCTTTTTAAAGTCAAAACCTGTATGAAGGAAAATGAAACTCTAATGGTGGAATTTCAGGCAGGGAGACAAGTGTCTGTCAAATCTCACAAGGGCAGACAGACATCTAGGTGCCACCCCTCCCCCCATTAGTAAGAGCAGCCTTACTCAATCTCACTTACTCACTGTCTTTCACTAACCTCTCAGCTCCTGCCCCCTTTAGCCTCCACTTTTGTCTGTTACTGTATCTCCCTCTCCTTATGTTTCTGTCTCTCTTTCTTTCCCTGTATCTTTCTGTTTGACTCCACTTTCTGTCCTCTCCCACTCCTTTCCTCTATTTCTCAATCTCCCTCAGCCTTCCTAAGTTTGTGCTTCTCTTCTCATCCCCTCCCTCTCGGTCTGGGACAAACCTCAAGCAGCTCACTGGAAGGCGGGCTTGTGGTTGGGATGTCCCATTGAGCAGCGGCCACACCCCTAGGGGCTGGCCCTCTCTACTCCAGCTCCCTTAGGCTCCCTCTCCTGCTCTCTGTCCCCTGCACTTTGAGCTGCTACTCTCTCCTTTGAGGATGACCCAGGGATGTCTGATCAGATCTGGGGGGACCATGAAATGCCTTCAATGTGAGGCCAGGTGAGGTTAGCAGATAGAAACACTGTACTTTCCTGGTAAACTGGGGCCTTATAAGTCTCTTCTCTGGGTATCAGGTTCTTTTTAGCTCTGAGAAGGTATCTCCATGTCCTCTTCACTGAGCCACCTTCTTCCTCACTGAGCTCCTATACACTGAACACTCATTAAATCATTGACCTCCCCCCCCACTCCATTTCTATTTCCATATCTGAGACACTATTCTCTTTGATCTCCCATTGTGCTACTTGGCCAACATCCTTCCTACTGAGGCCCCCATCATTGCCCTCACTGACACCCCATCCCTCTTAGTGAGCTGCCATCCCTTATTGAAATCCCAGCCCCATAATGAATCATTATAGATATCACTGAGGACTCACCACCATTCCTACATGGAACCCTCAAAGCCCCTATTGAGTCCCCAACATAAACCTGAGTCCCATTCCCCTTTTTAGTCCCCCATTCTCTATGGGAATATTCATTCTTGTCTCTCACTTGCTTCTCATTCCTTCACGAAGATCTCATGTATATCACTGAATCTCAACCCCTTTACTCAAAGCTTATTCACTCACCAAGACCCCATCCCCTCATTGAGACATAATGGAATTTACCAATCCTTACCCCTTGGGGAGCCCTTTTGTTCCTTATTGGGATATCATCCCTCTTCCTGAGACTCCATCCTTTTTCATTCTCTTAATAAACTCATCCCTCATCCCCCTTCCTTAGCCCTCATTCTTCTTACTAGGACCCCTTCTTATCTGCTAGCCTCATCTTCTCACTTAGCCCTAATCTCCTCACTGAGACTCCATTCCCACTCCTGACCCATCAACCCACTCAATGTGGACCCATTCCTCTGAGACCTCTTCCTCTCAGTGACTCTTCACTTCCTCACTAAGTCTTCATGTTGTTGGACCCCTATCTTGTCACTGAGCTGCTATTCTTTTCACTGACCTTTCATTGTACCACTTAGCCATCCTCCTCCTCTTTGAGTACCTTTCCCCTCAGTGAGCTCCTAAATCCTCCCAGATCCACCTGACTGAGCTCCAATTCTATCACTGAATCACTCTTCTCACTGGTTATCTTATCACATCACTTAGACATCACCCGGCTCATTGAAACCCATATTCCTTTCACTGAGATTCCATCCCCTTCATGCTTACTCACACCCCTGTCTGAGTCCCCATCTTTCTGAAATGCACTCCTTCACCCAGCCACAGTCAGCTCCATGAGCATTATTCCTTCACTAAGCCTCCATTTCTCTTGGGGATATCTCAGTCCTGCACTAAGTTCCCACCCTCTCATAGAGCCCTGAACCCTTTGATGAGTTCCAATACTCTTCCCTGAGCTCTCATTTTCTCTATGAGTCCTCATTCCCCTTGTTGAGACTCAGTCCTTTCACAGGGCTCCCATCTTCTCATAAAGCCCCTTCCAAGTCCACATCCCATAACTGAGTCCTTTATTGAGACCTACTCCCTTCATGGAGCCCCTGTTCTTTTCTGAGATTCCATTCCCTTTACTCGTTCCATACTCCATCATTGAGTCCCCATTCCCCTTAATGAAACCTATTCCCTTTACTGAATCCCCATACTAAGCCTACATTGATTTGACATATCAATAAAGTGGTTCATAGAAGAAAGACTTACTTAGCATAGTATCTAGAATATAACAGAGATTTAATAAATGTTTATCGACTGGTCGAACAACTGTCTCAAGATTATACGCCTAGGTAGGAGCCAGAACCACACCTGAAGTGGCAAAGGTCTTGGAGAGGGTCCTAGCTTTCAGTCTCAGATGGGTCTCTATCATGTGTGACCCTGAGCAAGTCAGTTCTCTCTCTGGGCTTTATTTTCATCGCCTCTAAAACAAGACAGTTGAACTAAACAATATAGCTGCAGGATCTTAGCACTAGAAGATTGACTACAGCCTCCTCAATTTGCAGAGATCTTCTGTAAGGATAAGAACATCACTTGGTCACCATGCAGAAGAGTGAATGTGCAATCTGAGAAGCTAAAGCATGCAAGTATTATTATCCCACATTGTTGTTCGGTCATTGCAGTCATATCTGACTCTTTGTGACTCCATTTGGAGTTTCCTTGGCAAAGATACAAGAGTGGTTTGCCATTTCCTTCTGCAGCTCATTTTACAGATGAGGAAACCAAGGCAAACAGGGTTAGCTGACTTGTCCAGGGTCACATGGCTAGTAAGTGTGTCAAGTGTCTGAGGCCACATTTGAACTCAGGTCCTTCTGACTCCAGGGCCAGTGCCCTATTCACTGCACCCCCTAGCCACCCCTATTTTATTTCTTTATTATCCCATATTACAGATGAGAGAACTGAGGCTCAGAGAGTGATCATAGGATTCCAAACCAGAAAGATCCCAAGAGATCATTTTGTCCAATTCCTTCATTTTGCAGATGGGAAAAGAAAAGTCAAAACAGCTGAGGTTTTTGTTTGTGACAAAGTGACTTTCCCAAGATGACCCAGGTAGAAAAAGGCAGAGTGGGGATTCAAACCCAGGTCCATTGATGAAAATCCTGTATTTGTTTTGCTCCAGATGAGTTGCCCACAGTGCCATAGCTAATAAGAGTCTGATCCAGCAGCCAATGAATCACCCCCTGGTTATCCGGGAGCCAGCCCTCTCTTAGGAAGGGCAGTGAAAGCAACTTGGATACTGTGGTGGGAAGAGAAGATTAGGGAGCAAGGGGAGGAGAGAGAGATGAAGGTCCAGAGAATCTCTTATTGTTACCAGTTCTAAACAGCACCATCAGCACCTTCATTCTCCGTTCTGCTTCTGGGTAAGGAGGAAGAGAAACCCAAAATAAACCCAGCTCAAAACTGATACATAGGAGCATGTGATTGCGAAGTCCACAGCGTCCAAGATTTACTCCCACATTCTGCCTGCTGGCACTTCAGCCCTGCCATGCCAGTCCTCCCTGCTTCCTCCTCTTCACCCCCCACCCCCGCCCCCATACCATCTAGACCAGGTGTGGGGAACCTGGCAGGAGGGGAGCTTTCCCTCACCTCCACCTCTTGGCTTCCAAGCCCTGCCTAATAAACCATCTCCCACAGGAAGCCTTTCCTGATCCCCCTTAATGCTAAAGTCTTCCCTCTGTGGATTATTTTCAATTCATCCTTTCCATTGCTTGTTTGTATGTAGTTGTATGCACATTGTGTCTCCTATTAGATTGTGAGATTCTTGAGAGAAGAGAATGTCTTTTATTATTTGGGTTTTTTTTGTATCATTAGCACTTAGCTCAGTGCCTGGCACATAGTAGGGGGAAGAATAAGCATTTATATAACACTATATTCCAGGCACTATGGTAAGTGAGTTTTTATAAATATTATCTCATTTGATCCTCACAACAATGAGGTAAGTGCTATTAGTATCCCCATTTTACAGATGAGAAAACTGAGGCAAACAGAAGGTAAATCATTTGTGAAGAGTCACATAACTAATAAATATCCGAGGCCTGTTTTGTACTCATGTCTTCCTGATTCCAGGCCCAGAGCTCTAGCCACTGTGCAGCCTCACTGCTAATAAACAGTAATGAATATTCATTGACTGACTAACAATATGGTATAGCTCTTGACTCAAGATTGAGGGGCCTTAGTTCTTATTTCCTAGAATAATTTTCATTTTATAGAGGAAGAAGTTGAAGCCCACAAACCAAGGTCACAGGACAAGTCTGTGTCAGAGACAATAGAGGACTTCTGTTCCATATGCCTCAGTTTCCTCCTCTGTAAAATAATGGGGTTGGACTAGATAGATGTTGTCCAGAGTCTCAGGGACTCTGAATAGAATCTTAAGTCAATCAGAAGAGGAAAAATGCATGTTTCAGGGTGGCTAGTGCAGTGAATGAAGCACCAGCCCTGGAGTCAGGAGGACCTGAGTTCAAATCCAGCCTCAGACGCTTAACACAAAAAATTAGCCCTGTGACCTTGGGCAAGTCACTTAACCCCAATTGCCCTACCTTCCCCCCTCCAAAAAAAGAAAAATATATGTTTGGGTCTTTAATGTAATGGGGGAGACTGAAGTTCCCGGATCTCAGGGTACCAAACAATAAATAACCAACATGAATTTAGGACTTTTAAGGCTTACAAAGCACTTTTACACACGTTATCTCACTTAACTCTTGTGACAGTCCTTTGTAGTAGTTATTATTATCCCCATTTTACAGACCCAGAAACTGAGACCCAGGTTCCTAGGATTAGAACCCTAGAGTTGCAAGAGACCTTGGATAACATCCGGCCTGATCTGCTCTTTACATGGATGAAGAACCAAGGTCCAGAGAGGTTGTGACATGATCAAAGTAAGAATAAGAAAGTAGTAGAACCAAGATTCAAACCCAGGTCCTCTGACTTTCAAGCCATCATGTTTCCTGTTCCCCATTACATGCCCTCTCCCAAAGCTACTGCCCATGGTTATATGGCTATTAGGTGTCAATGACAGGCTTAGAAGCCAGTCTCTCCTGACTGAGTCAGAGTACTCAGTCCACTGCAGCATGCTGACTGGAAGGAGCAGGGGAGGGGATGCTCTTTGGGGGATCATCTGATCATTTTACAGAGGAGGAAACTGAATCCCAGAGAGGACACAGGACTTACCCAAGGTCACATAAGCCAGTGGCAGAGTTAGGACTGGAATCAAGATCTTCTGACTCCCCCAGCCCAGATTTCTTTCTACTATAGTATTCTACCCCCATAAAACATTGTTCTCAAAGGGACTTTGCAGACTATCTAGTCCTATCCCCTCATTTAAAGGAAAGAAAGCCCAGAGAGGCAAAGGGATTTCTTCATTTCCTAGCAGTGTAGGTTTGGGCAGGTCACTTTCCCTCTCTGAGCTTCAGTTTCCTCATCTGTAAAAGGAAGATAATACTCTCTGTCTTATTCTCTCACTTCCTTTCTTTATTTGGGTCCAGGTCATTCCCAAAGAACAAGGGCTTGACTGCTAATAAAACTTTCAGGGCTTACTCCTCTGGGAATCTTTGTCCTTCTTCGTTCTGATTCTCTCCAATGTGCTCCCTCTACCCCCACCCCCACTTCCAGCTGGTCAGTGTGAAGAATGGACTTCCTGCCTTTCCTGGAAATAGACACAGTGAAGGTTAGTCAATTTCCATGGAATAAGAGGTAAAAGGGCTGTAGGAATAAATCTCTACTCTCTGGGTTATTGGGGAGATTGGAATGTTCCTAGAAAGAATGGAAGCAATGTGTCAAGGAAAGAAAAAAAGGAAGAAAAAGAATCTGAAGAGACAGAGCCTATTATCAGGGAAGTGGAAGAATGTAACACAATGTACTTTTGTACCTTTGAAGCTATCAATGCAACATTGGATGGGTGGATGGTTGGATAGAGAAAAAAAGGTATGCATTAAGCACCTACTGTGTGCCAGACACAGGGAAGACAAATACTAAACCAAGAGGAACCTTGTTTTCCTGTAAGGGGCTTACATTCTAATGTGGGTACCAACACATATAGAGCAGTGGAGGCCACAGAAGGGAATCCCAGGCTTGGTGAGTTGATCCATAGGGCAACCAATTACCATGCCCTTTCTAGGAGCAATAACAGTACTGATTTGATTTCTGTGCTCAGAGCAAGAGGTGGAAGGCCAGGGAAGGTAACATTTGGAGACAGAATGGAAGGCAAGATGGCCAGTGTACACAACTGGATGGAATAAGAAATGTGATCTGATCTGCGACCAGCTAGATATAGGGGCTGGTTTGGTTTTGTCTGGTCACTCACTAATCAAGAAAGCTCAGCTCCATGGCAGTATATATCATTTATCATAGATGAGGGAGTTGGATATTCTTAGGAAGAAATTGTAGTAGTAGTAGTAGCGGTAGTGGTAGTAGTAGTAGTAATAGTAGTAGTAGTTATAAAGTAGTAGCGGTAGTAGTTAGCATTTGTGTAATACTTTAAGGTCTTCAAAACATTACATATATTATCTCATTTGATTCTCACAACAACCTAGGGAGGTAGGTGCTATTATTATCTTCATTTTATAGATAAGAAAATTAAGACTGAAAAAGGTTCAGAGACTTGCTCACTGCCATAAAGTTAGTAAGCATCTAACAGAGGATTTGAACTCAGGTCTTTCTGGCTCTAGGTCCAGTAATCTAACTGTTGTACCACCTGGCTACCTAGGAAGCAAGTTGTATTCCCAGGATGATGATGAGGACCTATAGGTACCATCAGGAGATACTATTTATTAATGGTCAAAGGCAGAAGAGAGAAGTACTCATAGTTGGGAACTGTCTACTAAGAGGTCCTGGGGTAGCATGTTGATGTGACATGAACAATAGATAACCCTTTTCTTCCCAACATACAGATCCAGGATGTGAGACTAAGGAGCACAGCTTGTTCTTGGAGATTCACCTGGGGACAAAGGATATCATCAGAAAGCATTATTTTAGATGATAAAGCCCAGGGCAAGAAATTGAAGACACAGAGAAGCACATGAAGTTTTTGTCTCCATTGCTAACTGAAGGTAGGAGCTTCTGAAGAGAAAGGAAGCTCTGGGAAATGAACAGCTAGTTTAAAAAGATGGTGTCTGGGAATGGGATTTGGATTTCAGGACCATAACTTAAATGTATACAAATGATCAAGTCTTGACAAGAGATGATATGCATCTATTGAGGGCAAAGAAAAATTCATTTCCCTGGAGTTTTGTGAATTATATCAAGATTCATTTAATTATAACAAGTGGGGTGGGGAAAAAACAGCCCACAAAGTTGCCAAACCATATACCATTGTGGCACATACCATTTATAAAGAGGAATAATAGTAGTCAGAACTGGTAACTGGAGAACCAACAATAATATCTACAGTCTTCAATGTCCATGCACAAATATATGCAACAAAAGAAATAAATATGATAAACTGGAGATCTTAACACCAAGAATTCATTGGGTGGAACATGACTATATCTGAACTATAGCTCTGTTTTCAGAAGGCACAGAATAGATAAAAGTGGGGGTAGGATAGCATTGTACATTAAGAAGATAAGGTCAAGTGAAGAAATTCAGAAATTATATGGTGAAAAATGTTTAAAGTTGAAAATCAATGTAGTGAGAAACAAAGGCTATAATGTGTATGTGTGTGTGTGTTGGGGGAGAGTATATTGAATAGATGAGGAGTTTGTGAAACAGATCACAAACCCAGAGGCACAATATGTTGGTCAATCATATACTGGAGCGTGCTCTCTCTCTCTCTCTCTCCCTCTCTCTCTTTCTCTGTCTCTGTCTCTGTCTCTGTCTCTCTCTCTCTCTTTTAACAAAAGCAGAGTGATATATATATTTTAACTTTACTTATAATATCATTCTTCAAAAAGTAGAGGAAGTGAACAGAGGAATAAGCATTCTGGACCTCATTCCAGTGAATGAGAGGAAACTGGTTGTTAAAGTATAAGTGATGGGGATCTTGGGAGGAAATGACTGCTTTGCCTTGGAATTCACAATGGACAAGGAAAGGAAAGTAGAATATAATTGAACAGGCTACCGCTACTTAGATTAAGGAAAAGGAGACTTCAAAGAATTCAGAGAAAGACTTAAAATACTGTAGTAAAGTTGTCTCAAAAGGGATGGGAAACATTACATACAAGAACAACAACATCCCCTCCAAATCCCAATCCCCAGCAAAACATGATTCCTGTGAAGAAAAGGCAGTAGAATGCTGTCTAAAGAGACCCATGTGGATGGATACAGTGAGAACTCCTCCACTAACGTGGGTTTCTTAAAGACAAGTACAGAAGCAAGGGCAGGTAAAAGGATGAATACAAAAAAGTGGATTGTTCCTTGGTTTTAGGTAGAAGTTTGGGGTCACAAAATCACTACATAATTTCTCAAAGGTAATACAACTTGCTTTCTTCCTTTTCAATTCTGGTCTCAGTTCATTTACCACGCTGTTTTTCAGTCATGTATGACTCTTGCGTACCCACTTACAGTTTTCTTGGCAAAGATACTAGAGTGGTTTGCCATTTCCTTCTCCAGCTCATTTTACAGATGAGGAAGTCAAGGCAAGCAGGGTTAAGTGACTTGTCCAGTCACACAGCTACTAAGTATCTGAGGCCAGATTTGAAGTCAGGAAGATGAAGTATTCCTGACTCCAAACCGGGGGAGCTCTATCCACTGTACCACCTAGCTATAATGTCCATGTACTATCTATCAGTTTTATAGATTGTACATCCAATTTCACATCATAGTTAGGATGATAAACTTTCTTCATCCAACTTAGTTTTTCCTGAACTCTTTTGAGCAATAATGAATGTCATACAAGATGTTCTTTTTTTTTTTATTTACTCATTTACTTTTAATTTACAAGATTCAGTTCCACAAT
>CM053588.1:107275215-107296567 GCA_028646515.1 Pseudochirops corinnae
CATTGCTTCAGGCCAGGCTAGTTTCAGTTTGCAGTGCTGATATGGTTCCTCGTAGCCGAGCTGACTTTAGTGGAAAGTATATTTGTGTGTGTTTTGGAGTTCTAGAATTAGTTTAGAGTCATATTTTATGGGTATTTTGGGGTGGCTATGTGAGAGCTGCGATATGTTGCTGCTCTTACGCCACCATCTTGGCTCCCTCGATATAGATGATTTCTTAGGTCTCTTCCATCTTTGAAATGCTGTATTCTATGTTCTTTGGTCCGATATTTTATATTCTCAGGTACCCCCCAGCTTGGATACTCTACATTCTAAAGTCCTGTCCACTTATGGCATTCTGTGTTCCTTCCCAACTCTAAAATTCTCAGTTCTAAGGTCTCTTCCACTTCTGAAATTCTATTCTAAGGTCCCTCCCAGTTCTGACATTCTCTGTTCTAAGTTTTCTCCAGGCTCTGACATTCCATGGTCTCAGCTCCCTTCTACCTCTAACATTCTCCACATACTTCAATACTGTCTCCAGTTTGGCAGGAGAACTCATCAGCTTTTTGGTGGGTAGAATCTAGAGGCCAAGTGATCTCATCTAAAGGAGATCTAATTTCTGCCTTTTCACAAGCTATCCTCCTGCTTGGAATGCACTCTCTCCTTGCCTCTGCCTTTTAGAGTACTTAGCTTCCCTTAAAGATGAGCTCAAATGCCATTTTCTATGTGAGACCTTTCCTGACCCCCCAGCAGCTATTTCTCTCCCTTGCTCACAGTGACCCTGTATTTATTTTGTATTTATTTATTCATAGATGTGTTGTTTCTCCCTACAGAATTTAAATTCCTTGAGAATAAAGACAGTTTCAGTTTTCTCTTTGTATCTTCACACACAACAGGTGCTTAATAAATGCATATGGATTGAGGCTACTTATTCCTCCCCTCTTCTATGGTGCCAGGCTTAGTCTTTCAGTATAACAAAACAGAGACTTCACCTTCATGTTAGTACCATAGGTCTGTGGAACCCAGAGTCAATAATACCTGGCTTTGGATCTTGCCTCAGACATTTACCATATGACCACTGGCAAGTCACTTAACTTCTCTCAAACTATTTCCTCATTTGTAATATGGAGATAATAATAGTTATAATATCTTTTCCCTAGGGCAGACTGTCATATATTTGCATTTAAAGGAAACTTGCCAGAGTTTGGGCTCCTCTGAAATAGCTTTTAAGAGTCCAAGGTCAGCTTCACTACAGGGCAGAATGTGGCATCATAAGATGGAAGTCCTGCCCAACGGAAAAAGGCTTGAGAGGGATGGATTATGTGTCTGTTTTCTGAGGAGCGGCCCAGGTAATCACTGAGACATTCAGTACTACGCTGGCTAGCTAACCCACCACTGTAAAGCCATATATTAAGGCATATGGGAGTTGCAATTTGCATTTGTGGATGGACTATACTTGTGTGTCAAATGACAGCTCTTTGGAGCACAGAAATGAGAAAGGAATTTAAAGATCATTTAGTAGCTGGGGAAACTGTCATCTTTTCGTCACGGTAACATCCTCAGTTCTTCCAGCTTAGATCAGCCCATGTAGCTTGGTTTTTAGTCCCTCCATCATCCTGGACACATTCCTTGGGACACATCCTGATAGTGCCCCTCTCACATTGTAGCCCCAGAACCTGATACAATAGTTCAGATATGATCTGGAAAACAGAGGACAGGAGGACCATCACACTTTCCTTCTGGAGAGTCATTCTCTTAGTGCCGACTAAAATCACATAAGGTTTTGAGACCACCATGTCAACCTCCCCTCACCTCAGTTCTCTTTTGTGTGAATATTTGTCTGATTACATTTCTCCAATCCTGCATTTGTACAAGTAATTTTTTCTTAACCCACATAAAGGACTTTACATTTATCTCTATTAAATTTCATCTCATTAGACTTGACCAATTGGTTCTAGTCCCTCAAGACCTTTCGGAAGCTTGATTCTGTCCCACAATGTTAGTTGTCCCACTCAGTTTTGTGTCATCAACAAGTTTGATAAGTGTTAACCCAGTGCCTTTATAGATATCATTGACAAAATTGTTGAACAAAACAGGGTTAAGGACAGAGCCTCAGGACCCTCCCATAGAGACTTCTCCACACATTGACATCAATCCATTGATCACCACTCAGTCTGGTTGTCCAACCAGCTATGTATCTACTTTATGGCTATCATCCAGTCTACATTTCTCGATCTTGTAAACAAGGATATTGTGAGAGACTTCATCAAATGCCTTGCTGAAGTCAGGGTGTACTATGTTAACAGTATTCCTCGGACTTACCAGCCTACTTACCCTATCAAGAAAGGAACAAGTCTGGCGTGACCTATTCTTCATATACCCATGTTTCCTCCTAGTGATCACTACTTCCTTTTCTAAGTGCCCACAAGTCATTCTTTTAAATAATGACAATAATAATAACAGCTAGCAGTCATTTGGTGTTTCAAGGTTTGCAAAGCACTTCACATCTGATAACTCATTTGGTTCTCACAATAAGCCTGTGAGGTAGGTGCTTTTATTATTTGCATTTCACAGATGGAGGAACTTAAGCTGACCAAGGATCACACAGCTAGTGTCAATGAAAGGATTTGAATTCAGGTTCTTCCTGATTCCAAGTCTAGCATTCTAGCTGCCATATTAAAGATATGTGTTGTAAAGATTCAGAGAATTTAAGAATTTTCCCAGGAACCCAGACAAAGCTCACTGTCTTATAGTTTCTAACTGAACTTTCTTCATGTGTTTGAAAATGAGCACATTTGCTAATCTCCAAATTTGCTGAAGAGTCCTTCAGCCTCTCTTCCATTCTCTATAATTCTTCAGAGATCACAGATTGGTTTCAGTGATTACATCTACCAGGTATTTTGGTACTCTGGAATATGGTTCATTCAGTCCTAGTGACTTGAACTCATCAAGGTGCTCTCTTACCATCCCCCTCATCTTGGGGTTTTGCATCACATTTCCCAGTTTAAAAGTCATCCTCCATGACAGAGAAAACAGAAGTTAAATAGGTAAGAAGTTCTGCTTTTTCTTATTCATTACCATTGTTCCATCTATCCTGAACAAAAGTCTTATCCTAACATTGCCTTGAAAATAGCCCAAGAATTAAAAAGAGGAAAAGGACCTACTTGTACAAAAATATAGCAGTTCTTTTTGTGGTGGCTAAGAATTAGAAATCAAAGAGATGCCCATCAGTTGGAGAATGGCCGAACAAGTTGTGGTATATGACTGTAATGGAATATTATTTTCTATAAGAAATGACAAGCAGGATGATTTCAGAAAACCTGAAAAAACTTGCATGAACTGATACACAGTAAAGTGAGCAGAACCAGGAGAACATTGTACACAGAAACAGCAATATTGTATAATGAATAACTGTGAATACTTTAGCTATTTTCAGCAATACAATGGTCTGAGATAATGCCAAAGGACTCATAATGAAAAATGCTATCCACCTCCAGAGAAAGAACTTATATATGTTGTCTGAATATAGACTGAAGCATACTATACTCTCTCTCTCTTCTCTCTCTCTCTCTCTCTCTCTCTCTCCCTCCCTCCCTCTCTCCCTCCCTCCTCCTTCCTTCCTTCCTTCCTTTCTTATTCAAGTCTTCTTGCTTGAAAATAATTTGTTTGGAAATTTGTTTTACAGATTGCAAATGTATAACCTTTATCAGATTGCTTGCCATTTCATGGAGGGAGTAGGGAGGTAGGGATAGAATTTGGAACCCAAAACTTTTTTAAAAAAAAGGTTAAAATTGTTTTTACATGTAATTAGGAGAGAAATAAAATATTAGCTTAAAAATATCTTAAGAATGTTTTTTGATGTTCTTAATAATTTTCTCCTCATCTATTTTCATGGAATGAAGGTCAACCTGCATTCTCAAGTCTTGTTCTACTTAAGTACAAGTTACAATAGTCATACCAAGCTGAAAGGCTATAAAATGGATCCAGCAATGTGCTATGTGTTTATTGGACCAGGACCAGCCTAGCTAAGGGTGGCTGGTCATAAGGGAATGAGTTTTAAGGCAAGGAGAGATTGCTATCTGTTTTGTTGTAGAGAGTGAGTAATTTATGCTGTTGCAGTCACATCCATCTTTTAAGATGTTAGGGTAAACTTTGATCACACCAAACCCAAGCTTTTTCTAGAATTTGTTTAGACTAAATTTGTACTGAACCGATGTTATGTCTTTCAGGAAAAAGAGAAAGGCAATATATTTAAAGCTTCATTCTGGCTCTAGGTGAGAGAGGACTGGGGGTCCTCCCCAACATGGAAGTTCACATCAGCTCATCTTTCTCATGCTGGCAAGAGAACAAGTTCTAGTTATTTGGGCTTTTTCCTATGATGTTCATTTCCAATTTGGAAGCCATTAAAAAAAGCTTTTCCTCCCCAAGAGGTAAGCAGAGTAGAAATAGTCACAGATTATCTGCACATGCTCCAAAGTGCATGCAGAGGATTGCATCAGACAAATATGCACACATGTTTATAAGGGATGGCCTCTTATTGGTCAGTCTCTTTTTATATTATCAAAGCAACCATGAGACGCTCTATTTTGTAATACCACAGGGTATGTAGGAACACAGATTCAGAATTTAAAGGAATTTTAGAGGTTATCTAGTCCATACTCTGTTTTATAGATGATGAAATTGAGGCACAGAGATGTTAAATGAGTTCTCCAAGGTCACAAAGGTAGACAACAGTGGAGTCATGATATGAACCTAGGTCTTCTGCCCCCAGCAGTACATTCTTTACACTATCCCATGCTTCTTACCCCAACCCTAGACCTTCTAACTCCAGACCTGGTGCTCCTTCAGGGATACCATATTTTACATCTTACCTGCAAACTTCATCCCAATAAGCCAAAACATAGTGAATATTCTCCTTAGGTAACAAGATTGTAATGAAATAAGTCTTCTCTTATTGTAGGTCAATATTGTTTGGTTATTGCTGTTAAATTGCAGGTCCTGTTGTAAAACTGCAAGACAAGACTTTGGCTAATTATTCCTCAGAGGTTCACAAGGGATAATCATTGAAGGGAACTGAGACAGGAAGGATATGAATGTTAACTTGAGTTATCTGTCATCTCTTAGGATCCTGGGAGACAGAGAGTTCTTCTAATAAGTATGCACAGTCAATATGCACAGTCAACCAAAGTAAATTTCTACATTGATTGTGTTCAAAAAGGTATGTCTTCTTATGCATCTCTGTTCCATTATTTCCTTATCAGTAGGGGACAGTATGCTTTATAACGAATACTTTGGAATCAGTTCTTTGGAACTGTGGTTGGTCTTTGCTTTGATCAGTGTTCCAAAGTTGTTTTTCTTGATAATATTGCCGTTGTTGTATAAATTATTCTCTTGGTTCCACTCTATTCACTCTGCATCACTTTATACGAATCATCTCATTTTCTGAAATCTTCCATCCCATCATATACCACAATTTGTTTAGCCTTTGTCCAACTGATGAACACCCTTAGATTTCAATTCTTTACCACCACAAAAGAACTGCTATGAATATTTTGTTCATGTGGATTTCCCCTTTTTCTTATACCTCTTTGGGGGTACAGGCATCATGGAGTCAAAGAGTATGCACAGGTAAGTGACTTTGGGGGGCATGGTTCCACACTGCTTTCAGAACCTCACCCAATGTACTTAATTTCCCATAATCTTCTCCAATAATTGTCATTTTCTTTTTTTGGTCATCTTTGCTTATCTGATGGATGCAATGTGAAACCTCAGTTGCTTTAATTTGCCTTCCTCTAATTATTAGTGGTTTGCAGTCTTTTTTTCATAGGGCTATTGATAGCTTGGATTTCTTCCCTTGAAAACTGCTTGTTCACAGCATTTGACCATTTATCTATTGGGCAAATTGCCTTTTGTTTTTCTATTACATTCATTTCTAAATATATCCCTTTCTTCTTTTTTTCCTCACAGATGACTGAGTTTTATTCTAGTGGAGCTGCTGTGGATCGCTCATGGGCTCCTAAGCCTAAGTCCACAAGGCCTCATGTGGAATAACAGGACACACGGTCCAAAAGTGTTGAGAGCTAGAGTGATGGGAAATGATGCTAATGAGGTGTCCCCCTTTGCTCAATGGTGCAAAGCCTAGAGCAACTGCCAGGTGCATGAAGACATTTACTTTACACTTTTAAAGAGGAGTTCCCCATTATAACAAAGATTTAAAACAGAGGGGGAAAAACCAGTTAAACAAAATTAGACAATATAAAGTCCATGCCCAAGAGTTTCTATAATGTAGCACACAGAAGTAGGGCCCCCTATTTCTACAATGGACAGAAAGAGGTACATTTTCTCAACCTTTCTCTAGAACTAAACTTGGTATCATAATTACAGTCGAGGATGGGCTGGAGCCATTTTAAACAGGTTAGTGAGAGCTCATTGTTCAGCTTTCAGTGTAAAGTTTTATACCTCACAAATCAGCAAAAACCACAATCAGGGCTTAATTTACTGTTTTGTGGATTGTTCTTACATAAGAAAGCAGTGAAGAAAATGCTTATAATGCTGCTTAAACTACAATGTGTGTTGTGGGTACAATTTTTTTTTCCCCAGAGAGTCAATTGTTAAACATTTGCCAACAAATCCCTGGCATAGTGATCAGTGTCATTTTTTTAGTTCTTTCTATTCATGTTATTGTAGTTATCACGTGTGTTGTTTTCCTGGTTTTCTTTATTTAGTTCTATATCTTTCCTGAATTCTCCATATTAATTGTGTCTTACAGTGCAATAATATTCTTTGATGTGTCACAATTTATTTAGACATTCCTCACTCAGTATTTCCAGTTTTTGCTACCATTTAAAGTACCATTATGAATATTTCCTTCTGTCTTTTTTTCTTTTTTTGCCTTTTGGAAGGGGGAATGAAGGGCAATTGGGGTTAAGTGACTTTTCCAAGGTCACACAGCTAGTAAGTGTTAAGTGTTTGAGGCTGAATTTGAACTCAGGTCCTCCTGACTCCAGGGCTGGTGCTCTATTCACTGTACCACCTAGCCACCCCATTTCCTTCTGTCTTTGACCCCTATGGGATATATACCTAGCAATGGAATCTCTGGGCCAAAAAGCTTAAACATTTTCTTTACATAATTCCAAATTCCTTTACAGAACTGTCATATCATTTCACACCTCTAACAACAGTATATTAGTATGACTATATTTCTATAGAACCCTTATGTTAACTATTTTAATTTTTTGCCATCTTTACCAGTTTGCTGGGTTTGAGGTAGAGCCTCAGATTTATTTTGATTTGCGTCCTCTTATTATTTGGAATGGTCTTTCATATGATTATTCTTTGGAGAAGTATTTGTTCGTATCCTTTGATCATTTATCCATCATGGAAGGATTGTTGTACTTATGTATTTATTAATTTCATATATATCACAAGTATCAGATCCTTATCAGTGATATTTGCTGCAAAAATTGTTGTATCAATCAGTAACCTCTTCTTATCTGTCTATATTGCTTTTCTTCTTGGAAAAGCTTTCCAGTTTCTGGAATAAAAAATATCCATTTTTCTAAATTTCATTTATCTCTTGACTGATTAAAAATTATCTCCTTAGACATACTTGTGAAAAGCATCTATATCCTTCTGTGCTAATATTTTTATGTTTTATGTTTTTATACATTTATATTCAGATTGCTCTTATATTCAGAGCTTTTTAAAGCTAATTATGGCATTTGGTGTAAGATGATGATCTTAACCTAGTTTCTGCCAAACTGTTTTCTAGTTTCCAGAAGTTTTTGTCAAATAGGTTAATGCTTTTAAGTTTATTAAGTAGTGGGTAATTGACTCTAATTGTGGGTCTTCATTATGTACAGGTTGCTTTTCTTTTAAATATATTAATTTAACTAAATTAAATTAATTAAAATTAATTATGTAATAAATTAAGGGAACTTTAAAAGCTTCTGAGAGGCAGCTAATTGGTACAATGATTCAAATGCTGGAATTGAGGTCAGGGAGACCTGAGTTTGAATTCTGCCCCAGAGAATAGCTGTATGACTGTGGGTAGATAATTTAACCTCTCTCAGCATCATTTATACAGGAGTTTTCTTATCCATAAATTGGGACTAATAATAGCACTCCCTTCCTGGAGTTGTTGTGAGGATCAAGTGAGATAATATATTTAAAGTGCTTTGCAAATCTTAAAGCACTATAAAAATGCTAGCCATTATTGTTACTTATCTGTGACTCTGTGGTTTCCTTCTGTCCTCATCTGTGTGTTAAAAGAAAAAAAATGCTTCAGTAGTTTTTATTTTTGCCAATTTAGTTTGATCTATTTTTCTATTATTTAAATTGTACCCAGTAGTTTTTTAATGATTACTGATTTGTAATATAATTTGAGGTCTGGAAGTGCTTTTCCTCTTCATTCCTTTTCCCCCCATTACTTTTTCTGAAATTCTAAATATTTTGTTTCCCCAAATGAATTTTATTATGACTTTGCCTTGTTCTACAAGGCAAAGTACTTTGTAGTAGTTTTGTTCTACCAAACTACTTTGGTAGTTTGATAGATTTTGCACTATCCCAATTGAATTCCCTTTTACTGGATTTGGTCCAATGTTCTAGGTTGTCAAGATCTTTTTGGCTCCGGGCTCTGTCATCCAGAGTGTTATCAATCCCTCCCAGATTTGTGTCAACTACAACCTTGATAAGCACACTCTCTGTGCCTTTGTCCAGATTCTTAATAGAAAGTCTCCCCTAAGTCTTTATTTTTTTCCATTTCCTCAACCTATCACCATACGTCACGACTTGAGTTCCCTCTCCATTGTGGTCACTATTTTCTCAAATCTATTTGTATTTTTCAATGTCTTTCTTAAATGTGGTGCCCAGAGCCAAACAAGAGATTTAGGACTGACCTGGCCCCTGCCCATTGTCCAGCACATGGTAGAGACTCGCTTGAGTAAGTCTGCTCGAGCAGTTTGCTGCTGGTTGTGAAATGGACTTATCCAAAGCCAAAATTTCCTCTTGTGACTATCATAGTAAAATGCACAGGGCAGGTGTTTAATAGCAGGTGTATGTGTGTGTGTGTGTATGCACATATTTGTTTAATTGAATTCCTGAATTTACCTGGAGTTGAGATGATTGACCTGTGCAGTCCTTTTGATTTCTTCAAAATTTAACTCTTTTAAGCTGCAGAGAGATGAGGTCAGGAAGAGGAAGGGAAGAAGCATTTATATAACACCTACTATTTACCAGGCACTGTTCTAAGCCTTTATAATTATTATCTCATTTGACCCTCATAACAACCCTATAAGGTAAGTGCTATTATTTTCTCCATACTACAGTTGAGGAAACTGAGGCAGACAGAGGTTACGTGACTTGCACAGAGTCGCACAGTTAATAAATGTCTGAGGTTGGATTTGAACTTGGATCTACCTGATTCAAAGTTCAGCATTGTATACACTGCCCCACCAACTGCCCCAAGGTAGGATAAGGAATAGAGGTAGGGGTGGAGGAGGGGGTGTATAAGAGGGACATCTCATAGTTCTAGTGTTCCTGGGTTTGGGAAATTAAATCCCCCTATATCCTCGAGAATAAAGCATCATCCTCCTTCCAGACTTGAAAGTCTTCATATTTTTGAGTCTATCTTCAGGCTTGATCATTTCAGATGTTCTCTGCTGGGTCAAGTGACTGTGATCCAAATACTGGATTTGGACACAACATTCTAGTGTTGCTGAACTTCAGCACAAAGAACAGAAAATTCCATTGACTAAAGCACGCAGGTCAGCAATTCTATTCAACAACCATGTCTACACACATACACACACACACAATTAAGCACCTGCCCTGTGCACTTGACTGTGAGAGTCACAAGGGGAAAAGTTTGGATAAACCATGGTCCATTTGCTAAGAAAGCCAACAGGCTATAGACCAGTGATTCTCAACCTTCCTAATACCACGACCCTTTAATACAGTTCCTCATGTGGTGATCCCCAACCATAAAATTCTTTCGTTGCTACTTCATAACTGTAATTTTGCTACTGTTATGAATCGTAATGTAAATATCTGATATGCAGGATGTATTTTCATTGTTACAAACTGAACATAACCCACAGGTTGAGAACTGCTGCTATAGAGGAAGATGACAGTGCTATATAATGGGGTTCCTTATCTGCCCTTGCTTTCTCCCAGTGGGTTCAAGGCCCCTTGCTCAGTCCAGATGTCTCAGTTTATGGATGAAGGAAGGGGAACACAAAAGGGTCACCACTTGGGTCGGTAGACATCTTTAACTCATTATCTTTTCCCCAAAACCTCTCCCTCTCCTACCTTCCCTACTACTATAGAGGACAGCACCATCCTCCCAGCAGCTCAGGCTCAACCTAGAAGGCAGACTTGACTCCTCATTGTCTCTTACTCCTCATATCCAAGCTGTTGCCAAGGATTGTTTATTTCACTTTTGCAGTATCTCTCCTCTGACACTGTCACTACTCTGTTGCAGACTCTGATCAGCTCATGGCTAGACTATTTCAGCAGTCTGCTGAAGGGTCTACCTTCCTCAAGGCTCTCCTCACTACAATTCATCCTCTATTCAGCTGCCAAAGTGATTTTCTTAAAGTGCAGACCCCTGTCCCCCACCCAATACACTGTAGTGGCTCCCTATTACCTTCAGTCACTGACAAGGCCATGCCCAGAGGTGAGAAGGAGAGAGGTACATTCTTTTAAAAAAAAAAAATTTTACTATTAGTTTACAACATTCAGTTCCACAAGTTTTTGAGCTCCAAATTGTCTCTCTCCCACCTTCTATATGTGGTATGCAATCCAGTATAGGTTCTACATATACCTTCACATTAAACATTAGTCAAGTTGTAAAGAAGAATCATAACCAATGGAATGAATAACAAAAAAGAAACAAAACAAAACAAAACAGAAAAGAGAGAGAGTAAGTAGTTTGCTTCAACATGCATTCAGACTCTGTAAATCTTTCTCTGGATGTGGATAGCCTTTTCCATCATGAGTCTTTTGGAGTTGTCTTATAACCTTGCATTGCTAAGATGAGCCCAGTCCATCAAAGTCAGTCATCACAGATAAGATGTGACTGCAATAGCATACAAGGTTTTCCTAGTTCTGCTCACCTAGAGTGCTACATTCTTGACTCTTGGGTGAACTTCTGTAAGACCACAGGTGCAAAATCCTCTGTTTGGCATTCAAAGTCCTTCATAACCCAACTCCCTTCTCCATTTCCAGTCTTTTTTCACCTTATTTCCTGTGATGTCCTCTTCAATCCAGTGACACTGGCCTCCTGGCTATTCTACAAACAAGACACTCTCTCTAGGTCTGGGCATTTTCTCTGGCTGTCCCCCATGCCTGGTAGGCTTCCCCCACCTCATCTTTGCCTACTGGTTTCCATGACTTTACTTAAATCCCAGCTAAAATCTCATCTTCTACCAGAAGCCTTTCCCAGCCCCTCTTAATTCTAGTGCCTTATCTCTCTTGATTATTTCCTGCTACCCCTGTATAAACCTTGTATGTACATATTGGTTTATCTGTCTCTCCTATTAGACTGTAAGCTTCTTGAGTATAAGCCACTGTCTTTTGCCTCTTTTTGTATCTCCAATGTCAAGTACAGTACACGGCGCATAATAGGTACTTAATAAATATTTATTAACTGACTGACCAGTATAGGTCCTTATCATTTCATATTTGGAATATTGCAATAGCCTGCTGATTGGTTTCCCTGCTCCAAGTTTATCCCTCTCAGAGTGGTTGAGTAACCCTTACTCAGCTGTCAAAGTGATTTTCCTAAATCATAGATCTACCCATGCTACTTCCCTCACTCAATCAACTCCAGTGGCTCCCTATTATCCTCAGGACCAAATATCAAGTTCTCTGCTTTGAATTTAAAGCTCTTAACGACCTGGTCCCTTCTCCATCCATTAGTCTTCCACTCCCCTCTGCATGCTCTATGATTCAGGAACATGGGTCTGCTTCAGTTTCTCCAATGTGATATACTTCATCACCTGTCTCTATGCTTTTTGTATTAGCTGTTTCCCATGCTAGCAATGCTCTGCCCTCTGCTTCTTCAGAGCCCTGGCCTCCTTCAAGCCTCAGCTTATAACACACTATCTGCAGCAGGACTTTCCAGGTCTCCTTGGCTGCTAATATCCTTGCTTCTTTCATATACACACATGCATACACATGCAATTTTTATACATACACACATATACTTGCAATTATATATATGTGTGTAACTATAGATATAGAGTTCATTTTGTCTTCTTTGATCTGTAGAGAAATATTTTCTTCCTTGAACTTTTTGTTTACAAGGGAAACTGGTGATAACACAGTGGATGGGGTCATAGGCTGATATTCTCAGATTTTCTGAGATTGGAGAGACAATGCAAAGAGGTGAAATAATGCATGTATATGTGTATATATATTATCTATATAAATTGCATGTGTATAGTTGCTTACATGTCAACTCCTCCATCAGAATGTGAGCTCCTTGAGGGCAAGAATTATTTTTACTTTTTCTTTGTGTTTTCAGCATGATGCGCCTGCCACATAATAAGCCCTTAATAGGTACTTGCTAATGGACTCTCAAAGCATTAAGCACTTTAGAGTAAGTCTGGAGAAGTACAAAGTGCCATATGTGAGGTCTGGGGGAGAAAAGAAAGGTCACTAATGGCTAGGGCACAAAAGACCACTAACTATAATAACACTTTATTAGCAAGAAGGGCATTAGAGGTGGACAAGTGCTATCTGAGGTCTGAGGAGGAAAGTTATTACCAGTTGATAAAGGCAAGCTTTCTGGATGAGATGCCATTTGATTTGGACTTAAAACAGTGGATAGGAATTTAACAAGTAAAGAAGTGGAGGAAGGGTGTTCCAGACCTAGGAAAATGCCCAAGCAGAGCCACAGAGGCAGGAGGTATGCCCTTAAGGGGCAGAGAGTTCTCCAGCATGAATGGCATGTAGATTGCATGGAATGGTGGTAATATAAAATAAGAATGGAAAGGTAGATTAGTGCCAGGTTAAAGAGACCCTTGAATGTGAAGTAAAGAACTTTGGACTTTACTTGGGAAGCAAGAAGAAGCTACTGAAAATCTTGGAGCGGAGCAGAGGCACACTCAGATTTATATGGAGTATGTACAATTTTTTTTTTGTTTGACTTCCCTCACTTTCCTGGCATGAGGCAATCCTCAACTCTCCTTCCCATGAAGAATGTGAAGGGAGAAGGCCTAGAGAGTTCCCATAATCCCACTCAGTTGTTTGCAGAGGGGTTTGAAGCTACTGGAAAGAGAATTTGGAGAGAGAATTGGGACATGTTGGCTTGTGGAAGAGGAGTCTGGTGGAAGAGGAGTCACAGAGGTGCCCTGGGTGGGGGAGTCACCATATTGCAAGCTAGAGTCAGTGACAAGGCCATGCCCAGAGGTGAGAAGGAGAGAGGTACATTCTTTTAAAATATATATATATTTACTATTAGTTTACAACATTCAGTTCCCCAAGTTTTTGAGCTCCAAATTGTCTCTCCCCTACCTTCTATATGTGGTATGCAATCCAGTATAGGTTCTACATATACCTTCACATTAAACATTAGTCAAGTTGTAAGGAAGAATCATAACCAATGGAATGAATAACAAAAAAGAAGAAACAAAACAAAACAGAAAAGAGAGAGAGTAAGTAGTTTGCTTCAATATGCATTCAGACTCTGTAAATCTTTCTCTGGATGTGGATAGCCTTTTCCATCATGAGTCTTTTGGAGTTGTCTTATAACCTTGCATTGCTAAGATGAGCCCAGTCCATCAAAGTCAGTCATCACAGATAAGATGTGTCTGCAATAGCATACAAGGTTTTCCTAGTTCTGCTCCCCTAGAGTGCTACATTCTTGACTCTTGGGTGAACATCTGCAAGACTACAGGTCAACAGGGACCTCAGCACAAGGGAGAAACTTCAGAGTGCAGGGTCTCTTTTTTGGCACTGCATTTAAACTATATCCAGAGAGCACTGTGTTTCCTGACAAGACAGGGAAAATCTGGAATATTCCCCCTAACATACTGGAATGGGGCTAAGAACTGAGAAGAGTTTTCTGTGTTCAAGAGCTAGGCAAGGAAGAACCATACTTATGTCATTTGCTGGGAGCAGCAGAGAGCTACAGGTACCACACCACCCACTGGTGTCCATAGGAAAATGCAGAAGGAGGAGCTCCCCACTTAGGAACTACAAAAGGTACTTAACCTAGTGCATCTCTATAAACCACTGAAGTTATATAAGTCTCCAAGGAGGGGTTGCTCATTGATAGATGCTGCTACTCCCCATGGGTTCTGACGGAAGCTCATTTTGTCTTCTTTGATCTGTCGAGAAACATTTTCTTCTTTGAATTTTGGGAACTGTGTACTTACAGGGGAAATTGATGATAAAACAGTGGATGGGGTCATAGGCTGATATTTTCAGATTTTCTGGGATTGGAGAGAAAATGCAAAGAGGTGAGATAACCTCCAAAGCATGGCTGGGTCCTTCAGAATGTAAAGAACTTTGACATGAGTGTGTATGTATATATGTGTGTGTATACACGTGTATATATGTATACACATATATCTGTGTGTGTTTATATATACGTACACATATATTTATATATAAAATATTAGTCTGCTGGTAGTATGAACACTGGATTGGAGTGAAGGGAGAGTGGAGCAGGAGAGACCCATTCAGAAATTATTATAAAGTCCAGAAGGATGGTGATGAGAGTATGGACTGAAGTAGTTGTAAGGAAACTGGAGAGAAGGGGATAGATATGAGAGATACGTGGCAAGTAGAGGTGACACAACCTGCAAACTGGATAAAAGAGGAAAGTGAGAGGAAGGAGCCAAAAGTCATCTCAAGATTTTGAACACAATAAGCAAGGTGACTGGTGGTGCTGCAGATGGAAATAGTTCAATTAGAAAAAAGGAGTTCAGTTCAAAGAAAAAGATTCTGTTTTAGATGTATTGAATTTGAGGTTCTGGTGGATCATCCAGTTATAGATATCTTGTCAATCATAAAATAAAAAATTTATTAAACTCCTATTAAGTGCCAGAGACTGCTAAGTGCAGGAGTTACAAAGAGAGGCAAAAAATAGTCCCTGCTCTCAAGGAATTCCCAATCTGATGGGTAAGATTAAATAGATGGTAAACTGGAGATTAGTTGGTTGATTGGTTGTTGTCCTTTGTTCTTGAAGAGGACCAAAGTGATACCACCATGTTGGAGTCAAGGTACAGTGTGTCTAACTGTGGTTGATCAGACCAATATAAGCTTAGAAGGTCCTCCCACAGTTAAGGCACAAATAGTCTATGTGGACATTTGGAGTGAAGATGTCTCTAAATTTGTTTATCACATGTTTCTTTTGAGCTACTGTGATAATCTCAGAGGCAAGACATTAGCATTAAGGAGGATAGGGAAAAGTTTCTTGTAGAAGGTGGGATTTAACTGAGACTTGATGGAAGCCAAAAACTCTAGAAGGTAGATATGATAAGGGAGTGTGTTCCCAGCATGGGGGACAGCCAGTGGAAATACACAGACTGGAGATGCAACACAATGTGTCTGGGGAGCAAGGAGAACAATGTAACTGAATCATACAGTATATAGAAAGGTAGAAGGTGTAAGAAGACTGGAAAGTAGGAAAGGGCCAAGTTATTGGAGACTTTTAAAAGCCAGACAGATTTTATATTTCATCCTAGAGGAAAAAGGTGTCACTAGAATTGATTGAATGAGGAAGGGGATAATATAGCTGAACTTGAGATTTAGGAAGATAAATTTGACACCGAGTGGAGACTAGATTGGAGTAGGGAGAGATTTGAGGCAGGGAGACCAACCAAAAATTATACGAGGAGATGTGAAGATAGAAGAGATAAGGTTTGACTACAGGTTGGATATGATGAGTGAGACAGAATGAAAAGTTTAGGATGAGATGTAGGCTATGAGCCTGACTGAGAGGATAGTGGTACCATATAGTAAAAGAAATGTTAGGAAGAGAGGAGGGTTGGGGGACAGATAATGGGTTCAGTTTTGGATGTGTTGAGTTTAAGATGCCAACAAATCAACCAGTTTGAGATGTCCAATATGCAACTGGAGATGCATGACTAGAGAGAGGTTAGGGTTGAATGAATGGATCTGAGAATCATCTACATAGAGATGATAATTAAGTCCTTGGGAGTGGATGAACTCACCAAATTAAATAATATAGAGGGAGGAGAGTGCCCAGGATAGATCCTCGGGAGACATTCATAGTTAATGGTCAAAACCTAGATGAAGATCAAAGCAAAAAAGGCTGAAAAGGAGTGGTCTGACAAGTAAGAAGAGACCTATAGAAGGTGCTGTCATGAGAATCTAGAGAGAAGAGAGTACCAAGGAGAATAGGATGATCAACAGTGCCAGAGAGTTAAGAAGGATAAGAATTGTGGAAAGGCCATTAGATCTGGCAGTTAAGAGATTATTGGTAACTCTAGAGTGAGCATTTTAAATTGAATGATGAGGTCAGAAGTCAGACTGCAAAAAATTGAGAAGAGAATGGTAAGAAAGAAAGTGAAGGCATTGATAGTAGAAGTCCTTCCCAAGGAATTTATCCACAAAAGGAGAAAAAAAAAAGATATTGGACAATAGTTAGTAGAGGTGGATGCATCAAGCAAGGGTTTTGTGAAGATGAGTAAGACCTGGGCATGTCTGTAGGCAGTAGGGATATACATATACAGATATATACATACATACATATATATATACATACATATATGTATGTATGAGAAGAGAAGAGATTAAAGAATGAGATGATCTGCTGGTGAAGAGGGGATGAAAGGAGATCATTTGTTTATGTAGAGAAGTTTTCTTTGGGAAGGAAAAGGGTCTCCTCTTCATATGAAATGAAGGAAGGAAGATAAAGTAGTAGAAGGCATCTGAGTGATATGAGAAGAGGAGGGTAGAAAGGGGACCTTTTGGCGACTGGTGAACAGTCTCAACTTGATCAGTGAAATATGAGACCATATTCTCTGCTAAAATAATGAAGGAAAGGGGAGCCACGGGAAGCTGGAGGAAAGATGAAAAGACTTGGAAAAGCTGTTGTGGTGAATGGGATAATGAGTCAATCAGGGGAGTATAAGAGACTGCCTTGCTGTAGTAAGGGTCCAGTTGAGATTATTTTATTTATTTATATAATATAAATTTTATTTATATATTTATATATGTATATAAATATAGATATATGTATATAATATAAATATTAATTATTTAAATTGGTAGTGGGCCCAGTCAGTATGGTGTTGTGATTTTCTCCATCTTCACCAAAAGGAGTGATGGGAATAATTCAAGACTGAGGCTTGGCAAAGAAAGGTCTCTGATAAGGTTAGGAGTGAAGGGAGTTGAGGGAAGAGAAGAGTAGAGTTGAATTGATTCACCAATGGGTGAATTCATCAGTGGAAAAGGGAGGAAGGAGATTATAGCCAGTTCAGCTTGGGGAAAAAATGAGAGGTAGAGGGATTAGAGATCATTGTAAGGATAACGATAAAAATTTTGTGGTTTCAAGACAGAAAAAGAGATAGAATCACAACAGATTGTGATCAGATAAACAATTATTTTAGAGAGCTAGAAAAAATAATAACAAAATTCATCTGGAAGAACAAAAGGTCCAAAATATAAAGGGAATTAATGAAAAGAAATGCAAGAGAAGGTTACCTAGCCATACCAGATCTAAAACTGTATTATAAAGCAGCAATCATCAACACTACTACAATCATCAAATATATATATTTGTAGCAGCTCTTATTGTGGTAGCAAAGAATTGGAAATTGAGGGGATGCCCATCAATTCTGGAATGGCTGAATAAGTTCTGGTATATGAATGTAATGGAACACTATTGTTCCATAAGAAATGGTGAGCAGCAGATTTCAGAAAAATCTGGAAAGATTTACATGAATTTATGCTAAGTGAAGTGAGCAGAACCAGGAGAACATTGTATACAGTAACAGCAACCAATTTTGATAGACTAAGCTCTTCTCAGCAAAACAATCTAAAACAATTCCAAAAGACTCATTATGGAAAATGCTATTCATATGCAGAGGAAGAACTATGGAGTCTGAGTGTGGATTTAAAACATGCTATTTTCTCTCTTTTTTCTTTCTTGTGTTTTTTTTCCTTTTGTTCTGATTCTTGTTTCTTAACATGACTAAAGTAGAAATATGTTTAATATGATTAACATGTATAGCCTATATCATATTGCATGCCATCTTGGGGAGGGGAGAGAGGAGGGAGGGGGAAAATTTAGAACTCAAAAATCTATAAAAGTGAATGATGAAAACTAAAAATTAATTAATTACTTAAAAAAAGATGACTGCTGTAGACCTTAGGTGGCCAAAGACAGTACCTGGAGATTTTCTAAACAGATGGAGATGTGGGTCTAAAGGAGTACGTTGGAAATGGAAACTGAAGAATTACTGACTTAGAGATCAAGGACGGAATCTTGGGGAGCACACACTAAGAAGCTGAGAGAGGGTGAGAACCAAATGAAAGAGACATGACGAACAACTAAGGTCATTGAATTTAGCTTTCTAAACTGCTCCTTAACTAAAAGTTTCCTCAGTCCTTGCCTATGATCTCTCCATGCCAGGAGTCCTACAGTATGTTATCTATTCTTCTTCTAGTCCCAGAGATGGGCATACTTTTATGTGTTCTTATCCTTGAACTCTCTGAATGAAACTTGCTGATCCATTTTTCCAATCCAATGCATACAGTCAGTTAATCTATAAGCTTCCTGAGGGCCTGGCAGGTCACCCATAATATTAAATAAGCATTGAACTTATTAGATTTCTCTTGTCTTTTGGACCAAAGTTGAGGGGGAGTTAGAAAGAACCATCATGTAAGTTTTTCTCCAATGTCTCAAAAGTCAGAATTATTTAAGCATTTTGGTAACATACAAGTCAGTTCAAACTTAGAAGAAATGTTGCTTTCTTAGTATCTAGAGCACATCCACTAGCTACATATGTCTCCCCAGAAAAGCTATCTCAAATGTAAGGCACTCTGTGGGTCAGCCCCATAGCTCACTAGCCTCCACTGATATGTTTATTGTTACTAGCTATCTGGAAGATACATTAGGTCAAAACAATGAATAGAGACTGCAACTATGATTTCACTACATAGTAAAGAGTTAGAGAACAATTAGAGAATTGATTAGAGCACCAAGTGATTAAGTGATCTGTCCAGTCAGGCAGTATGTGTCAGAGACAGGACTTAAACTCTGATTTGCTCAGCTTAGAGGCTGACTTTCTATCTACTACATCACACTGCCTTTGTTCAAAACAAATTATGTTTAATCAAACAGTATAGCAAATAAAGGAATCATAATCAACTAATTAGTATTTATTAGACATACATAAGTCGGGGTCACTCTGTAACAATTTGAATATGGGACAATACTAAGATTTAGGATGACCAGGAAATGCATCTTAGAAGGTGGGACTTTAACTGAGATTTGAAAGAAGGCAGGGAAGCCAGGAGGGAGAGATGAGATGGCCAATTCCAAGCATGAGTGACAGCCAGTAAAAATGCCTAGTTTTCAGGAATGGAGTATTTTGCATATGTCTTGTTTGTGCAGTTATTTGCATGTCATTTTCTCCATGAGACTGACAGTCCCTTAATGCAGAGACTATTTTTTGTCATTCTTGGATTTCCATCCCCCCGCCCCACCCCAGCACGTAGCACAGTGCCCAGCACATAGTAGACATTTAATAAATGTTTCTTGATTTGACTTGCGTAACTTCTTCTGAAAATTCAGATTGATCTTATGAACAAGCCATATTTTTCTCAAGAGCTTTGCTTGTAGATGTTTTGGAGTTATTCCCTTCTTCCTAACTTTTCTATTTCTGTTGAGGGCACCCCCATCCTTACAATCTCCCAGATTCCTAATCTCAGAATTATTCTCAGTCCCCTTCATTTGACACATCCAATCAGCTCCCAAGTCACCACAAGGTTCCTCTTGGTAGTGACCAGGCAATTTCAAAACAGAACTCCCCAGCCATATTCATTAACTGCCATTCTTTATACCTAGGGAGTTTTAATTGTTTATTCTCCTCCTGCTGTCATCCCTAAAACAAACTCAAGAGATCTCTGCCTATTTCTTCAATTATAACTAAACAGATAAGTGTTCAGCTGGGCTCAAGGGCTGCATTGCACCTGGGATCAACCAGAAGATGCTTCACATCCTCTCCTTAGATGACCTCAAATAGATTAGGAACCTTTCCAATCTGTATTCTCATTGCCCTCAACCCTTTATTGCACTCAAAAACTGAGACTGGATTTGACCTTAGGTCTTCCTGACTCCAGGCTCAGCATTCTATCCATGGTGCCATCAACTATTCCTGTGTGTATAATTCACACACATGCACACACACACACACACACACACACACACACACACACACATATATATATGTATACACATGCACATATATGTACACACGTATATATGTGTTTGCAGACAGAGAGGCAGAGAGAAACAGAGACAGACAGATAGAGAGGAAGTGAGGGAAAGGGACAAAATATTTTCTACTTCCTCTAGTTGCCAGCAGCAGGTAAGCGGTGCAGTGAATAGAGCAATAGGCCTGGAGTGAGGAAGAGCTGAATTCAAATGTGGCCCCAGACATTTACTAACTGCGTGATCCTGGGTAAGTCACATAACCCTTGTCTGTCTCAGTTTTCTCAACTGTAAAATATGGATAATAATAAGTACCTATTTATTAGGATTTTTGTGAGATCCAGTGAGAATATTTTTAAAACACTTAACACAGTATCTGGCACATAACTGATCCTTGATAAACGCTTATTCTGTCCTCCATCTTTTTTCAGCTTAACACTTTTTTTATTAGATTTGCAAGATACTCAGAAGATACATTCTTACGGTCCTTTGTTAGGTGTGCATCATCTCTGACCAGGAATTTGTCATTTCTGAATTTTAAAGCATGGCCTAAATGTCCAAATTCCATTTTTGAGTCAGATATTCACCATCCAGATTAATCTTTCTCTTCTACCTCCTTGGCCTTATAAAAGCAATAACTAGGATAACACAACCGTTGCCCCAGTGGTCTTCTTGGTCTAGATAGCTATTGAATTCCCTGCCAAGTTTCAAATTTGTGTGTCAGGAGCACTGAAAGCTCAGAATGAACTGATGGTGACTGTTAAGGACAATAAAAATGACTCCCACCTACCCCCCAAAGCAATGTTTTGTATTAGAGAAAGCTCAAAGGATCTGCTTCTCAGAGGGGACAAGAAGCTGAGAAGAGGCAGCAGAGGTACCAGCTCTAATTTTGCCTTCTGTTTTCTCAATGAAGAAGAGTAATCTTTGAGGTAGAAAGAACAGAACAAAAAATAATTTTGATTA
>CM053588.1:107297067-107328609 GCA_028646515.1 Pseudochirops corinnae
ATTCTGGAGAGCAATCTGGAACTATGCCCAAAGGGCTATAAATAATTGCATACCCTTTGATCTAGTAATACCACTTCTGGGGTTGTATCCCAAAGAGATCATACAAGTGGGAGGAAGACCCATACGTACAAAAATATTTATTGCAGCTCTCTTTGTGGAGGCAAAAAACTGGAAATTTAGGGGTAGGGGATGCCCATCAATTGGGGAATGGCTAAACAAGTTGTGGTATATGAATGTAATGGAATACTATTGTGCTATAAGAAATGGGGAGGAGATGGACTTCATATTCCCCTGGAAAGGTTTATACAAACTGATGCTAAGTGAGAAGAGCAGAACCAGGAAAAATTTGTACACAGTCACAGACACATTGTATGTGTGATGATCACCTTTGATAAACTGGACTCTTCTAAGCAATGCACAGTTGTGAGACAACTCTACAAGTCTTAGGATGGAAGGAGATGTCTACATTCAGAGAAAGACCTAGAAAGAACAGAGCTTAAATGGAGACTGAAGCAATCTACATGTTATCGTTCTTTTCCATGTTTTGTTTCTTCTTTCCCATTGTTCACTCCATTGGTTACAACCCTTCTATACAACCAGACTAATGTCCAATATGAAAGTATTTGCAGATTCTATACTTGATAGCATGCCACCATGAGGTGTGAGGGGGAAAAGGAGGGGAGAAAATTTGAAACTCAAGGGACTGTGGAACTGAATCTTGTAAACTAAAAGTAAATAAATAAACCAATTAATAAAAAACAAACAAACAAAAAAATAAGTGCATACCCTTTGACCCAGCAATACCACTTCTAGGGTTGTATCCCAAAGAGGTCATAGAAGTGGGAAGAGACCCCGTATGTACAAAAATATTTATAGCAGCTCTTTTTGTAGTGGCAAAGAATTGGAAATTAAGGGGATGCCCATCAATTGGGGAATGGCTAAACAAGTTGTGGTATATGAATGTAATGGAATACTACTGTGCTATAAGAAATGAGGAACAGATGGACTTCATATTTACCTGGAGAGGCTTATACAAACAGATGCTGAGTGAGAGGAGCAGAACCAGGAGAAATCTGTACACAATTACAGACACAATGTATGTGTGATGACCAACTTTGATAGACTGGACTCTTCTCAGCAGTGCAGGGTTATAAGACAACTCCAAAAGACTCAGGATGGAAGGAGATGTCTACATTCAGAGAAAGATCTAGAAAGAACAGATTTTGAATGCAGATTGAAGCAAACTACCTTCACTCTTTCTTTTTCTTGTTTGGTTTTTTTCCTCTTTCCCATTGTTCATTTCATCAGTTATAATCCTTCTTTACAACCTGAGTAATGTTCAATGTGAAGTTATTTGCAGATTCTGTATTTGATTGCATGCTCCCATGGTGAGGGAGGAGGAGAGGGAAGGGGAGAAAATGTGAAACTCAAGGGATTGTGGAACTGAATCTTGTAAACTGAAAGTAAACAAATAAATTAATAAAAAAAAAAAGAATCACTGGCTTCCTTCAAGATTTAGCTCAGATGTCATCTTCTGTGGGAGACTTTTTTCAGTGCCCCCCAAATATTAGCACCTTCTGCTCTAAGGTTAACCTTGTATTTTCTCTGAATGTCTCCTGTACTAATGTACATATTATCTCTTCCATTAGAATATAAACTCCTTGAAGGCGGGACTATTTTTTCTTTTTCATTGTATCCCCTGGGTTTACAGTGGGAGATTCATAGTAAGAGTTTAATAAATGCTTACCAATTCTTTGATCATATGATGTTGTAGAGGTACAACCAATAGTATCTGACTGATGAATGGATATTGGTGGTGAGGGAGAGGGAAGACTCAAAAATGGCTCCATGGTTAGGAACTATGGTAGCTAGGAAGCTAATTTGAGAGTATCTAGGTGCTTAAAAAATGATCTCCTTGTTTATCTTGGGTTTCACATCCCTACTTACCATTTTTGTTTTGTTCTTTCTGGCCTTGACAAAGAAAATAAAATGAAGTTGAGAATTTAATAGATCTGTCTTCTCTCTTTCATCCATTATTATCATCCCCTTCACCCTGAACCGTGAATGGTTCCTTCTCTAAATCTTTTCTTTTTCCTTTTTTAGTCATAGGGACATAGAAGCTGACAGTTAATTTTGTTTTCACTGGAGTATATGTAGGACATCATTATAGAGAAGTAATATGAAAGAGGCTAGGGGAATTGAGATTTCAGACTGCTGAGGAGCCACTTTGATGCTCTAGACTTTAAATCTTATATTTTACTAATTTCAATCTGTTTTAGAAAAATATATTCAATTTAGATATGAGTAAGCAATCTTTGGGGGCATGCAAAGTTGGAAAAGAATATAATCACATTGAGATGAAAACCGAGCTATGAGATTTATGAGTTCCCATAGTTTTTCATAACCTTAAACAGAAACCAGGTCTGAGTCCCTAAAAGGAAAAGCTGGGAATTATGGAATGCAGGAGGGATCAGCCTGTGGGTGTGCAAAGGGATTTAGGCTTGGTAGCTGTGGGTCCTATTTATGTCTGCAGTTAATTGAACTGGCAGTTGATGGTAAGGCATGCAATCTGGTAGGTGGCTAAGGCATGTTGTTGTTGAAATAATTTCAGTCCTGTCTGACTCTTTGACCCCATTTGGGGTTTTCTAAGCAAAGATACTGGAGTTGGTTTGCCATTTCCATCTTCAACCCATTTTACAAATGAGAAAACTAAGGCAAACAGGGTTAAGAGACTAGCAAAGGGTCACACAGCCAGTAAGTGTCTGAGGCCAGATTTGAACTCAGGAAGATGAGTCTTCCTGACTCCAGGCCCAGCACTATATCTGTTGTACCACTTAGATGCCTCACCTTAGGGCATAGACTGTTAGAACACACAATATAAAATGTCAGAGCTGGAAGGGACCTTAGAACATACCACTAGAACACTGAATATAACATTTCAGAACTGGAAAGGAACTTAGAACAAGTTAGAATATAGAATATAAAATGTCATGGCTAGAAGGGATCTTAGAACATTGAATACGAAATATCAGAGCTGTAAAGAATCTTAGAACATATTAGAACATAGAATATAAAGTGTCAGAGCTGGAAAGAACCTTTGAACATTGACTGTCAGAACAAAGTATATAGAATGTAGAACTGGGAGGGTCCTTAAAATGTTGAACATACATCAGAGTTTTAAGGGACTTTAAAACAAATAACATACAATATCCCAATTATAATACTTACTGGTTTTGTGACTGGGGTAAGTCCCCCCAACTCTGAGTCTTAGTTTCCTAATCAGTAAGGTGGGAGATAATAATATCTGTACTCTCTCCCTCATAGAGCTATTGGCAGGAATGCTCTCTGTAAACTTAGAAATGCTATATAAATATCATGTTCTGTAGTAGAGCAGGACAAGATATTGGAACTGGAAGGCATGCTGCAGGGCCTACAGCCTAACCTCCTCACTTTGTGGGTGAGGAAACTGAGGTCCAGTGAGGAGAGCTTGTCTAGGGTTGCCCAGGAAGTCATCCAAAACAGAAAGAGAGCAGAAGTGAGCTTTCTTCATTCTGCTGGGCTGCCAAATTTACATTAGCCAGCAGATGGCATCATCCTACAGCCTCTGCCTCCTCTGTAGGGTGGCCATGGGATTCCTAGGGAGATCACTCGGCTTTGTAACTTCTCTCCCTCCCTGTCAACTCATTCCAGCCACTGCCCCTCCTCTCCGTGAGGAACTGTGGGTTAGTGACCTTTGAAACCCTTTCTCTTTTACTTGTATCCCCTAAGATCACATGCATTGTCTAATCTGAGCCTCCTACCAATACTGGGAGTTAAGGAGCACAAAGATTATTACCATTTTACAGAAAAAGAAACCGGGTTGTCCAAAGTCACAAGGTTGAGGATATGCGATTCTTGCTTCCCTGTCCAGGGTTCTTTTTTCACTTGAACGAGGCTGCACTATTCTCCCTTGGCCATTTTGAAGAGTTAGAAGGTTTAGCTTCATGAGATTTCAGGGAGACCATGTAGGAATTGTGAATTCCTTCCCGTTGCATAGGCAGTGTGAGCTACAAGGAGGGTAATGTGGGAAACAACACAAGCTAGCTGACTCGAAAATCTCTACCCCATGGGCCTACTCCTACAACTAAAATCCCACCATTGGAGAAACTCATCAATAATTAGTGAAAGTATATTGAGCACAGGGTCCTGTGACTTGTGCTAGCTATCTATGAAAATTAAAGGTGTTTAACTAGACCAGACCTGGTTGTGGCTTTCAGGGACCTCATAGTTTAGTGAAGAAGGGTATGGTGGAAATTAACCATAATATAAAGCAGGGAAATAGAAACAGAGCTATTGGAGCTCAGAAGGAAGAGATGCTCCTACCTGTGTGGTGGAGATTATAAAAATGTAGCTGTGCAAGGATTCCTTCCCTAACTTAAAGACCTTCCATGGTTCTCTACAGCCACAGGGCAGTCTAAACTTTGCTTGGTATTAAAATTTCTTTGTAATCTGTCTCCAGTTCACCTTTCCAGCCTTATATTGATTCCCCTTCACATATGTGAATCTTTAGTCAAACTGTCACAGCCCTTAGACGGGCCTTCAGAGCATGCCTAGTCCCATTTTATACCCAAAACATGAATTCTGCCTATACAGTCTGCCAAGTCATCTGTCCTCTGCTTAAATATCTGGTTAGGACTTGGAACTCCCTATCAAGGTAGCCCATTCACTGTCTGTATAGCTTTTATTGTTAGGAAGTTTCCCCTCATGTTAGCCAGAAACTTCCTCCTTATAAACTGCATCTATTGTTCCCTAGGGGAGCCAATACCTAAACACATCTTGAACTCTTCCATCCATGTTTTTGCTCACTTTGTCCTCTTGGGTCTTCTCCAGTTCCTCTCATTTCCCTGCTGTCTCCATTGACATCCTACTTGCCTTTCAAGACTCTGTTTGAAAGCTACTTCGTCTAGGAAGCTTTTCTTTCCCCCAGCTGGATGTTTAGAACTCCCGCACCCTAGCAGATAGGATGTCAGCTTCTTCCTACTGTCTTTTCTTTCCTTGATGTCTTTCTTCTCACCTCATGTGCCCTGTCTGTCTCTGCTTCACTCTTACTCTTATAGAGAAGCTTGAATCCCACACTTAACAGCAACAATGGCAGTCTCTAGACAGAATCCCAGCTTGTGGTACATCCCAACTTTGCCTTATTGTACTCTTTGGTTCTTTCCCACTTAATGTTTCTTTTAATTCTCTATTTTGCTTCAAAGATATAACAATGACATTTGGGAAACAACAAACACCATCTTCTCTAGACAAAAAGCAGATGACAGCAGCATATCCCTAAGACTTTTTGTCCCCCCATCTTCAAGGCTATCACTTAGGCCTGGGTCATTTCAGGTCCTCCATTTGGTCAAAAGGAAGTAAAGAACCATGTCACTTCCTCTGTCCACTATGGAAGTGAAAATAGAGGTTAACTGGGGAAATGATGAGAACTACAACAAACATTTATTGTGTGAAGGTTTATTAAATGGGAAAACTGAGAGAAGTCACAGAAGTACAGACTCATAGAGTAACAAATCACCTTGTTTAAACCACACCTGACCAGTAATTCACTCTACCACATCCCCAAGTAGTCATTTATTCTCTGCTTGAAGACCTTCAGTGAGGGTGGACCTATTTTCCGCCCACCCCCCACCCCAAGGCAGTCCATTCCACTTTGGGACTGCTCTAATTATTAGACCAGAACAGTTCTAGTTCCATCTCCACTGGCTGTGTGACTCCCAGAAAGCTCTACAAACCTTCGTTTCCTCCTCTATAAAATGGGGATTAATACTCGTATACTCCTCTTACAGTGTGTGGGAAGTGGCCTAGAAATTGAATTATTAAGTGCCTGCTGATGAAATGAGAGTTTGTGTTTCACAAACTTTAAATATCAGTTTTTATTGTTGCTGTTGACAATGACCATGTTGTTGTTAAGGGTGGAGATCAGCTTAGATAAGTATCTCACCCCACTTAAAGTAACCAAGTACTATGCATTGATACCTTCATCAGGTGAAAACATATCTCATTTGTTTGGTCTTCAATCTCAGTTGAATCAATCAATCAAGTATAAGTTTTAGACTAAGTATGTGGGAAAGGAGAGGGGTAATAGTGCTTGATCAGTTTAGACGTCTTTGAAAGTCATTAGATGAACTGGAGGGATGTTGCATAGGAAGTATGTTCAGAATGGTTGAGAAAACTTAATCATTCCCTGTAGGTCACTTATAAAATAGTGAGCCAGTTCAAACCCAGGGATTTGAGGATCTGGCAAAGGAAAGAAGGCTCCAGCAATACCCCTGAATAGGAATCATTTGGGATGGAGGAGGGAGGAGACTAAGGCTTTGGCTGGAGAAGGACTAGAGGATTTAGATTTAATTAGAATCTCCTCATTGCATCCAGTCTGTCTTTGGTTCCTGCCATCATTCATTGCTGTCCCTGGGATACTGCTAGTACAGCGATGTGTTCTAAACTGGATTTCTTTTTTTAATAAATGAACCATAATGTTCATCAATAGGAAACCAAGTTTCCTCAGTCAGTCTGAACAGCTTTGTTCATCATCTAGTTTACAAAATGGCTTTTAAGGACATCTATATTGATCAAGGGCTTTTTTCTGCACCTAGTCTAAAGCCTGTGATTGATTAATTGATTAAGTGAGTGAGGTGTATAGGCTTTGTGCATATGTAGCGAACTATCTAGTTGTGTTCTCACTTGATGAAAGTTTCAGGAATGACCTGTTTGAAGTGAGATTGGGTAATTGTCTATGCTAGTCCTCATTCTCATCATCATCACTTTGCACTGGTGGAAATAAAAAGTTTCACTAAAACTCAATCCTTGCCATCATGGATCTCGTAGTCTAATAGAAGAATAAGATGTCAATACAGATGGCTATTAATATACAATAAAACATAATATATAAAGAGGTGCAAACAAAAGGCTCTGGGAGATCCTAGGGAGCAGGCTGTTAGTGTCTGGCAAGAACAGAGAGGCCTCCTGGATGAGGCAGCATTTAAATTGGGCAACAGGCAGAGAAAAGGACATTCCAGACAGGTGGTATAGGATAAGCCAAGGCACAAAGGAAGGAAAGTATGGGGTGTGTTTTGGAGTTAGAGAGTAGACCATATAGTCTGGCCCATAAAGTGCATGGAAGGGGGAAATTTGTTGATAAAATTAGTCAGGTTAATTTAAGTAAAGGTTAAGTAGCTTGAACTTCATTTTTTTTTAATAGAATGATATGACCTGATCTATAAGTTTAAATTTTTTTTCTAACAGTAGGTAAAGGATGGATTGGAAGAGAGAGATAAGAGGGGAGAGAGAGAGAAGAAAAGGAAAGAGAGAAGAGAGAGAGAGAGGATGAGAGAGAAGAAAGGGAAAGAAAAGTGAAAGAGAAGAGAGAAGAGGAAAGAGAAGAGAGGGAGAAGAAAGAAGGGAGGTAGGGAAGGAGGAACAGGGGAGGAAAGAGAGAGAGAGAGAGAGAGAGAGAGAGAGAGAGAGAGAGAGAGAGAATATGGATGATCTGTGGGAGGCTAGCAAATGGTTACTGAATGAATGAATGAATTGAACTTAGAAGAAAACAGGAAGGATTTTTAAAGGAAGGTGATGTAATCATATCTATGCATAAGGAATATTGGTCTGGCAGCATATGAAAGATGACCCAGAGGGGGAAAGAGTAGAGGCAAGGGGATCTATTAGGAGGTTCTTAGATGGCAATGAGGACCTGTCTTAGGATTGGGGCTGTGAGAGCAGAGAGGAAGGAACAGATGGGAGAGAGAGAAAGGTGGTGAATGAAGGAGGAAGGGAAAGAGATTCTTAGGCCACTTCAATCAAATGGCAGACATCCACCTCACTGAAAGACCAATGTACTATGCATAGAGAGAGCTACAAAAATAGCAACTGAGATTCGCCTGCCTGTGTCAGACTGAGACTTATTGCTGCCCACTCAGATTGGAGGCTGTAAACAGAAAAGCCGAACCTGTCCCCTAGATATTAATTATCACAGCAAAGGATATAATGGAGCCCAGAGGATTCAGGACTTTGGGGGAAAACCAATTTCTGGAATTTCCCTGATTTACAATGGAGAAGCTAGAGAAACTGAGCTTGATTTTAGGTTAAGTATTTCTAGAGGCTGGAAAAAAAAAAAGAGGCAAAGTAGAACCAAGGAGTCTTCTGGAAGGAACCATGATGCTGATCCCTATCCCAAAATGAACCTCAGTACTTCTCCCAGAGTGAATCTGGGACCCTGGCCAGTTGTTTCATAAATATGCTTGATCTCATGTGGAACCAGGTGAGAGAGGATGGAAAACCCATCCTCACTGCTAAATACCCTAACCAAAATTTATAGCCTCTTGAAGCTGGGTTAACCATGTCACCTCGGTGACACATGGGCCATTATTATTGTCATTTGGGAGGGAGGTCAGAAATGGGCTCATGAAGAGCCCGTAAAAGCTTATAAAAGAAATGAAGTCCCTTTCTGAGAACTTATGTTGGCAGAACCTCTGTCCACAGAGAACCTCCAGTCTGCCTTCCCTCAGTGAGCCCCTAGTCTGTGCTCAGGATGCCCTAAATTGGAAGGGGAGTCACATACCTTGGAAATCTCTTCAGCCTAGAAGTTCTCTTTCACCCTTGGAATCACACCTCAGAAGTACCCTTTGCTCTTGGATCCCCTTCCCCTGATTGGGTAGTTTTTCCCAGAACCTCCGCTGGGGGAGGGTACCCAGGCTCGCAGTCTCTTCCTTCTCCTCCAGACTGCGCTTCTCCACACTTCTCCATTATCCCACCTCACCAGGTACCTTCTCCCCATCCCACCCTCTCCTTTTTCGCCTCCTTTTGTATGTAGTCCTACCCCTTAGAATGGGGAGAATGCGAGCTCCTTGAGGGTAGAGACTGTCTTTCTTTTGGTTTATATTTTTATTCCCAGTGATTGGCACATAGTAAACACTTAATGAATGCTTCTTAACCTGGCAGGGAGGTGGCACACACATAAAACCAGCCAAAATACACAAATTTATATACAATATACTAAAATACAATCAGTTTGATGTTCTGTTCATTTCATCCAGCAGCCTCTGGACCAATGAGTCCACTTGGCGGGGTTAGGGGAAACCATCGAGCTTTTCAGAATTAAGAACATAGTGAAAAATAAATACCCTTTCTCTTCTTCCCTTGACCCAAGCAGTATTGACCCCCTTGTCTTTGATGGGCCATTGAAGATGGCCTCCCACTATAAAGATGGGGAGCCAACAACCTGAGCTACCCTCAGTGACCAGACCAGACCTGTCATCTAGGAATTTTTGCCATCCACCCCAGAGGCTGTTTCAATTTCCAGTGTAGGTCCCTTTTTCCTTAGGGAGAATGAATTTCCCATGGAGATTTTAAGAATCAAAAACTCTCAGAATTAGAAGAGACTTCAAAGGCCATGGAGTCCAACTGATACATACAAAAAGATTCCTCTGTTGATCAAACTTGACAATTGTTCATCCATCCTTTGCTTAAAGTCATCCAGTGAAGTGGGTCCCCTGACTTCATGAGTCAGTCTATTCTGCTTTTTCTGCAGCTTTAGTGGTCAGTGAGTTTATCTGGCATCGAACCTTAAATCTTCCTCTCTGCAACTACTGTCCCAGATTGTTAAGTCTTATCAGTTCTGTCCTCATGACATCGTTAACATCTGTTCCTTTCTCCCACTCAAATGGCCACCATCCTGCTCAAAGAACTTATATCACCTTTGTCCTGGACTTCAGCTGTATACTCTTAATCAGCCTCAAGAATTTCCTTTCTTGGGGGCGGCTAGGTGGCGCTGTGAATAGAGCACCGGCCCTGGAGTCAGGAGGACTTGAGTTCAAATCGAGCCTCAGACACTTAACACTTACTAGCCCTGTGACCTTGGGCAAGTCACTTAACCCCAATTGCCCTGCCCTGCCCTCCCCTCTCCAAAAAAAAAAAAAAGCAAAAAAAAAAAAAACCAAAAAAACAACCAACCAAAGAATTTCCTTTCTTGAAACTGTCTCCTATCTGGCTACCAAACTCATATTTGTAAAGCACAGACCTGACCGTTTTGTTCTCTTATTCGACAGTTTTCAGTGGCTCTGTCTTTCCTCCAACATAAAATACAAATCCTTCTGTTTGGCATTTAAGACCCTTCACAATCTACCTCCAGTTTATCTTTCCAGACTGATTTCACATTGCTTCCCTTCAGTGCACTCTATGTTCCCATCAAACTCTCCTACTTGTCATTCCCTATACATGGCCTTCCAGTTCCTACCTCTGTGATTCACACAGGCTATTCTCCATGCCAGGAATAGTCTTCCATTTTCCTCTTTCCCTTGGATTACCTAATTTCCTTCCAAGGCTCAGGTCAAGAGCGACCTCCTATATAAGACCTTCCTGGTACCTCCAGGCTGTTAGTACTTTCTGCCCTGTAATTACTGTGTGTGTGTGTGTGTGTGTGTGAGAGAGAGAGAGAGAGAGAGAGAGAGAGAGAGAGAGAGAGAGAGAAAGAGAGAGGGAGAGAGAGAGAACTATGTTTGTCTATCTATCTCTTTGTATTATTTTATTTGGGTATATGTTGTTTTTGCCTGGTAGAACACAAACTCCTTGAGGGCAGGAACTTTTTCATCTCTTTTCTTTGCACCCCCAGTGCCTTGTGCAGAGTAGGTAGTTCTTTCTTAATGTAGTACTCAAAGTAGTACTTTCTCAGTGGTTTCTAGTTCTGTCCTCTGGGTACAAGAAGAAAAAAATCTAATCCCTCTTCTACATTTCCTCCAGTTATTTGAAGAAAGGGGCTGTTAAGTGCTGCAGTGCACAGAGCACTGGGCTTAGAATCAGAAAGACTCATCTTTCTGAGTTCAAATCTGCCTGTAGATATTTTCTAACGTGTCTGTGACCTGGGGAAATCACTTTATCCTCTTTGCCTCAATTTCCTCATCTGTCAAATGAGCTGGAGAAGAAAATGACAAACCACTCCAGGATCTTTGCCAAGAAAATCCCAGATGAGGTCACAAAAAGTCAAACACAACTGAACAACTGGAAATTTCAATAAAAGTATAATATTCCCCAAGTCTTCTTCAGTCTAAACACTCTAAAATCCTTCAATCATCCCCCATATTAAATGTTTTTCTGATCCATTCCTCCTTTCTAACTGTTTTCCTTTGGCCATTCTCCAACTTGACAAAATCCTTCCTAAAATGTGGTTGCTTGATCTGAAAACAATATTCCAAATGGGGTTTTACAGAGTGGAGAAGAGCAAGACCTTGCTTGTTTAGGATACTTAGCTTCTCTTAATGCAGTCTAAAGCTTTTTTGACTGCCAAATCATACTTTTGCCTCATATTGAGTTTGTAGTCTAATAAAGGTCCCAGGTTATTTTCATCTAAACTGGCTAAGAATTCTTCAAATGGGGAAATATTCTTAGAAAGACAGTCTTAATGGCCTCCTTTACATCCTTGTTCCTTAATGTATAGATGAGAGGGTTTAACATGGGGGTCAAGATGGCAAAAATGACATTGCTGAGCACGTGAAGGTCAATGGCCATCTCCATTCGGTAGGACACATAAGCCACAGCGATGGATGAGTAGTAGGTACCAACAACCAGAAGGTGGGAGGTACAGGTGGAAAAGGCCTTGGCCCGACCTTCCTGGGAAGCAATCTTTAGAACAGAGGCCAGGATCTGCCCATAGGAGAAGAGGACAAGGAATAGAGGCACCAAGGAGACAGTCATGGCAATGCAGAAGCCAATAAAAGTCTGCTGCTCAGTCCCAGCATTCTGACAGGCAGCCCTTACGACGGCAAGGTGGTCACAGAAACAGTGCTCCACTGTGGCCCTGGCTGTGTATTCCAGCTGGGATGTCTCCACCATCACCGGGGCTGGGATGATCAGTGCCATGGCCCAGGCACTTGCTGCCAACCTGGCATTGGCTTGTGGAGTCATACGGACAGGATAGTGCAGTGGGTGGCAGATGGCTTCATAGCGATCATAGGCCATGACTACCAGGATAAAGGATTCCATGACTGTGAGGGTATGGAAACTATACATCTGCAGGAAACAGCCAGCAAAGGAGATGGTATTATGTTGGAAGAGGAACATGGCCAGCATCTTGGGCACAGTGGTGGTTGTAAAGAGAACATCTAGGGCCGAAAGGTTGCACAGGAAGAAATACATGGGCTTGTGGAGCCTGGGGTCTCCGATCACAGCCACTAGGATCACTACATTGCCCACAACGATGAGCATGTATAGGGCCAGGAAGATAAAGAAGAGTGGGAGAGGGGCCTCCTGAAGAGCTGGGAAGCCTAGTAGTATGAAGACTGTTATGGAGGGAGGTATGCTTTGGTTATTACAGTGGACCATGGTGACCCAGGATACCTGGGGGATAGAAAGGGAGCTCAGGCAGCATAAAGGCAAGATCCCTGGACCATGATTCAGGAGACCCACATTCTTATCCTAGCTATGAGTATTAATTCTCTGTCCCTTCTCTTGGCCTCACTTTCCTTTTCTGGAAAGTGGGTATGATCGTCCTTGCACTGCCTAGTTGTTATGAGAAAGGCAATTTTATAAGCCTTAAAATGCTAAGGAAATAGGAGCTCTTATTATTGTAGCCCAGACTGTGATGATCCCTCCTTTACGTAGAATTCCCTGAGTCCCAAAATTTCCAAATGTTGCCCTTGAATCTAGAATTCATAGGAACTCAGAGTGATCAGGTACCTTAGAGATCATGTCCTGCCCTTTCATTCCCATTTTACACAGGGAGAAACTGAGTTCTAGAGAAAGGAAGTCATTTATTCAAATTCATACAGTTACAGAACTGGGATGAGAACCTAAATCTCCTCACTTTCAGTCCAGAGGGTCTTCCAACAAACCATGCAATTTAATTGATGCCTGAAAGGACCTTTGATAGTTAACAAAAAGGTACCTTACCTTTGCTGTTAAGAGATTAGAGCTGCCTTATATCTGAAATCAGCATAAATGTAATTTTCATGCATCTTTTTTAAAAAAATGAAATCCAGTTTGGAGTCCAGTTGGGTCCTAGTGGGGATAATATATAGTATGAATTATACATTACACATTTAATATAGAGTGGGAGCAAAGAAGTAAAAAAAAAATCATGTGAATCCCTTCGGGTATGAATGAATTAGTATGAATCCCTGAATCCCTTCAGGCATAAATGAATTAATATTGTTCACAGATATTCAACTGCTTTCATCGAATGTACTAAAATATTGTACTCAGAATAATAATTATGCTGTCCTCATGGGACAAATCCACAAATGCTTTAGGCAACAGTGACTGAGGCCAGAGTGATACCACTGGGTCAGGTTCTTGCCAGAAGAAATTCAACTGAATTTCAGACCCAGGGTTAGGCCAGAGGGGTCCTAGCCCTGTCCTGGAGGAACTGAAGGTTGGGCCTGACTTAGGTGAGTATTAGGACAGAAAAGTGGCAAAGAGAGTGAAGAGGGCACAGTAACACTCTTCCAGATTGATCTAGATTCCTTGACTGCCCATAGCTGTTTCCTGGCTTTCTGCTTTTCATCATTCTTCCTCTTCTGACATTCTTCTCCTGGAGCTGCCTGGGACAGGAGCTGCTCAAACACCTTTGAAATGTAGTGATACCTGCCCTTCTCTTGGCTTTTTTCTATTCTGCCATCCTTTCAGGACCAGCTCAAGACCCACCACCTCCAGCAGATCATGTTGGCCCCCCTCTGATATCCTATAACCCCTAGAGTCTGTACCATAGATTCGGGTATATGTCTTGTACATTCCCTAATACTTGACTTCCCATCTAGCTCCTTGAGTCCAGGGATAGGCCTTCTCCTTCCTTCCATTTCCCTACAGAACCTAGCCCAAGGCTCAGCTGATAGCTGTTCCTCAATACATGGGAATGTGGCCAAGAGAGTTGAGAGACAAGAAGATGAGTTGTGGTCCTGGCTTTGCCAGTGACTCACTCTATATCCTTGGAAATGTCACTATCTCTGTAGGGGTCTTTAAAATATGAGAGGGTTGAGCTAGGTGATCTGAAATTTCATTAGGTTGGAAGGGACCTGACAGATTATCCAGTCTGGATAGGAGGAATATAAGGCTCAGAGAGAGAAAGTTGGTTTCGCCAGGGTCACAAAGCAAAAAAGTGACAGGTTTTTCTTAGCCCTAAAAATCTATGACTCTATGATAGACACAGACCTGGAGGGAGCTGAGTCCAGACTTATGTCTAACCTTATTCCATTGGGCTGCAGCTTATCTCCTCTTTACAGAAGAAAAAGTTTGAGGGTTCTAGGCCCTGGCTGATGATGACAGGGACAGGAAGCCAGAAATATGCAGTCAGTTCAGAGCTTCTGCCCTCTTAAGCAGATGGCCTCCCAGGTGAATGAAATCCAAAACCACAGAATACCAGAACTGAAAGAGACCTTAGAACATGGAATATAGGATGTTAGAACAGGAAGGGACCTGATAGAATCATAGTATTTAAAGCTGGAAAGAATCGAACCAATAGCAGAGTGATATAATGGGCAAAGGCTGGACTTGAGGTCATAAAAATCTGGGTTTGGATTCTACCTTAGATACTCGATAGCTGTGTTACTCTGGAAAAATGACTTAACCTCCCTGGGTCTCAGTTCCTTCATCGGTAAAATGATCTCTAAGGCCCTTAGAGCTAATAGATTAGGACCCTAAATCTATAATCCTATAACATTAGAGGTCATCTAGTTCAACCCTCTCTATTTACATATGAGGAAATCGAGGCCCAGAAAGGGAAAGGCCATAGTTAGCATGGCAGGACTTAAAGCCAGGTGTTCTGACTGAGTTGTGGGCTCTTTTCCCTGCACTGTTAGGCTTGCTGCTTTTCTCTAGACAAGAAGATTGAGAATGTCAGAAGTGAGGGAAAGTTATTCATGAGCTACAGGAAACCTCATGATTCTGAATCTTTGAACTTGAACTAGAGATTGAGAGCTTCTGCCTGTCAGAGGCAGCTTTGGTTATCTGTGAGCCTGGGGAAGGCCTCGGCCTGGTCCCTTAGAGGTGGGGTGTTCTGGATGGAACAATAGGAGGCTGAACAGAGATAACTAAGATCTCCCAGGATGGGTCAGGGGGCAGGCAAGCAGCAGGAGGTCCCAGGATAGCCATACAGGCTGAGAGTTGGAATCAGGTAAGTTTTCTCAGACATGTCTGTCATGGCAGCTTGGCACAGCAGAAGACTGACCCTGGAATCAAAAGATCTGAGTTTCCGAATCACAGACTCTCAGAGCCTGACAGGACCGCAGAGGGTATCTCTTCCAGCCTGTCCTTGGACAGAAATCCCCTCCACAACTCCCTGACAGGGAGTCATTCGGTTTCTGCTTGAATGCTTCCAGTGACACAGCACTCACTACTTAACACCACCTGGGGACAACCCTAATGATCAGGAAGTTTCTGTTTGCAATTGATCCTAAAGCTAAGACTACAAGTTCTATTTCTTGTTGCTGGTTCTGCCCTCTGGGGCTGAGGAGAGCACAACCAATCTCTTCCACACAATAGCCCTTCAGAGACCTGAAGAAAGTTATTTCTTATCTAAATCTTCCCTGCTTTGCCACAAGGCACTCCATGTTTCATCTCTGTGCCTTGGCATCGGCCAGCACATGTGCTCGGGATGCACACCTTTTTGACACCTGCCTTTTCATTTATGATGCGACTTAATGACCATCTTCTTCACAAAACCTTTCCTGACATGCCCCCTCCCCAATATACTGGTGCTCTGCCTCCCAAACTACCTTGTGTGCAATTACTTTTTGATTACTTCCTGTATATTTCTGTTTATTCACTATATATGTATATGTATGTATATACATATGTATATACACACATACATGTATATCTACATATACACATACATACATGCATGTACTTGTTACTATGCAGTGGCTAAGTGGTAGAGCGCTGGACCTAGAGTCAGAAAGACCTGAGTTCAAAACCAGCCTCAGATATTTATTCTAGGTAAATTATTTAACCTTTGTCTATCTCAGTTTTCTCTTCTGTAAAATGGGTACAACAATAGCACCTATCACCCAGGGTTGTTGTGAGGATCAAGTGAGATAATATTTTTAAAGTTCTCAGCGCAGTGCCTGGCACATAGTAGGCACTTAAAAATGTTCCCTTTCCCTTTCTCTGCCAGTCTCCACCACGAGAATGTAAGCTTCTTATGAGTAGGGATTATTTAATTCTTTGTATTTATGTAGGCAGTGGCTAACACAGTGCCTGCTTCATACTAAGTATTTAGTAAACACTTGTTGATGGAGTGAAGGCTCCTCCCTATTCTGGGTCCCAGTTTCTTCACCTGTAAAATGAAGTGGTTGGCCTAGAGGACCTCTAAGGTGCCTTCCAGTTCTGGCTTTCTCTTTCTTTTTTTCTAAGGTTCCCCTCCAACTCTGACATGTCCTCATGATCCAATAACCTTAAGGATCTTTTCATCCAAACCCCTCATTTTGTTGAGGGAGAAACTGAAGCTCAAAGATGGGAAATGGTTTTCCCTGCATATGTACAAGTCAGTGGCAAAGCTGGGACCAGAACCCTGGTGTCCTGATTCTGATATCATCTTTGGCTATTTTTACCACATCACATATTAAACAACTAATGTGTGCCTAGCCCTGTGAGGCACAGGAAGGAAGGAGAAAACACTGTCCTTGATTTCAGAACACTAAGTGGGGACTCAAGAGCTAGAGAATGGTACAAGGCATCTTCTAGAGTGTGTAGTGTAGTTTGTAAGTGTATAGGTGGTCAGAGGAGGGAGAGGCAAAGGTGGAGGGCTTCCTGGAGGAGGTAGGTGGGACTTGAGTGGAGGCTGGAATGAAGGAAAAGACAGGAAGAAATGGATAGGATATGGAGAGGCTGAGACAGCAGTCTCTTCCCCCTCCATCCTAAGTTTTATCATATTGCCTCTTGTGGACACCTAAAGAACATCTATGGTCTTCTTCCTTGATAATGTCCTCCCAAGGCAGGACCTGAGCTACTTTTACTACAACTGGTGGATATTTGGGACTGTGTGGCTGTTGCCACCCTGAATCTCCCCACCTCATTCTCTACACCAGGTATTCCAAACTTTCACTTATTTCCTTAAATCACCAGTGGCGCCATCAGCACCCATGCTCACAAGAGATGCCTTGGTCTCAACTTCATTGGGAAGATTGAAGCCATTTCTCATGAGCTTCTTCCACTTTCCTCCATTCCTCCACACCTCTGCCAGCCCTGCTTCCTTCCCTTGGATTTTAGAGAGTGAGGTGACCTGTACTCGTCCTTGCCAACTTACCCCCAAACCTGTGTTCTTTGAGCCCATTCTTTTTGGTTCCCTCTTGAGCCTGGGTCCAATGAGCATTACTCTTTATGTCAGCTTCACTGTCTCCACATCTACCGTCTTGTTTTCATCTGCTTGTGTACACGCTCAGGTCTCCTAATCCTAAAAAAACGAACACAACAAAGCTAACAAAAACCGTCTCTTTATCCTTCTAGCTCCTCAAATTATCTTCTGATTTCTTGTCACTCACTGCTTAAGTAGAGGTATCATCTCTGTTCATTGTCTCTGCTTTCTCACTCCCTAGTTATTCTTCAGCTCTCTGCAATCTGGGTCCCATGCCATCATCACTCTACTGAAATGGCATTCTCCAAGTTCTCCAGTTACCATGGAATCTCCAAATCAAATGGTCTTTTCTCTAATCTAGTGTGCTTTCCCTCACCCAACACTGCTTTACACACTCCCTGCCCCCACCTCCATATCATATCTATACATCTGATCTCAAATCCCTATTTCTGTTGTTGATGCCACCATCTTTCTTGCCACCCAGGCATGAAGCTTCAGTTGTCTCTGACTCTGTTCTCCTTCTCACATTCATCCTCTCTTCCCTTCCCTCCCATCCTCTCCTCTCCCCAATATCCAATACTGGCAGTAACTCTGACATCCATCCCTTCCTTACCATGCTATATGGGTGACTGGCAAATCCATGATTCTCTAGCCTCATAACTATCTCAGACTCCTAATCCAGGGGCCGTATATGCCCAATTTGTTCCTCCTTCACCCCTGCTCCCCAAAGGGGTTCTCAGAATCTCAGGAGAGCCAAGAAGCTAATTGCATATTGCAAAACTTGCAAATTATGTCTCCTTTCTCCCTAGAGCCATAAAAGTGGTGGTGGTAACTGGGGCTTTACCTCTGGGTGTGAAATTCAGGGAATAACAATAGCACCATCTTGGGGCTGTGTTCCAGGTGAGGTTCTCAGCTCATTCTATCTCACCAGAAGTGCAAAAACCCCTAGTTTCACCTTTTCCTCTCTCCCTGGAGATGTTGAGATGGATCATAGGATATCAGATCTGGAAAGGACACTTAAACATAGAATATAACATGTTGGAGGTAGAAGACACCTTAGGCCATAGAATGTCAATAGTGAGAAAGAACTTTGAAATATAGAATGTTAATGCTGGGAAAGATCTTAGAACATACAACCTAGAATATTAGGGCTAGGAAGAACCTTAAACATAATCTAGTTCAACCTCTTCATTTATAAAGATAAGTGAAGCCCATGGAAGAGAAGTGATGAGTTGAAAGTCAAACAGTCAGATATTTATGGAACTGGGAGTAGAGCCCAAGTCCCTGGAGTCCAAAACAACTATTTAACATCACCCCAGTAGAATAGAAATTCCTTCACAATAGGACCTGTTTTGTGTTTGTCTTCAGATCCCCAGAGATTTGCACAATATACATATTAGGTGCTTAATAATTGCCCGTTGAATTGGCTTGTCTAAGCATTGGGAGCAGGACTCACTGGGTTTACTGGACTTGAGTTCCCTGAATTTGTGTGAAATGGAGGAGAATGTGGACATTAGAAGGCAGACCTCGACTTCCCGTCTAGTACTCTTTTCCCTATAGCTGGATCCTACCTGTGACATTTTTACCTGGGGAAATATTGTTAAAAGAACATGGGAGCAGGGAGTGAGGGAGACATGGGGAACTGTGGCTAAATGTATGCTAAAGAAAATAGAATCTGCTTCTATCACATTGTTGCCTGAAAGAGAGGATAGCTGGTCAGTTTCCCTGTTGCAAGCAGAGAAATTAATATTCATTCTGTTGTCCTCAGTATTGTGCTCCATTCTTTTTTTTTTTAAAGAGGGGCACTGCAGCAACTAAATATTTGAAGGTCACTCAGTCAGCCAATAAACACTTATTAAGTGCCTACTGTGAGCCAAGCAGTGAGCTAAGGACTGGGGATACAAAGAAAAGCAAAAGACAATTCTTGCCCTTGAAGAGTTTATAGTCTAATGGGGAAGACAATATGCAGGCAACTATATACAAACAAGATACAGACATGACTGTTGTGGTGAAGCCTTCAAGAGGAGGAGGACCTTGAATCAGATGTGTTTGGAAGGACAGTAGACCAGGAGTCTAGTGTGATGTGCTCTAGTCCTAGTTTGGCAACTAAGTGGCCACATGACCTTCCACCATCAACCTGTTTCCCTCTTTGTAAAATGAGGAATGAGAACTATGTAAATAGTCTCAAAGTTCCCTTGCAGCTCTCATATTCCATATATTATATAGATCATTGCTAATTCTATTCTATTCTATTGACTATAGCTTCTTCTTCTTGCCTTGAGTCACTGGGGGTTCTCCTGGCTACTGGGACCCAAGGCAATACTGCTTTATCCTCTCCCTCCTGCCATTCTCCCATAAAATGTTAGGTCATCAGTGAACTGGGCATTTCATGACTCTCTCTCTCTCTCTCTCTTTCTCTCTCTCTTTCTCTCTCTCTCTCATTCTCTCTCTCTCTCTCTCTCTCTCTTTCTCTCTCTCATTCTCTCTCTCTCACACACACACACTCTCTTTCTCTCTTTTTTTCTCTCTCTCTTTCGATTCAATTCAATAAGTATTCATTAGGTGCCTACTATGTGCAAGGTAATGTACTAGGAACTTCAGATACAATGACAAAAATGAAACAACGCCTGCCCTCAAGGAGCTTACATTTTATTGGGAGGAATTTATATCTTACTGACTCACATACATCACTCTCCCCTGATTCCCTACATGGAATTCAGTCATCAATCTGAAGAATTCAAATTAATTAACACATGTAAAGTACTTTTCAATGCTAATGCTTCAATGCTACTTAAATGCTAAAAATTAAAATTAAATTAAAACCAGTGGTCCACATTGTTCCTCTTTGAATCATGGAGTACTGAAAACACAATGACTCCTGGCTTCAGAAGGAAGGTCACTCACCTTATAATAAGTCCTAAAAAGAATCTAGGACTCTCCCTCTCTCCATGAGTACTGAACACTTTTTAAAAAATTATTTTTATCTTTTCAGTATTTTATTTTCCCCTAGTTACATGTAAAAACAATTTTTAACATTCATTTTTTAAAACTTTGAGTTCTAAACTCTCTCTCTTCTTCCCTCCCCACCTTCATCCCCCATTGAGAAGGCAAGCAATTCGATATAGATTATATATGTATAGTCATGCAAAACATTTCCGTAATAGTCACGTTGTGAAAGAAAATATAGACAAAAAAACCTCTCAAGAAAAATAAAGAAAGTAAAAAATGTATGCTTCAATCTGTATTCAGATGCCATCATCTCTTTCTTGGGGAATGTAGAGCATTTTTCATCATAAGTCCTTCAGAATTGTCTTGGATCATTGTACTGCTGAAAACATCTAAGTCATTCACAGCTGATCATTTTACAATATTGCTGTTACTTTGTACACAGTACATTTCACTTTGCATCAGCTCATGAAAGTCTTTCCAGGTTTTTCTGAGAATATCTTGCTCATCATTTCTTATAGCACAATAGTGTTCTATCATGATCACGTACCACAATTTGTTTAAGCCATTCCCCAAATGATTGATGGGTATCCCTTCAATTTGTAATTTTTTGCCACCACTAAAAGAGCTGCTATAAATATTTTTGTACATATAGGTTCTTTTCCTTTTTATTTTTATCTCTTTGGAATACAGACCTAGTAGTAGTATTGCTAGGTCAAAGGGTATGCATGATTTTATAGCCCTTTGGTCATAGTTCCAAATGAGTAATGAGCACTTCTCCTGAGCAAAACTGGCCTTAGGTAGGACGAGGGGAATGAGGAAGAGTACAAAGGAGGAGGAGACAAGAGAGTGGGAAGACACAGTTCCAGAAATCCAGGTGCCCAAATGTCTGATAGGAAGATAAGACTTCTGCTTTTAAGGAGGCCCCAATATGTGGAGGGGAGGAAGAGGTGTAGATGGCACTTGCTTTCAGGAAACCCCTGATCTAATGAGACTTATAAGGTCCTTGCTTTCAGGGAGCTCCCAGAATGATTCATGTTTTTTCAGAACCTCAAGTTTTCAGCAGATTTTTGAGCCCTCCAAACTCCCTTCCTCAATCTTTATATAATACAAGCTCAGTTCCTTTTCTATTCAGAAATCTGGTGGTTGAGTGGATAGAGCACTGACTGGATCTGCAGTTAGGAAGATCTGAGTTTAAATCCAGCCTCAGACACTTACTGTGTGATCCTGAAGCAAGTCACTTAACTTCTGTTTGCCTCAGTTTCCTCAATTGTAAAGTGGGGATAATAATAGCACTACCCCTCCCCAAGGATTTCTGTGAGGATCAAATGAGGTAAAGTTTGTTAAAAGAGGACTTAACACAGTGTCGGGCACGTACTCGGTGCTGTCTAAATGCTATTCCCATTAGCACTGCTTAGGTAAAATTCTTCACTGATAATATGCTTCAGTCTACTTATGTCCACTATGCTTCCTCCATTGCTCTTTGAATATTCTATAATTTTTATTCTTTAGAGGCTGGGGTCTTCCTTGACTTACATAGTGTCACTGGATGAATATTGATATTAAAAAGATGGGCTTTTGTTTCCGGGATAAGCTTAGGATCGTTCCTTGCACAGTTGTCCCAAAGGTAATCTAGCTTTCTCTCCTTTCTATTCTCTCAGTTCCTTTCTAGGCATTGATCATTGTTTATTCACAATGCTGATGGACCAGTGATATGAGCTGACATCCACAGTGTCCATCCAATTGTATATCATAATATGGACAATAGGTATTTGTCATCCACTTGATTTTCTCTGAGTGGATAGTTAGGTGAAATATTTTAGAGTGATTATGGATCTCACTTAGGAGTCTGCAATAATTTGGGGTTTAATGTAATGCTATTCACAAATAGAAGTATTTTTCTCTCTATAGGCAACCCATCTTCCATCTACATTCTGCACTGGATATCCTCTATGACAGTGATGAACACCACTGATGACCATATGTGTCCTTGTTTTATGCCTTGCTTGATAGTGGTGTCACTGAACATTTTCCAAGGGATCTGGAAGGATTTTACATATGTATGAGAGATACTTTGATAGAGAAGAGCATTTAGGTGACTCTGTGTGCTGCCAAATTAAATACTTTTTCATAATTAACAAGCAATAAACACACTACAGTCATATATTTCCTATCCTTTTCTGTCCCTTGTGTGATTATAAAGCTGTGGTCATAGAATATCATTTGTAAAAACCTTCTTGTTCCCTTTGTATACCTTCACTGAAGATACCCCTTATAGGTGTAGATTATTCCTTTTGGGGTGAACAGTTAACCAGTGAGGTTTACTTAGCTGTAACAGGGGAAGGACATTCAGAAGAGGGAAAGGATATTCCTTGAGGATACAATGGATTCAGCTGAGTACAACTTTCTTGTGCCACTGTTGTTCACAATACTACACAAATGTTGGTCACAAAGCCTTAGGAAAGAACTCCAGCCCTTTGTGTCCTGGATGCTGTTTTTGTACTTGGGAGACCAGGAAGCCAATGTCCATAGCCTGAGCCAATTAAATCTCAGGGACAGTTTTCATGCCTTTAAAGGAGAAACTAGCCTCATCTGCCTAGAAGGGTGGTGTGTGTGTGTATACACACACACATGTACACAGATGTATGTACACAGTCTGTATATATATGTAATGTGTATGCCTACATATGTGTGCATATGTGTGTGTAACACATACATCTACACACATACACACATGTGTATATATATATGTGCACATACACTTTTTTCTCAAAAAGATTTTATATAGATGGGAAAGTAGCATATGGATTGCTACTTATTAATATTTTCTCAGTTGTCTTTTCCCAAGTGGTAATACTAATATTCATGGTTTTTCAAAAAAAATTAATATTCTTCCCCATTTCAGTTATTTTGAGAATTAATTGCTTAACGACCTTAAAACCATGTCATCTCTATTATATCTCCTCTATATGTACTTGGTTTGATCCAGCTTCTTTTCCTATCTTTGTTTTCTTCAATGCCATTCCTATTCCCTCATATAGCACTAAGGATGACCTAAACAGACATAAGAAAAAGTAATTTGAAAAAGCCTTCAAGAGATATAAAAACATCCTAAATCCGGGTGGATTTGAGGCCAACTATCTGGATGAGTGCCAAGGGGAAATGGAGCAAAGACATGATTAGAGTTTAGAGAGGCTCATCCAAGAGATCTTCCTGGAGGAGGTCAAGATGCTGGAGGGAATTTGAAGACAGGAAGGACAAGGCTTAGGATGGCAGGAAGATGGGGAGGGTCCTGGGATCCAAACTAGCAGATTCTAGATAGAGATCATCTCCTCCAACCCCTTCATTTCACAGAAGAAATTTAGGCTTAGAGAGGTTGATTAGCCTGTGCCCATACAGCTAGTGCATAGCAGGGCTAGGATACAAACCCGGTTCTCCTCACCTCATGTGAGTATACCATGAAACAGAACTGAAACTAGGGCAGGGAGATAGGACTTTTCCTCGTGGTGAGGACTTGCTCTAAGGTAGGACATTTGCCCCAGTGAAGGGGAATGTAAAGGGTCTAGTTGACTGCCCTGCCTAAGGAGGAAGAAGGGCTACAGCCTAGTGACTTGGAAGAGCTAAGCTAGGGTGGGTGGACCTGGTGATGAGGTGATGATGAGATTTGGAGCAGAAAGGGGTCTCCTGCTGGGGGAACAGTAGACTTTAGGTCAGCCTTTATCTTTGGAGTTCCTTAGGGGATAGAGAAGTTGTTGGTCAAGGCTGTTGGGACCTGAGCTCTAACTGGGTCTAGTGGGAAGGAGGGATACTTGGCTCTGACTTGGACTGTGTTTGTGGCCCAGTGAGCCAGACCTCTCAATGACAATAACAATGAAACTTCAGGGGCCTTGAACTGTTACACCTGGGAAGGAGAGCAGTCTAGAGTACAAAAGCCCAAGGGACCATCAACAGACTGGCAAGTGGGAATTTGGTTAGAAAGATTGGATAGAAAGTATAGTAGGTAACCTTGTGAGCTAAGATGGAGAAGCCTGTGGAAGCTGGGTACTGATCTGCCCCCAGTGAGGGAAAAATGCCACCCCAGAGAGGAGTCTCCTGCCTCTCAGCACCACCCTTCATGGGTCACCAGAAAAGATGTGGAGGGAAAGGTCATAGACCTTCAACCCCTTCTGGAGGTCCCAGCCTTCCTCCAATGTCTCTGCCTTCCTAACCAGGGCATGCCTTCTTTCTCTCAGAGTTTTGCCATTTTTGGCTTCTCAAACTTTCCTGCATAAAATTTAGGGAAATTGGGGCTGGTATAGGCTTGAAAGGATCAAGAGGCACCTTCCCCTTTCCCTGCTCAGAAGGCCGTGCCCAGGGTCATGTGGCTTCCTGCGCAGGAAGGGCCAGTTCCCCCAGGGACGTTAGACTTTATCCACCTGACTGATAGAGCCAGGAGCCCCAGCTTCTATATCTCTCTTTGGCACTGCTCAGCCTCTGCATCTTCCTCTAGTCTAAAAGAAGGAGTTTTGACAAAGTGGTCTCTAGCTCTAACAGACTGTGAGGCTTTGACTCTGCCCCCCATTCAAATGCCATGTCAGTAAGAGTTGAACAAGCCTTCTTCTGTGACTTTGAATAAATAACTTCTCCCATTTGGGGCCTCTATTTCCTCTTGTGTAAAATGAAGAAGTTGAACCTGATGATCCCCAGGCTCCCTTACAGCTCTGCCCTGATATTTGGAGGACTTGAGAAAGGGGACACAGGTGATGGCTCATGTCCTCTGTTAAGCCTCTCTCTAAAAAAGCATTTCTCTTTTTTGCCATAAAGGTCACCACCTGACCCCCAGCCCAGACCCACCTTAAGTAATTAGGCTTCTTCTAAGTATGAAGAAACAACTGACCTTAGCGCCTAGTTAGAAATAATTGCTTTTGAACATACCTATGATATAGAGAAAGCCAGTTGATATAATCATATCTATTAATGCGGATCTACAGGTCAGTACCTACTTTGTAAATCATAACATTAGACAATTGCCTGGGTCGTCTAGGCTTGCACAGACAGGAAGCGTCAGAGGCAGGACTGTTGTCCAGAATAATTAGTTGAAAAGGAAGCTATCAGTTGGCCTGCCTCCTCATGGAGTGGCGGTGGGAGTAGCCTCCCCAGCATTGGTCTTGTGGTGCTCCAGGGGGTCCTTCATGCCTCAGGCATGGTTTGTAGTATTTGTCACAGCAGCAGAGATTCCTGCTGTGGTCTTGCCTCCAGAATAGGCTGTGGTAAATCCTTAGAGGAGAACTGAGGATTAGGCAGCAGGCTGGCTGGGCAGGAGTGGAGGAAACAGAGAGAGGCTCCAGAGGGAGGGTAGGGAGACAGTCATAGGAAGGGGAGTGAGTGGAGAGGCCCCCTGAGGCATCACTGCTGACAGCCATGTGTCTCTCCCTGCAGGATTTCACAGCTCCCCAACGTTGGTAGACAAAGATGAATCACTTACCCACAGTGATAGCAACACATTTTCAGTCTGGAAAGGGGGCAAAAGGAGGAAAGAGGAGGAGGAAGAGAAAGGGAAGAAGAGAGAGGAGAGAAAAGGAATGAAAAAGAGAAAGAGACAAAGAAAGAGAAAGAGAGGGAGAGAGAGAGAGGAAAAGGAAGAAAGAGAAAGAAAGAGGAAGAGGGAAAGGGAGAGAAGAGAAAGTAGAAAGAAATGATTAATGTAGTGACCCATCTTCCTCCCAGCTCTACATCCCTCTGCTCCTCATAGCTGGGGCTGGTGCACCTTTGCCACCCTCCGCATAGACAGGGAGAACTCAGGTGCCCCAGCCCAAGAGGCACAGGCTTAGCATCCAGGCTACTCTGGTACCAATCTCCAGTCTTGTACTTGGTTATATTTCCTGGGTCTCGGCCTTATCCTTCCCAGGCCTGAGGCCTTTATAATTTCCTAGTTAGTGACTCCACAGAGCCTCCAACATCCTATCTGAGCCCATCTTAGGGATGCCCATCCTGCTCCCAACCTCAGATTCTGTCTGTCTGTATCCAGATATCTCAGTCCCCCACCCCATCTCTCTTGCCTTAGTCTAATCCATTCATTTATAGACGTGTAAACAGAGAACCAGAGATTGAGTGATTCTCCAAGGTCATGCAGTGAGTCAGTGGCAGAGCTGAGACCAGAATCAGGTCTCCTGATTCCCAGGCTGGTCCCCCGCCCTTCTTTGGCTGAATAGGGGGAAGAACCCCAGGAAATGGGAACCATGACCAGGGATTTTAGGCAGGCTCTGCTGAAGGGTGGGAGTGGGAGTTGAGTTCTCTTTGTGGGGGTAGGGCAGAGGAGGGGAGTGAAGAAGCATCTGCCCAGGAGAAGGATGGCTCCCTCCTCTCTCCATCTCTGATAAGCAGAGAGAGGATAAAATTACCTACTCGTCCTTTTTGTGTATCTCCCCATCCGACACAGGGCTGAAGATAAAAAATGAACGACACGGAATCCAATCTCCTCGGGAACGTTGAGCAGAGCGGGGGGGAGAGAGAGAACCATCTCATTGCCCATCTCATATTTATTGGCTCATAATTGAAGGCAGGCTCCAGATATCCCAGGCCCGAGGCAAGATGAATGGGGATGGGGAGGATGATCACTTGTAGGGGGGAGGGGCACAGAATACTGAAACTGGCCTCAGGAAGGAAGGAAGGATTCAGAACGAGTCCTGCCTGTACAGTCTCATTTAGTGCAGGCAAGAGAAGTGGAGGTGGCAGAGAAGGAATTACAAGACCTGGATTTGAGTCCCAGCTTAGCCACTCAGGAGCTTTGTGTGACCTTGGACAAGTTACTTTCCTTCTCTGGGACTATTTTCTCATCTGGAAAAAAGGAAGTAGACTTGATGGTCTGTTAGGTCCCTTCTAGCTATGATACCATATTTCATAACAGGAAGAAAAAAGATGAATTGATTGTAACCCTAATTCTGCCTTTTAATACCTGTATGATTGTGGGCAAGTCACATACCCACATCTCTGGGTCTCAGTTTTCACCAATTTAAAACAAAGAGGTTAGCCTAGATGCCCTCTAAGGTAGTTTCCAATTCTGCCTCCCAATCCTGCAAGGTTCCTTCCTACTGTGGCATTCTGCATTCTATGTTCTAAGTTCCTTTACACCTTTAATTTTTTTTTCCGGTTTTCTCATTGCCCTGGTCAGACCTCATTTGGAGGCTTAGTGTCAGCTCTGGATGCCGTGGGTAAAGAAAAACAAGCTTGAAAGAACCCCATTGATCAATCTATAAGCATTTCTTTAGCACCTACTATGGGCGACTGCTTGTCAGAAAGATTACGACTGGGCTTTCTTTCATTGATGGGTCACTTGAGATGACCATTGAGATCCCTTCCAACTCTCAGATTTGAGGATTTGCTGACTTTGTGCACAGGGAATTATTGAAGATTCAGTGAAATAATGTGTGTGGAAGTGCTTTGAAATAAGGCAGTATTAGTATCTATGAAGCAGCCGGTGCCGGGTAGCACAGAGGAGTGCTGGACTTGGAGTCAGAAAGTCTGAGTTTAAATCCTGCCTTAGACATTTCCCAGCTGTGTGATCCTGGGCAAGTAATTTGCTTCTGATGGCCTCAGTTTCCTCAACTGTAAAATGAGCATAATATTAGCACCTACCTCCCAGGGCTGTTATGAGAAGCAAATGAAGTAATATTCATAAAGTGTTTCACTAACCTTAAAGTGTTACATAAATGTTGCTGCTGCTGTTACCTAGAGAAAGTCTAACATCTTTATTAAGTCATCTGTGCAAAGTTTATTGGGAAAAAAAACATGGACAAGAATTGCTGAAAATATGAAGGCATAGACAGGTTGCAATCTGCATGCTCAATGATGAGATCACAGATTCATCTTTATATTGTGTGGGTAGCAGTGGAACCCCCTGGCCATCCACCCTTTATCTCTCCCTTGCCCCACGTGACCAGCTTGCCTCCTTTGCTGATAATGTATTTCCTCAGTGATTTACTTTATAGACATTCTTGGAGGAGAAGTCATTCTTGGAAATACTTTGCAGTTTACTTGCTCCCATCACGCATCTCTTTCTTGCCCTTTGGGTCATCTGCAATTTTGATTATTCAGAAACTGTGAAGTTCTCAGATTTTCAATCATAGAACACTGCTGGGAAAACATTTGTGTTGAAAAATGGATCTTTCAAATATGGTAACATGTTCTGCATGATTGAACATGTATAACCTATATCAAATTGCTTCCTGTCTTAGTGAGGGGGGAGGTGAAGGAGAGAGAGAGAAAATTTGGAACTAAAGAAAATTTTTTAAAAGATAAACGTTAAAAATTGTCTTACATGTAACAAGGGAAAAATAAAATATTATTTAAAATAAATAAGAAACTTGCTTACCCTAAGCTTAAAAAAGAAAAGAAAAGAAAAATGGGTCTTTGCATCAGGAAGCATCTCGGGTTATTAAAAACACTACACAATTTTCCAAATACAATAGCCAGGTCTTTTCCTCCTACTCAATTCTGAATCCACCTTAACATTTGCAGTATCTATTCCAAACATATGTGTTAATGTCCTAATTCAGTATATTGGTCATTGAATTGGAACAATAACCATTTTTAACCCATTTATGGGTCTTTTCCTCCTGCATAGATTGTTAGACCTTTCTCTTTTGAATAAACATTGATCCCATGGAAGAGACTATAATAAGTTTTTTATTTTTGTTATCTTTAAAAGGTAAAAGAGTGGGATAAGAAAACTAGAGGGAATATGACTTCCATTTCTGCCAGATTTCTGAAAGTTTTTTCTTTAAATTTTTTCAAAGAGAAACTTTGTGAACATTTATAAAGGGGAACCAGTGATACCTAAACCAGAATAACTTCATTGAGAACAGGACATCCTAGACTGAACTCATCCCCTCTTTTGGACAGTGTCACTAGAGTGGCCAACCAAGGAAATGCTGTAGACATTCTTGAATTTCAGCAAAACATTTGGTAAAGTCTCTCCTTTGGATCTTGTAGACAGCGTGAGTTAAATGATAGCTCTGTTACAGAGGTTTGAGACCAGGGTGGATGTCTAGACCCAACAATCACAAAGAATCAGCACAGCTTCATCTAGAACAAATCATGTGAAACTAACCCTACTTTCTTTTATTGTTTGGACAGGATTACTATCCTACTAGAAGAGGACAATGCTATAATTCAACTATATTTTAGCAATAGCCTTGCATGGCATTCCTGAGGACTAGATAGACAAGCGTGAGCTGGGCAATAGTATGGTTACTAGATCTGAAAGTCGGTGAATGACCAGACCCAAAAGGGAGTCATTAAAGGTTGAAAGGCTGGTGGCTAGGTGGTGCCATAGTGTGTAGAATACTTGGACCTGGCATCCTGAAGGCTCATCTCCTTGAGTTCAAATCTAGCCTCAGGCACTTACTAGCTGTGTAACTCTGAGCAAATTACTTAATCCTGTTTGCCTCAGTTTACTCATCTGTAAAATGAGCTTGAGATGGAAATGGCAAGCCACTCCAGTATTTTTGCCACGAAAACCACAAATGGGATCACAAAGAGTCAAACACAACAACAAAAGCTTCCAGCGGAGTGACTAGAGATCTATCTTTGGTCCTAGGCTGTTTAAAAGTTCAATTCACACATGGGCAAAGGCACAGATCATCTAATTTACATATAATACAAAATTTTGAGGGACAGCTAAACACAGTGGATTGCAGATAGGATTCAAACTGTTTGGAGAGGCTAGAAAAATGAGACAAATCTAACTAGAAGGAGTGCAATGGGGATAATCGTCAATTCAATTCTATTTAACTCGGATGAATTTATTTAAATAAAAAATTAACATTTATTGAGTGTCTACTACATGCCAGGCATTGTCCTAGGACCTGGGGAATCAAAGACAAAAACAAAACAGTCCCTGCTCTTAAGAAGCTTATATTCTACTGGAGGAAAAATGTTACGTACAAAGATAAGTAAAAACACACTATAGACAAATGAAATATAAAGTAAATTGAGGTGTGGGGAGCAGTAATAACTTGGGTAATCAGGAAAGTCCTTTTGTAGGAGGTGGTATTTGGGCTGGATTTTGAAGGGAGATATGGATATCAAAAGGCAAGAGTGATAAGTGAAGGCATTCCAGGAATGGAGACAGATTGTATAAAGACATCGAGTTGGGAGTTGTTGTATGTTTGGGACATCAAATTTGGCTGGAGCATAGAGTATGAAGTAAGATGAGAAAGATGGGATGGTGACAATCTGTGAAGGGCTTTAGATATGGAACAGAAGAAACTGTATTCAGTGCTAGAGGCAATAGGGAGGTACTGAATCTTCTTATGACACAGTCAGCTGTTGTGTCACAGGATCATCACTCAGAAAAGAAAGAAAATAGAGAGGTTAGAGGGCCTTATCCTCTCATTTTACAGATGAAACTGAGGCACACAGAGATGAGGTGACTTGTTTAAGGTTATAGATAGTAAATGGTAGAGCTGGGACCTGAGTCAGGTGCCCTGGCTCTGAGTCCAGTGCTCTGACTATATGCTCTACTCACTGTACTATGGTGTTCCTTGTACACTGAGGCTCAGAAAATCAGCTGAACACATATGGGATGGGGGAGGTGTGGCTGGACAGTAGTTTGTGTGAGAAAGGTCCAGGGTTTTTTAGTAGACTGAAAGTTCAATATGAGTCAACAGTGAGAAGTAGTACCAAAAAGGAACACTTTCCCAGACAGCATTAATGGAGGAATGGTGTCTAGAACAAGCAGGGTGTGTGTTTGGGGAGTGGATTAATTGACTGTACTTTGACCTGAACTGACTGTATCTCCAGTGCTTGAGTAGTTCTGGGCACCACAGCTCAGAAAGCAGCTGAGTGGCACTGTGGGTAGAGTGTTGGACTTGGAGTTCAGAAGACTTTGGTCTGAATCCTGCCTCAGACACTTAGTATTCGTGTGACTATGGACCTTTCTGCACCTCAGTTTCCTCATCTGTAAAATGGAGGTAATAAAAATACTAACTCACAGGATTGTTATGAGGATCAAAGAGGTAGTGTATGCAAAGTGCTTTACCGACCTTGGAAGTATGGTATGAATGCTAACCATCATTCTTATCTTGATAAACTGGAAGTTCATCTGCTTATCTGAGTCTAGATGTGGGCAGTCAGAATGGTAAGGACATTAGGAACCTCAATGGAATGGGATTATTAGAGAAAGTTGGGCATGTTTAGCCTGAAGAAGAGACTTACAGGGAACACGATGGCTGCATCCAAGTATTTCATAAAAGAATTGTAGATTTAGGTTAGGAAAGAATCTTTGAGATCATCTCATCTAA
>CM053588.1:107329109-107350607 GCA_028646515.1 Pseudochirops corinnae
TGAAATGAAAATTTATCACTACAATATTGTTGTTATTGGGTAAACTATCCAACTGATTTTGCTCACTTTCCTTTGCATCAGTTTGCTAAAGTCTTCACAAATGTCTCTAAAACTGTGCCCTTCATCATTTCTTATAGCCCTGTAGTATTCCATCACATTCACATACCATAACTTGTTCAGCTATACCCTGATTGATGGGCACCCCCTCAATTTCCAAATCTTTATTATCATAAAAGAGCCATAATAAATATTTTTGTACATATGGGAAGGAGCATTTTTAAACTACAACCTTGTGAGGTAGATAAGGCAAGTGTTATTTCCATTTCACAGAGGTGGTAACTGAGTACCAGAGAAAGGAAATCATTTGCATAGTGCCATACAGTGAGTGCTCTTCTGGCAACGTTGTGTAGAGTCAACTAAGATCACTTTAGTTTGAGGTATTGTTTAGAAAACTGGATTGACTTCTGTAGGTGGGTAGTCGGGATCAAATATTAAGTCCTCTATATGTAACTTAAAGCTCTTTATAACTTGATGCCTTTTTACCTCTCCAGTCTTCTTACATATAATTCTCCTCTGCACATTCTATGGTATGATATAGCTTTCTTCTGGTTTCCTTGTAGAGTCCTGAAGATACCTCTTCTCAATGTATCTAGTTTATTCTCAGCTCCAATGAAGACATTGCCACCAGTCATTGCTATTTTGAGCATACTACTCAGATGTTGAAGAGAAGCACAAATCTTCCAGAAGGTTTAACTATAGGCAAGGTTGGAGAGTGTGGAGAGGAGAGACAAAGGCTCTCTACTAGAATGTGAACTCTTTAAGGGCAGGGAATGTTTGGATTTTTGTCTTTTTATCTATGCTTGGCATAGAATGATTAATTAATTGATTGCCCTGAGTTTTTCTCCTACCTCAAGTACTTGAAGGCATTGACTGCATCCCTCCCCTCTTTCTTTTGTCAGGTGGAAAACTGCCAGTTCCTCCACTTTTTTGTGCTCTGGGTGTGTTCTTGTTTTTCTGTCTTTCTTAAATTTGTGTTGCCCCAGAACTGAACACAATACTCAAGATCAGGTGTAACCAGCACAGAGGACAAAGGGATTTTCATCTGAGGTGGTCAGCACACTACACTTCTTTGAATGCAGCCCTAAATCCCAACAGTACTGCATTGTGCTGTTGATTCATGTTGAGCTTCTATTTTACTAATCTTTTTCACATAATCATTTGCCCAACCATATCTTCCATATCCTGTAGCTTTGCACCTGATTTTTTGAACCCAAGAATAGGAATTTACTTTTTTCACAATGATTGTTTTCTTATTAGATCTGGTTCATCATTCTGTCCTGGTTCACAATCTTTCAAGATCATACCTGTCAACCAATGTGTTATCTGTCTTTCCAAGTTTTGTATCCTCTGCAAATTTGATAAATATGCAATCCAAGCCATTGGTAAAAATGTTAAAGAGCATATCATTAAGGACAGATCCCTGGGACACTCCACCAGATTTCTTCTTTCAAGTTGTTTCATTAATGACTATTTTGGGGTCTGGTATTTCAACTAGTTCTGAATCCCTCAACTGGATAATTCCTCTAGCCCCCATAATTCACAAGACTAGGATGAGAGATTTGGTCTGATCAAGTCTTTCCTGAACTTCCTTCCATCCCCTCCCTAGCTGCTAGTAGCATCCTCTCACCAAATTTATCTTGCATACATTTCATAAATACTTGCTTACATATGTGTTATCTACCCTGACAGAATAGAAGCTCCTTGAGGGCAGAGAATGTTTCATTTTTATCCCTAGTGTCCCTAATGATGATCATAATGCATAATACATAGTAGACAAGCACTGGTTGATTCTGATTTGGCAAATGCTTTGTTGAAATCCAAATATAATAAGTCTACAATATTTTTCTGGTTTACTAGTCTAGTTGCTATGTTAAAAAAGGAAATGAAATTGATTCACTATGACCTATTCATAATGGAGGCATTCTATCTCTATCTGTCTATCACTGCTCATAAACTACATCTTTAGTAGTATAGTCTAGAATTCTTCCAGGCATTGAGGTCAAACTCATGGGCCAACAGTTTGATAGCCTTTCTCTTTTAAAAATTTTTTTCTGCAGCATTTCCTCTGCAGCAACTTTCCTGTTCTACAGAATTTTTAAAAGATCCTTGGCTATGGTTCTGTAATCACCTTCATCAGTTATTTCAGTATCCTGGTGACTCAAAATCACTGAGACCAGCTTGGTCCTCTCTTAACCATTTTTTCCACTTATCTTTGATGTCAACTCCCTGCTAATCTTAATTTTTGTTTTCTTTTTCCAAGTCAGAAAAGTCATTCACTTTGGTGAATAAAACTGTGCCAAACAATGGCTGAGTATCATGAATCTCAGATTGGAAGGGATCTCAGAGGTCCCCTAGTCTAACTTGTTCCTAAGCAAGAATCCCCTCCACAACATCATTGAAAAGTAGTCATCCAACCTCTTCTTGAAGACTTTCAGTGAAGGGGAACTCACTGCTTCCTAGAGTCAGCAAATTGGCACAGTGGATAAGTTGCTGGACCTGGAATCAAGAAGACTTGCATTCAGATCTGGGCTTAGATTCAAGTCTGGTCTCAGACAAAGGTCAAAGATCAAGAGGAAACGTGCTAGCTGCATGACCCTGGGCATACAGTAGTTAAGTTTCCTTATTTGAAAAATGGGAACTACGATAGCATCTACTCCCCCCCAGAATTGTTGTGAGAATGAAATGGGGTAATATTGGTAATGTGCTTTGTAAACTTTAAAGCACTATGTAAATACTACCTATTATTATTCCTAAGACAGCCCATTCCCTTTTCTGGAGAATCTGTTATTAATAGGAAGATCTTCATTATATCCAGCCTAAATTTGCCACTCTTATTCCATGCTCATCTTCTGGCCAGCTGTCTTCTTATTTTCTCCTTGGAACAGAAACTATGCCCTAGAGCAGCGGTTCTCAACCTGTGGGTGGCGACCCTTTCACAGGGGTCACCTAAGACCATTGGAAAACATATGTTTCCTATGGTCTTAGGAACCTCCCCCATCCATCTCCAGGTGGGTCGCAGCATTAGGAATGCCCCAGAGGATGACCCTCTTACCATGGCCCCAAGAGTTCTGATTGGTGAGTGGCTCGTGTGGTCCATTGTGTCTAGGCAGCCTTAGCCATGTTCCATCTTACATCCTGGAGATATTTTCACTAGCTGTCCTTCTGCTGCTTGTGCCCTCATTGCCTCACCCTGCTTTCTAGGAACCTGTGAACGGACAATCTCTATGTATAAGACATTTACTTGATTTTTTTTTTGGATTATCATTTATCTTTACAGGATTAACATCTAGCACTGACTACTTAAGCATGGGCCTCACCCCAAGGCCTTCATCGTTTCTTTTTCTACGCTTTCTCACCAGCCCCTATGAGTTCAACTATTATTTTCTATGCAGATATATCTCGAATCTATATATCCAGGCCTAACTCTCTCAAGAGTTATCTGACATTACCTAATGGACATTTCTACTCAAATCAAGTCTCAGACTTAACATGTCCAAAACAAAACTCATTTGCCTACAATACTATCCCATTAAATTTTTTGTTAAGGAAATGATCATCCTTCTAGCATTGGAATTACCTTTGACTTTTCCTCTTCCCTCTCCTCTTCCCCCTTCTAATCAGTTTTCAGGGCTTTTTTCAAGTCTGTCTCTCTCAAATTTCCCACATCTCTCCTCTATATTGACACTGTTTCATGCCCTAAGCACCTCTTACCTGAACTCGAATTTAGGCTCCTATTTTGTCTTCTGCTTCCAGTTTCTACCCTCTCTAAGCTACTCTTCACACAGTTGCAAAGTATATGGATTCCTAAAACATAGATGCTACCATGTCAACTCCTTCTCCCCCAAATATCTTTGATGCCTTATACTTTTAGGATGGAATACAAAATCATCAGTCTGGCATTTAGAAATGATTTCAGAAACTGGCTCTCACCTGTCTTTCCAGTATTATCTCATATTATTTCCCTTGGGACACTCTTCATTCCAATCAAACTGACCTCCTGGCTGTTCTCAGTACATGACAGTCCATGCTTTTACACAGGTGGGCCACCATGTCTAGATTGCACTCTCTCCTCACCTTTCTTTCTTGAAATCCTTAGCTTTCTTCAAGACACAGCTCAGGTGCCATCTTTTACATCAAGTTTTTCCTGATTTCCTCTGTTAATTACTTTGTGTGTATAAAATATACAAACATGTATATATGTATATACACATACAAATAGGTACGTGTATAAATATACTGGGTATATATATATATATATATATATATATATATACACACAAAATATTCATGAGTATATGCATGTATATGTATGTGCATACATATGTGTGTATTTTACTTATACACACACAATCGTATTTACTTATCTGTGTTCATGTTGTATCCTCCCAGTAAAAGATAAGCTCCTTGAAGGGAAGGAATTTTTCATTTCTTATTTTGTCCCCAGCCCATAGTACATCTCTTGGCACATGGTGGGTGCTTAGTAAATGTAACTGGAATTTTTTATGCAAAGAACTCCCTCCTTTGATGCAGACTGGCAGTGAGCCAGTCACCTAAGGACTTGGAGACTTGCTTAGGGCATTTAAAGTTTAAGTAAGTGTCAAATACAGGTCTTGAACCTAGGATTCACCAAAGGAAAATTGCTTGAATCAGTGATGGCTTCAATCATGTATTTATTTATTCCTTCAACAAATAATTACTGTGAGCCTACTATGTGCAAGGTACTGTATTATATCTTGAAGGTACTAGAAGATTTTTTAAAAGGGCTTCTGTTCTCAAGGAGCTTACAGGATAGTAATCTGACACATATTTATTATTATTTGTAGAGTAATATTTGCCTTGAAACCACACTTTGATACAAGTAACTCTTTGTTTTTTCTAATATTTATTCCCAGACCTTGACAAAGCTCAGAGATCAAGAGAAAAAAATCAAAATAATAAAGATGGTCAATTCATATTTCTGTTTAAAAAACCACCACACACTTTAACACTTCAAATATTACTGTAAAAACATATCCTGGGCTGGCTAGGTGGCTCAGTGAATTAGAGCACTGACCTTGGAGTCAGGAGTACCTGAATTCAAATCCAACCTCAGATACTTGACACACTTACTAGTCGTGTGACCTTGGGCAAGTCACTTAACCCCAGCTGCCCTGCTCTCTCCCCTCCAAAAAGCAAAAAAACAAACAAACAAAAAACCATATCCTCTATTTGAAATTTGGAGGAGCTCATCTGCTATTGTTTCACTAAAATCATTCAGTAAAGTTTGTCTTTAGTCCCGAAGACAGAAAATAACCCCAGCCTTCTCCTCAAGGAGCTTTTAACATCCAGTAAAGGAGCTAAGACCTGTGCAAGTTTTTTCAGGTCTAACTCTGTTATCTGACACGTTCACTTTCCCTCCCAGTTTAATGTCATTAGCAAATTTGACAAAGATTCCGTCATTTAAGTCATTGACAAAAATGCTGAAGAGAACAGAGTCAAGGACAGATCACCAGAGCACCTCCCTCCGAGCTGGCATTGACCATCCATGATTTCTCTTTGGATTCAGTCCTTCAAATGATGCCGAACGTACTAAACTGTCTGATCGTCTAGCTCATAGTTTGTCCATAAAGATAGCAGGAAAGACTGCTGAAATATAGTTGTACTGTGTGCTTAGCAGGGGCAGCTAGGTAACACAGTGGATAGAGTCTCAGGCCTGGAGTCAGGAAGACCCATCTTCCTGAGTTCAAATCTGGCCTCAGACTAGCTGTGTGACCCTAGGCAAGTCACCTAATCCTATTTGCCTCCGTTTCCTCTTCTGTAAAATGAGCTGGAGAAGGAAATGAAAAACTACTCTAGAATCTTTGCCAAAAAAACCCAAATGGAGTCATGAAGGGTCAGATACAACTGAAAACAATTGAAAAACATGTCTATAACATTCCCTTTATCTATTGTTCTACTAACCTTGGCAGAGAAGAAAATTACATTTAATAAATGATATCTGTCATGAAGTCATGCTAGTTTTTAGTGATCATTGCCTTTCTTTCTAAATGCTCACCAACCTACCTTTTAATAATGCATTATAGAATTTTGTCAGGAATCAAAGACAAGATCACTGGGCTAGATCTTCCTGTTTCTACCTTTTCCATTTAAAAAAATAAGAATAACATTGGCCCTTTTTCAGTCCTACAGCATCTCTGACATTCTCAGAGGTCTTTCAGAGGTCACTGACATCAGCTCATCACTTACATCTGCCAGTTTTTTCAGTGGTGGCTACCTGGTACAGTGGATAGAACTATGGACTTGGAATCAGGAAGACCTGCCTTCAAATCTAGCCTCAGACACTTACCAGTTGTGGGACTCTAGGCAAGTCACTCAACACCTGTATATCTCAATTTTTTCATCTGTAAAATGGGGATAATATAGCAGAAAGAAAGAAAGAAAGAAAGGAAGGAAGGAAGGAAGGAAGGAAGGAAGAAAGAAAGAAAGAAAGAAAGAAAGAAAGGAAGGAAGGAAGGAAGGAAGGAAGAAAAGAAGGAAGAAAGGATGGAAGGAAGGAAGAGAAAGAGAGAAAGAGGGAGGAAGAGAGGAAGGAAGGAAGGAAGGATGGATGGAATGAAGGAAGGAAGGAAGAAAGAGAAAGAGGGAGGGAGGGAGAGAGGAAGGAAGGAAGGAAGGAAGGAAGGAAGGAAGGAAGGAAGGAAGGCAGGAAGGAAGGCAGGAAGGAAGGAAGGAAGGAAGGAAGGAAGGAAGGAAGGAAGGAAGGAAGGAAGGAAGGAAAGGAAAGGAAAATGGGCTTCAGCTCTCATTCAAGACTCAGATCCTGGATGGGTACTTAGTGGAAATAATACTAACCAAGCTATGGTTTTCTCTGATAATTTGGGCAACAATCAATAGGATCTCCCCACATATCAGCAGGTTATGGGGCAAGATAGGCTTACCAATCCAGGCTGAGAGATTCAGTGATAGCAAAGGGTGAAACTGGTGTGGAGAGAGGGAAAAAAAAGAAAGGGGGAAAGAGGGATAGGGATAGGGAGGGGAGGGAGGAGAAGAGAAGGGGGAAGAGTACGTCAGTGTTTTATGTCAGGTGCAGCTTTCTCTTTCCTGAGACCTTCTTGAGGAGGAAGGCAGGGAGGGGGCTGCAGTGTTTTCAGACAACAATGGAAGCCAGCATTCAAAGACCCAGGGCAAGTAGATTCTTTCTCTTTATCCTGCTTCTTTTGAAGAAAGCCAGACTTCCTGAGCCAAATGAGTCCTGTCTTCTCTCCAGAGTCCAAAATCTTTATCCCGTCTATGATGAGTAGTCATCCTACCTCTAATTTGATCCTTTTCTTTCCTGAAATATCTAGAGGGAAAAAGGCTCCTTCTTCTTGTCCTCAGCAATTGTCAGCAGCCTCGCTCATTTTGAGTGTAAATATGCCTGACTGCACGGCTCTTTGGTATTCCACTTCTGTTCCCTCCCCTTGCTTCCTATATATTAACTTAAGTTAGTTAATGAGTTTCTTGTGCAGTCACATCAATCTCTCTAGACAGCTCCTCCCTTTATTCCTCAGGAGAATTACTGTTGTTGATCTCTTCAGGATTTCATTCTTGAGAGCTTCTAAATGCTTTAGGATAGACTTCTCCTGTAGAATTTTAGCCCACTGGGTCCCCCATTTCTTTGAACCCCAAGATCTGCTTTCCTAAAATCTAAAGTCCTTATCAGTCAATGCCCAGAGTTTTTCTCCATGCTAATCACAAACTTGTCATTCCTGTATTTTTTTTAAAGTCAAGAGCCTTTATTTTAAGCTGTGACCTGCAAAACTAAATCCTTTACTCACATCCAATTTTAATGAATTGTTCACTTCAGAAATCTGCTTCCCTCCCCCTCCAGAATCCCTACCTTCAGTTGTTAGAAGTGATATTCTAAAACCTAGTTCCTTATAATTCCTAATTATCCTGTATCTTGTCTGGGTTCCTTGTCTTGGTATTTCTCCTTTTGACATCAATCAGTAGAGACAGGTAGGGATTGTCAGGGTTGATAAGTCTCAGGGGGCTCTTTGTCATGTCCTGGATATGTGCCCCAGAATGACAAGGTTTCTTTAGGGTTTGTCTGTTGGACAGATGGCTGCTTTTGGATGGCTGGGCACTGCTTTATCTCTTCTTCCTCTGACCCTTACTAAATAATCTCCCTCTTGGGAGGTTCTACCTGGGGATTGACCTCATTATTGGGGCACAAGGAACTGCTGCCTCCTCAAAGGGTTCAGCTCCCCATATTTGGGAAGACCCTCATTTCTATTACTTGAGGTAGCTGGTGGCATGGGGCAATAGTACTTATGACTTAGTCAAGTCAGAAGGACCCAAGATCAAATCCTGCCTTAGATACTGACTGTGTGACCCTACTTAACCTCTCTCAGCCCCAGTTTCCTCATCCATAAAATGAGAATACTAATAGCACTTCTCAGGGTTGTTGTATCAAATGAGATTTCATACACACCCATATTTAAGGTTTGTAAAACACAAACTCTCTCTCTACACACATGCACTTCTCTATAAATGGGTATATATGTATGTATGTATGTACACACACATATATGTATATGTATGTAGATATGTATGAATGTATGTGTATGTAGTGGTCCTTCTTCCATTCCTTTTCTTCTTCCACATTTCAGCCTAAACCAGGGGAAGGCAACTAAGATAATGAAGGAGTTGGAGAGGTTTAGTTGAAAGAACAATATTGAATTTGGGAGAGAGAAATCTTAGGGTAATATGAGTGTTGTCTCCAAGTACTGGGAGGAATTTGGCCCCAGAAAGCAGAACCAAGAGCAGAAAGGAGGTTGGGGCAATGATGATGAGAGGCATCATAGATCTAGATCTGGAAAGGACTTCTGAAAGTATCTAGTCCAACCCTCTCATTTTCCAGTTGAGGAAATTAAGACCCAGGGAGATTGACTATGTTGCCCAAGGTCACATAGGGAGTAAGAATGAGAGGTGGGATTGAAACTTAATATAAAATAAAATTTGAGCCATCTAAGAGAATACTGGGCAACTCGGGGAGATAGTGATTTCCCATCATTAGAATTCTCTAAGTAGAGATTGTATGACCACTTATTAAATGAGAGGAATTCCTACTTAGGTATGGACTGGATTACATATCCTCTGAGCTTCTTTCTCAAGTGCTGAGATTCCTTGAAAGCATAAACTAGTGCATGTATATTATTACTATTGTGCTTCTTTACATTATTCTCCAGCCATCCTGTGTGTGCTTCACCATGACTATCCCATATGCAGGGCCTCCATTTCTTCTTTCTTTCTTCTCCACCAAAGCACAGACATGCACAGAAGAGAACCCACAGAGGGGACTTGACACAGACTAGTGGAACTGAATTGAAGTGAGTCCTAAGAAAGTCCATGTTAAGGTCTAATTAATCTTTCATCTGCTCGATTTCCCATAACATCCTCACCCTCTCTTGGGTAAATAATACCAGTTTATTTTGCTTTTCTAGGTGGCATATGTGGATATGGTACTGTGCCTAGAATCAGGAAGACCTAAGTACAAAACCGTCCTTAGACATGTACTAGCTGGGTGACCCTGGACAAGTCATTTAACCTCTGTTTGTCTCAGTTTCTTCATCTGTAAAATGAGGGTAAAAATAGCATCTATCTTCTAGGGTTGTTGTGAAGATCTAATGAGATAATAATTGTAAGGTGCCTAGTACACAGTAGGCACTCAATAAATGCTCATTTCCTTCCTTCTTTCCTTCCTTTCCCTCAGGCCAGAACTGAGGGAGAAGACCTTGACCCAAAGTGTTTCAGAAAGGCCAAATTTGGGAGCCAAGGGAAATGGCAGAATGGCCTCCCTGGAAAGTTTGGGAATATTAGAACATGAACACCTTGTTCTAGAGTCTTCTGAAGTTTCCAAGGCTTTCCCTCACTGGAAGTCTTCAAGGGAAGGCTATATTTCCATGTGCCAGGGATAAACAGTCACAGATTTCTGGACAGCAGTGGGACATACAGGGTACAAGATATAGCAAGGGTAGCTGTTAAAAATATTTCCAGGGTGTAATACAAGAACATGGCAAAAGTTGTGTGTGTGTGTGTGTGTGTGTATAGAGAGAGATAGACACACACACACACACACATATATATACACACATATGTGCATATATATATACACACACATGTGTATGTATGTGTATATATATATATATACATACACACACACATACATATGTGTGTGTGTCCATGTGAGCCACTTGCCAAGGACTGTGGGGTCCCGGGGTAGGAATTTTGGATCTGAAAGGGTGAATTCCTCCAGGGCATGGTCCCTGGTCCAAAGGATCATCAGCAGGGAGGCTGGCAAAGAGCTGGCTGTGGAATAAGGTCAGCAGATTTAGACTGGATCTGACGAAAATTTTCTTATGAATATTAACTTCCCCAAAGAGGCATGGACTGCCTTAGGAGGAATGTTTTCACCTTATTAAAAGTCTTCAAGAAATCACATTGCTATAATGGAACTACAGTGCCTGGTCACAGAGAAGACACCTGACCATGGATCTGGCTTGGCTGAACTCATAGAAATGTTGATATTTCTGCCCCAAAAGTAAACAAACTGCCCCTAAGACACAACTGTTGTTATTAAATGCTTTGGAAGTACAGCAGTAAGTAACCTCATCTGGTCAATAGCAAAAGCAGACACAGATTCTGAGAAGCAACAGAGAAGTCTCATCCATGGCTGGGTTTGTACACTAACGCACCCTCTGTGTTTGAGCAGAAATAGCCCTCAAACAGAGAAGGGTGGTATTTTCAGACAACCACATCTCTTTGGAAATGTCCCTTAAAGACACTCAACTTCTTTTAGTCTAACTCTGTGTGAATTTAACCAAGCAATCTGCTGATCTCTAATTGAGTCTCATGAGTGTACTTACCCACTAGAGCAGTGGTTCTCAACCTGTGGGTTGCGACCCCTTTGGGGGTTGAAAGACCCTTTCACAGGGGTTGCCTAAGACCATCGGAAAACACATATTTCTGATGGTCTTAGGAACCAAGATACCATTCCTCTATCCATCTCCAGACGAGTCTGCCCACATGCAGATATGCCCACATACAAGTATTAAAGGGTCATGGCATTAGGAAGGTTGAGAACCACTGCACTGGAGTAAGGCTTCAGTCCAGGTTCTCCATTCAAGTACATAGTCATGAAGATGTGGACATAATACTGATGGAAGAGAAGAGACCTAAATTCTGATGTATCTGAGCGCTGCCCAAAGGTAGCCATCTGATCTTAGAAAGATCATTCTACCTTTATAGGCACCAATTTCCATCTCTCTAAAAGGAGTGGTTGGACTATATCTTCTCTAAGATGCCTTAATGCTCTATTATACTAAGATCCCTTTTAGCACTAACCTAGTATTTCATGGGATTCTTGAGCTGAAAGGGATGTTGGAAATCAGCTAGTATAGCCTCTACCCTTTACAAAAGAGGAAACTGAGGCTAAGGAGTTAGCAGCAAGGGCATCTCTGCTCTCCAACATCCTTGGGTCACTCCATCCATGGTACAACATTCCACCCTTTAGAGTCACATTCAGGTCAATGAAATTGGACCTCATAAGAATCACAGAATCTGATTCTTAAGAGCTGATATAGAGCTCAGAGAGCGCTAGTCCAATGTATTCTTCTTCTCTGAAAAATACTTACTATCTTTAACATTCTTTTAAAAAGTTTTGAGTTCCAAACTCTCTCCGTCCTCCTCCCCTACCCTTTAAGAAACCAAGCAATATGATTTCAATTATATATGTGAAATCATGCAAAACATATTTCCATATTAGCCATGTCACCAAAAAAAGAGCAAGAAACATAAAAGAAAGTGGAAAAAAGTATGCTTCAATCTGCACTCAGAGTTCATCAGTTCTCTGTGTGGAGGTGGCTAGCATCTTTTATCATAGGTCCTTTGAATTGTCTTGATCAGAGTAGCTAAGTCTTTTGCATTTGAGCATCATTATGATATTACTGTTACAGTGTACAGTGTTTTTCTGGTTGCACTCACTTCATTTTGCATCAGTTCATATAAGTTTTCACAGGTTTTTCTGAAACCACCCTGCTCATCATTTCTTATAGAACAGTAGTATTCTATTGCAATTCTGTGACTCAACTTATTTAGCCATTCCCCAGTTGATGAGCACCCCCTGAGTTTCCAATTTTTTGCCACCACAAAAAGAACTATTATAAATATTTTTGTACATATGGATCTTGTTCCTTTTTTTCTTGATCTCTTTGGTGAATAGACCTAGTAGTGGTATCCCTGGATCATAGTGTATGCACAGTTTGATAGCTCTTTGAGCATAGTTTCAAATAGTTCTCCAGAATGGTTGGATCAATTCACAACTCCACCAACAGTGCATTAGTGCCCCTATTTTTCCACATCTCCTTCAGCATTTGTAATTTTCTTTTTGTCATGTTAACCTGATTGGTGTGAAGTGGTACCTAAGAGTTATATTAATGTTCAATAGTGATTTAGAGAGCTTTTTCTGTGACTATTGATAGCATTGATTTTTTTCTTCTGAAAAAATTTCCTTTGACCATTTATAAATGAAACCTATCCTTCAAGAATACCCTCTCTAACATCCATGACAAGTGGTCATCCAGTCTTCAGTGAAAGATCTCTACTGGGGGTAGAGGAAGATAAATGCTTATCCCTGAGGTAAACATTGCACTCTTGGCTAACTTTTTTTTAAGAAAGATTTTTCTTATATCAAACTTAAATATGACTTGGTCAGTTTATCAGAAAAAGTCTATACTTGGAATAAGGAGACTCAAGTTCTTATTATATTATATACAAAAATAAATACAAGATAATTTTAGGGGGGTGGTCAAGGAAGGTCTCATGTAACAGAAGGGTGCTTAACCTCAGTTTAGAAAGAAACTAGAGGTTCTAAGAGGCAGAAGTCAGGATGGAGAATAATCCAGGAATGGGAGATAGCCCATCTACAAAGGCACAAAGATGGGAGATATCACATATGAGGAGAAGCAAGAAGACCAGTATGGCCTGACCAAAGTGTACATAAAGGGGAGTGATGTATAATAATGTTGGAAAGGTAGGTTATAGCCAAGTTATGAAGGGCTAACTGAAAAACATAGAAATTTTGTGTTTGATCCTAGTGTTAATAGAGTTACTGTAGTTTATTGAGCAAGGGTAGTCGTGTGATCACACGTGTTTTATGAATATTACTAGGGCAGCTGTGTGGACAGGGGATTCTGGATAGGGAAACCAATAAGGAGGCTATGATAGTGGTCCAAGCAAGAAGTTACAAAGGTCTGAACTAATAATGTGGTAGACTTTGTAAGAGGAAAAAAAGGGAAAAGAAGTAAAAGATATAGAAGTAAAAATCGACAAGACTTGGCATCTAAATGCATATTTGGTGGATAAGAATGAGGAACTGAGGATAGCTCAAAGTTTCATAGTTGGGTGACTGAGAAGATGGGAACATCCTTAACAGATATAGGAAAATTCCAAAGATGGGTATGGGAGGGAGAGAAGACAATGAGTTCCATTTGCGACACGCTCAGTTTGAGATGCTTACAGGATACCCAATTGAAAATGTCTGCTAAGCCATTACTCTAGCTCAGGAGAGAAATTAGAACTGGCTACGTAGGTTTGAGAACTGTCTATATAGGAATGATAATTGAACCCATGTGAGCTGATTAAGGCACCAAGAGAGTCAAGAGATTGAAGGAAGCAATACAGACTCTTAGAGTGTAAACACAGTTAAGGATCAGGGTATAAAGATATAAAGGTATAAAGTATAAAATACTAGAAAGGAGACTGAGAAGGAGCTGTAGGGCAGGTGGGAGAAGAACCAAGAGAGTTGTGTAACAAAAACTCATCAAAAACACAACATCCAGGATGATAACATGGCCAAATGAGATAATGTGTGAAGTATCATGTGTTAGAGCATACCTCTCTGCAGCATTTGGTAATAATTATGTTCTAAAACTCCTTTCAGCTCTAAGGTTCCTTACTCTATGTTCTAAGAGCCATTTACCACTGATGCTCTATATCATTTCTATTCTAGCTCTAACATTATATTTTGACATTCTGTGTTCTAAAGTTTCATTCATCTCTGACATTCTGTTCTTAGAGCTTATCCTGCTCTGACATTCTGTGTTCTAAGTTCCTTCCCAGCTCAGACATTCTTTGCTCTAAAGCCCCTTCCCACTCTGACATTCTATATTCTAAGATATATTCCTGCTCTGACATTCTGGGTTCTAGGGTCCCTTCCAGCTCTGACATTCTGTGTTCTAAGTCCCTCTCGGCTCTGACATTCTTTGCTCTAAGGCCCCTCTCAGCTCTGATATTCTCTATTACAAGGGCTCTTTTAGTTCTGACATTCTATGTCCTAAGGTTTCACCCATTTCTGACATTCTAAGAGTTTTCTTGCTCTGACACTCTGTATTTTAAGGTCTTTCCCAGCTCTGACATTGTATGATTTTATTATTTTGTGAGTTGATCTTGGAGGTAACGGGAAACACTGTTTTCCAGTTGGTGAAGAACATAGTCAGGACTTTTCTTTGGCAATTTCCCTTTAAGCATGGCCCCAGCTGGGGTCCCTCTACTGGGACTCAGTCTCCCTACTCTGTCAGACTGGTTCTAACCTCCCCACCCTTTCCTTTGTCTGCTGATCTAGACTTGGTAAATTGGTCCCAGGGTTAGAGGGAGCAGATCTTGTTAAAGAGTTCTAATTAACCCACTGGGAGTGAAATAACCAGTTTTTCCTCCCTTGTGTCCCAATTCCCCCTACCAGCTTTGATTTGTTTTCTGAAGATTGCATGAGTTTTTGGTGACGCAGGGGAGGGAAACCCTAGGGAATCTTTAAAGGACTGAGGTTGTTGATGAGGCTTCCAGAGGACTCAAAGCCTAGGGGAGGAGGAGGTCAGTGGAGGTGGTGGCCTTGTGAGAATGAAGAAAGGACTTCACAGACTTTCATGTATAAAACTTACATCATTAGAGATGAAACAGATCTTAGATACATTTAGTCCAATTGCCTCATTTTATTTTATTTTCTTCTTTTTAAAGACTGCGCCTCCCTGTCTTGTTCAGGCTGGAGGTGCAGGGGCTAGTCATGGCCCGATACCACTACTGATGGGCTCAGGAGCTTTAAGCCACTGTTTCTGACCTGGCCTGAGGACTCATCATTCCTTAGGCAGATGGGATGTCCTCACTTCCCTCTCCTAAAAGCTTGACATATTGATGCCAGGCTGCTACAGCTCAGGATGCCTGAGCTCTACATCTGCCACTGTCAGCTTCTGTGGTACTGGGGATTACAGGTGTGCATCCCCAACAAATGGCCCCAAGCCCTTCTTTTTACAGAGGCAGCAAAGTTTAGTGAAGAGGGTCCTGGAGTCAGGACAAACTGCTTTTTTTTCTTTCTTTTTTTTTTTCTAAGGCAATCAGGGTAAGTGATTAGCCAGGGTCACATAACTAGTAAGTATCTAAGGCTAGGTGGCCAGGACCAGTGTTCTATCCACTGTGCCACCTAGCTACTCCCGGACTAGGTGGTTTCTATGGCTCCTTCTGATCACTTACTAGTAATGTGACCGTGGCCAAGCTCCTTGGGCCTCCGGAGTCTCAGTTGTCTCAAAAATAAAATGGGAAAAATACCCATAATAATTACTTCATAGGGTTATTCTGTGACTCAAATGAGATAACATAAGTAAAACACTTTGCAAACTTTAGAGTCCTATGGTACATGTCAGTTATTACAGATGGGGAAACTGAAGCTACTTGTCCAAAGTAGTAGAGCTAGGAAATACCAGAGCTAGGTCTTGGGCTGAGACATCCTAGAACATAGCGTGTCAACACTGAAATAGACTTTAGAGGACATCTGCTTTGACCCCATTATTTTAGAAATGAGGGAGCTCATGTCTAGAGAAGAAGAAAATGGCCTTGTTATTTATGGTCACAAGGGGTCCAGAGGAGGCCTATATAGGGCTGATTGATTTAAAATACCTGGTATTTGGAAACATCAGGATGATTAACTAAATTTTTTTCAAGTTTTCTGAATCCGCTTACCATGTATTATAGTGGAAAGAACCTTGGTCTTGGAGTCAGGCAGCTTGTTTTGTTGTTTCTATTTGTTTCTATAACAGTAGGAAGCAACAAAAATATTGTTATTACTGTCATATGAGGCATGAATGATCTTCCCAATTTTGAAATTAGGTAAAACCAAGGCCTCAAGGCAGGCAGTGATGTGGATCATCATTGTCATCATCATTCCTAACCTATGGTGCTTTTCCAGTAACAAAGAACTTCCCCTCCGCCATTTTATTTTATGCTCACAACAGCCCTGGGTTGTAGGTTGTGCATATGTTCTTATTCTCATTCTATAGATAAGAAATCTGAGATTCAGAGAGAAGTAATTTGCCCATGGTCACAAAGTTGGCATTTGTCAGAGCTGGGATTTGTTTTTCATTCGTTTCAGTCATTTCCAACTCTTGTGTCCTCATTTGGGCTTTTCTTTGGCAGAGATACCAGAGTGGTTTGCCATTTACTTCTCCAGCTCATTTTATAGATGAGGAAACTGAGGCAAACGTGGTAAAGTGTCTTGCTCAAGGTAACACAGCTAGTAAGTATCTGAGGCCAGATTTGAACTGTGATAAGCTCCCACACATGCTTCCTTCATGTCTGATTCCTATGGGGTAGGAAGTGCAAGTATTATCACCCCCATTTTACAGACAAGGAAAGTGAGACTCTAGGATATGGGCAGAGAATCCCAGAATATGAGAGTTGGAAGGTATCTTAGAGGCCTAATGGGTGCCTGAGCAGGAATGTCTTCTAAACATCTCTGCCAGAGAATCCTCCAGATTCTTCTTGAGGTCCTTGGTGGCATCAAGCTCACAGCCTCACAAGATGACTTTCTCCATATTTAAGGAGCTCTAACTGTTAGGAAGTTGAGATGCTCATGGGGGCCCCCATAAGCTTCACCACTGCTCTTTGTTCTGTCTCTTGGGGTCAAAAAGAACTAGTGTGATTTGTCTTCCACATGACAGCACTTCAAATATTTGAAGACAGTTCTCCTATTCCCCTTAAGTCTTCTCTTCCAGGCTGTTGCTAGCTCCTTCAACTGATTACATGACATGGTCTCCAATTCCCTTATCCATCTTCCCAGGATTTTTAGTTTCTTACTTATGTAATATAGCAGGGACCAAAGCAAGCAACCCAAATCATCCACCTACCCTTAATCTCTCATTCCAAACCACATGCTTTAAAACTGTCAGTATCTGATCATTTCCCTGTATAGGGAGAATAAATGCTACAGTGAATAGAATGCCAGGCCTGAAAGTCAGGAAGACTCCTCTTCCTGAGTTCAAATCTGGTCTCAGAACTTACTAGCTGTATGACCGTGAACAAGTCACTTAATCTTATTTACCTCAGTTTCCTCATCTATAAAATGAACTGGAGAAGGAAATGGCAAAACCACTCTAGCCTCTTTGCCAAGAAAACCCCAAATGGGGCATGAAGAGTCACACATGATGGAAAAAAATGAACAAAATAAATCAGTTAACAAGTATTTATTAATTATACACACACACATATTCTAAGTACTGTGGGATATAAGTACAAAGTATGAAACAATCCCTACTTTCAGTCATTTAGGTTTTAATTGAGGAGATAACAAGTGCATATAAAACAATGCATGACAAATATAAAATGAAGACATACAAATATGTACAAAATAAATAGATACATGGTGCTTAGGGAGGATATGAGCAGTAAAGGCGATCAGGGAAGGCTCCATGCTTAAGATGCTTGAGCTCCATTTTAGAGGAAGAGAAGGACTCAGGCAGAGATGAGGAGGAAATGCATTCTGTACCTGTCAACCTCAAGACCATCCTCGACTTTTCATTCTCTTTCACTCCAGCCCCGAAATATTTTCCAAACATTTCCAGTTCTACCATCAAAACACCTCCTGTATCTATCCCCTTCTCTCCACTCTCAGGGGCCCTTCCCTAAGTTAGACCTCTTTCCTGGGATATTGCAAAAGTCTCCTAAATGGTGTCTTGACCATGAGCCTCTCCCCTTTCCAATCTACTTCACTGCCAAATGTATATTCCTAAAGCACAACTCTGAACCAGCTACCTCAAGGAGTTCCAGTGGTTCCCTATTGCCTCTGGAATTAACACACAAAATCCTCTTTATGGCGCTGAAAACCCCTTCCTACCCTGGCTCCAGTCTACCTCTCCAGGCTTATTACATACTGTTTTCCTTCACACATTCTCAATTCCAGTCAAACTGACCCACTCAGGGGTCATTATTATATAACATCTCACCTCCCGTTTCCATGATGGCTGTCTTCTATTCCTAGAATATTCTCCCTTCTCATCACTGCCTTTTAGGATCCCTAGCTCCTTTCCTTGGATTCTTTCAAGGATCATAGATTCAAGAGTTCATCTAGTCCAACTCCTTTTCAGTTATCTAATCCAGGGGTGGGGGATGTGGCCTTTTGACCGAATCCAAATTTTACAGAATAAATCCTTTTATTAAGGAGATTTGTTCTGTGCAGTTTGGCTTCAGTCAAAAGTTCATACTTGAGGACCTAGAGAGCCACATGTGGCCTTGAGGCTGCAGGTTCCCCACCCCTGATAATCCAACCCTCCCTTACAAATGCAGAAATTGAAGTCTAGAAAAGTTAAATGACTTACCTAAAGTCACACAGCCAATGAATGGCGAATCTGAGTCCTTTGATTTCAAATCTGTTGCTCTTTCCATTGTATCACATTTCTACTAAGTTGATTCAGTCAGTCAGTCAGTCAGTCAACAAGCATTTATTGACCTCTTACTGTATTCCAGGCACTGTGCTAAGTACTGGAGATACTAATAGAAGTAGAAAGAAAGATCATGCCTGCCCTAGATGTGCTTACATTCTAATGGGGATGGAGAGAAGAGGGTTTGCACAGGACTATGTGTTAGGCTTGGTGCTTATCCCTTTTTACAAATATTACATCATTTGAGTTTTACAACAGCCCTGTGAGGTAGGTGCTGTGATTATCCCCATTTTACAGGTAAGGTAACTGAGGAAACAGAAGTTAAGTGCCTTGCTGACTCCTGTCATAGTGCTGTATCTGCTGTGCCACACCTCAAAGAGGTGAAAAAATGTGGATGGGGGAGGAGTAGAGATTACAGCCCCAGAGGAAATGAAGAGGTGGCTAATTTGGGTGCCCCCTTGAATGGGAAGTTCTGGAAAGAGCCACAGGGGCTTAGGATGCTTCCAGCTATTAACTCCAGGGCTGAAACGAACTTCTAAGGTAAGTTTTCTGGGCCATGATGGAGGAGTTCAGATTGTAGCTCACAGAGAAATTCTCCCATGTGACTGCCTTTCCAAAGCAGAAAGACAACTAGAAGACTGCTGCTATGTCCCCTTTAAATTTCCCCTTCTCCAGGCTAAACAAGTTCTGCTTTTCACTATATGGTCCTCACGTAGAGCGAATAGAGACCATTCACTACCCTGGTCGCTAGAGTAGAGCTCCTTCACAGAATCAGACTCCCAGAGGTAGAAGGGTCTTCAAGGCCATCTACTCTAATGCCTCAAAAGAGAGGGAATTAGGGCCTGAACTGGGGGAATGAGGAGAGAGACAATTTTAAAACGACGTGGAAAGACTTCTACAACTATATACTCAGAATAACTAATGCTCAGAAGAGAGCAAGAAAGTGACAGAGACAAGCAGGGTAATTAATACACGCACATGTACTGATGCAAAGTGAGCAAGACCAGAACAAGGTAAACTATAACTTCAATATTATAAAAATGAATAATTTTGAGTACTTTAATAAACAGGTGAAGAATGAAATAAGCAGGACCAAAACAATTTATATAATGGCAACAATGCTGTAAAAATAAAGAACTTTGAAAGATGTGAGAACTGTACAGTGACCATTCTTTATTCCAGAGGATCAGTGAGAAAACATGCTATTCATTAGAGAGATGTGATGGATTTGGGGTATGGAATCAGGCAGGCAGACAGACAGACAGGTAGAAAGACAGACAGGCAGACATAAAGACAGGCAGGCAAGTAGAAAGACAGGCAGGCAGATTTTTATATATACTTATATGCACACACACACACCTATATATACACACACAAATGTATATACATATATATATGCACACACATATACATATATACACACAAATGTATACATGCATATATATATACATATGCATACATACACACATAAATACACACACACGCACACACACACATACACACACACACACATACACAGATATTTTGTTTACAGCCTGAGGTAATTTGTATTACTTGACTATACATATTTGTTACTAGAAATTTGTTTTTCTTTTTTATTCCCAATGGGGGGATAGTAGAGAGTAAATAAATTTATTAATTAACAAAAAAGAAGGAAACGTTACAAATATAGGACATTACATGCACTTTCAAATGAGCTCATTGCATTATTAGTTTTACTTAATTGTTTTACCAAAAACATCTCAGAGCTGGGGGAGGCATTTGTGTAATCTGTCAGTGTTGTAATATAAAAACAAAACATATCAAAAAATTTTTTAAATTGTCCTACTTGTCTGTGTCACCTTCTGAGATCTCTTTTGCTCTCTTCTGATTATTTTTAAAATGTTCCATTGATGCTCTTCCTCCTTTTTCTTCTTCTTTTCCCCCCAATCACAATCACTACCCATAACTTCCCCCTGCCCCGCCAAAGAAGCCCTCCTTTGTGACATATAAGCATAATCAAACAAAGCAAATCAACACTTTCCTTGTGTGTGGAAATGAGTGTCTCAATAGTCCATCACCTCTCGGCTTCATCATCAGCCTTCTGAAGTCAGGACTAGTCACTGCATTGATCAGAGTTCTGAAAGCTACCAGCTATTATTAACGTAGAATGCCAGAACTAGAAAGAATCTTAGAGTAAAGGATGACTGGGATAGAAAAGATATGGAAGACCATTTAATTCAAATTTTACAGATAGGGAGACTGAGACCCAGAGAGGGGAAAAGACTTGCATAAAGCCCCCTGAGTCTGGGACAAAGCTGAAATTAGAATCCATATCTCCCAAGTGAATCCAGAATGCCTTCCATTGTAAGCAATATTTTTTTCCCCTGTTTTTCAAAGGACCTGTACTTGCAGTCCCTTGCCTGATCATCCCCTCACTCCTATGACATAGTTTTGTCAAGTGCTTCTGTTTTTTATTTTACAGAGGCAAGGCAAAACAAGAAGAATTTTTTAGGTGATTCTCTGTGTCGGGTGTGCTCTGAGGATATAATATAAACACAAGCAAAAAGTTAGTTCCTGTCTTCAAGGAGCTTACATTCTTTTTTTGTTTTCTTTTTGAAGGGGGGAAGCTAGGGCAATTGGGGTTAAATGACTTGCCCAAGGTCACAAGGCTATTAAGCATTAAATATCTGAGGCTGGATTTGAACTCAGGTCCTCCTGACTCCAGGGCCAGTGCTCT
>CM053588.1:107351107-107373959 GCA_028646515.1 Pseudochirops corinnae
TGAATAGAAAATTTGACACTCAAATACAAGAAGCATGAGAAGGTAAACATGGAAAATAAATAATAAGGAACTTATCAAAGTTGAACTATTTACATGCCAACATGGAAAAATGATAATTGTAACTTATGAAACTTTTCTCAGTGTGAGGATAGGTGAAGGGAATATAAATGCATATATATATGTATAAATATACATATGTATATATAGAAGTGTATATTTGCATATGAATACATGTAGAAGTATGTGTATATATGTGTGCACAGACAGAGGGCACAGGATCAATTGAATAGGAAGGGATGATATTTTAAAAGGTGAAATTAAGAGGTAGGAGAGGAATAGAATGAGAGGAGACAGGGAGGGACAAAATGGGGTCAATCATTTCACATAGAAGAGGCAAGGGACAACTTTACAATGGAGGGGAAGAACAGGAAGGCAAAAAGGGAATGGGTCAACCATATTCTTGTTGAATTTGGCTTAGGGAAGGAATGACACACACTCTAAATTGGGTATCTTGCCCTACAGGAGAGTAGGGGGGGAAGGGGATGAGAAGGGGGATGATAGAGGGGAGGACAGGTTGGGAGAAGGGTTGTTAGAAGAACATACTTTTGTAAAGGGACAGGGACAAAGTAGAAAATAGAACAAATGGGGGATGGGATAGGAAGGAGGGAAATATAGTCAGTCTTTCACAATATGTCCATTGTGGAGATGCTCCATGTAACTACACATATACAGCCTATATTGAATTGCTTGTCTTTCCAGTGGAGGTGGGTGATGAAGGAGAAAGGGAAAGAATCTAGAATTAAAATTCTAAAACCAAATGTTAAAATATATGTATATATTATTATTCACATGCAACTGGGAAAAAGATATATAGGCACTGGGATAGGGAGATCCATCTTGCCCTATCAAAGAGGAGGTATGGGGAAGGATATAGGAGAGAGCAGATTGGGGGAGTGGGTTTACAGTGGTCACTGTTTTGGGAGAGTGGGCAGGGGAAAGACAGGGAGAAATTTTGCAACTCAAAATCTCATGGAGAAGAATGATGTAAACTAAAAAATAAACAAAAGTTCAAAAAATTTGAAAGAAAAAAAGAAGGGATCTTTAGAGATAGATCAGATTAGAATCATTGAATTCTGTGATTTTGTCTGAGCTAATTGTAAAAATGTATCCTGTTGGTGTTGGGTCTTTTCTCTCATGTCTGATTCTGTATGACCCCATCTGGGGTTTTCTTGGCAAAGATGCTGTAGTGGTCTGTCATTTCCTTCTCTGGCTCATTTTACAGGTGAGGAAACTGAGGTAAACAGGATTAAGCAACTTGTCCAGGGTCACACAGCTAGTAAATATCTGAGGACAGATTTGAACTCAGGAGGATGAGTCTTTCTGACTCCAGGCCTAGCACTCTATCCACTGTGCAACCTACATTCTCGAAATATGGCAATATCAAAATTGTTGCTTTTTTAATTTAAACTGAATGTCTGTCTTGGGTTAAGTACAAGTTAGTCCAAAGTTTTCATACAATGATACTGAAAATAGTTCATTAAACTTGGACTTATCTCAAATTTAAAAAAAAGAAATTTAGAAAGCTATTGAGTTAGTAAATAAAATGAAGAGCTGGTTTTATGAAAAAAAAATCAATAAAATAGATAAAACTTTGGTTAATTTGATTTTAAAAAGGAAAGAAGAAAACCAAATTACCAGTAGCAAAAATGAAAAGGGTGAATTCACCACCAATGAAGAGGAAATTAAAACAATAGTTAGAAACCATTTTGCTCAACTGTATGCCAATAAATTTGACAATCTTAGTGAAAGGGATGAATATTTACAAAAATATAAATTGCTCAGATTAAGAGAAGAGGAAATGAAATACTTAAATAACCCCTTTTCAGAAAAAGAAATTGAACAAGCCATCAATGAACTCCCTAAGAAAACATCTCCAGGGTCAGATGGATTTATAAATGAATTCTACCAAACATTTAAAGAACAATTAATTCCAATACTATATAAACTATTGATGAAATAAGCAAAGAAGAAGTCCTACTAAATTCTTTTTATGATACAAATATGGTGCTGATACCTAAACTTGGAAGAGCCAAAACAGAGAAAGACAATTATAGACCAATTTCCCTAATGAATATAGATGCAAAAATTTTAAATAAAATATTAGTAAAGAGATTACAGCAACTTATCTTGAGGATAATACATTATGACCAGGCAGAATTTATACCAGGAATACAGGGCTGGTTCAATATGAGGAAAACTATTAGCATAATTGACCATAACAACAACAAAACTAACAGAAATCATATGATTATCTCATCAGATGCAGAAAAAGCTTTTGATAAAATACAACACCCATTCCTATTAAAAACACTAGAGAGCATAGGTATCAATGGAGTCTTTCTTAAAATGATAAGTAGGATCTATCAAAAACTTTCAGCAAGCATTATATCTAATGGGGATAAGCTAGAAGATTTTCCAATAAAATCAGGGGTGAAACAAGATTGTCTATTATCACTACTGTTATTCAATATTGTACTAGAAATGTTAGTGTTAGCAATAAGAGAAGAAAAAGACCTTGAAGGAATTAGAATAGGCAGAGAAGAAACAAAGCTATAATTCTTTACAGATGATATGATGGTATACTTAGAGAATCCTAGAGAATCAAGTGAAAAACTACTTGAATTAATAAACAAATATAACTAAGTTTCAGGATATAAAATAAACCCACATAAATCATTAGCATTTCTATATATTACTAACAAAGCCCAACAGCAAGAGATAGAAAGAAAAATTCCATTTAAAGTTACTGTAGACATTAAAAAATGTTTGGAAGTCTACCTGCCAAAACAAACCCAGAAATTTTAAGAATACAATTGCAAAACACTTTTCACACAAATAAAGTCAGATCTAAATACTTGGAAAAATATCAGTTGCTCATGAGTTGAGCTAATATAACAGAAATGACAATTCTACCTTAATGAATTTACTTATTTTGTGCCATGCCAATCAAACTACCAAAAATTATTTTATAGACCAAGAAAAAAATAATAACAAAATTCATCTGGAAGAGCAAAAGGTCCAGAATATCAAGAGAATTAATGAAAAGAAATGCGAGAGAAGGTGGCCTAGCTGTACCAGATCTTAAATTGTATTATAAAACAGTAGTCATCAAAACTACTTAGGGTTCTGGCTAAGAAATAGAATGGTGTATCAGTGGAATAGGTTAGGTACATAAGACGCAATAGTCAATGACTACAGTAATCTATGGTTTGAAAAGCCCCAAAACTCCAGCTTCTAGGATAAAAACTCAGTATTCAATAAAAACTGCTGGGAAAACTGGAAAACAGTATGGCAGAAACTAGGCATAGACCAACATCTTACACCATATACCAAGATAAAGTCAAAATACATAACACAATTTAGATATAAAGGCTGATAATATAAGCAAACTAAGAGAACAAGGAATAGTTTACCTGTCAGATTTATGGAGATGGGTAGGATTTATAACCAAATAAGAGATAGAGAGCATTACAAAATGCAAAATGGATGGTTTTGATTATATTAAGTTGAAAAGTTTTTGTACAAACAAAGCCAATGCAGCCAAGATTAGAAGGGAAACAGAAAGTTGAAAAACAATCTTTACAGCCAGTTTCTCTGATAAAGGCTTCATTTTTAAAATATACAGAGAACTGAGTCAAATTTGTAAGATTACAAGTCATTCCTCAATTGATAAATGTTCAAATGATATGAACAAGTAGTTTTCAGATAAAGAAATTAAAACTATCAAGTTATATTAAAAAATGTTCTAAATAACTATTGATTAGAGAAATCCAAATCAAAACAACTCTAGGTACCACATCACACCTCTCAGATTGGCTAACATAACAAAACAGGAGAATGATAAATGTTGGTTACGTTGTGGGAAAGCTGGAAAATGAATGCATTGTTGGTGGAGTTGTGAACTGATCCAACCATTCTGGAGAGCAATTTAGAACTATGTCCAAAGTTCTATAAAACTGTGTATTGATCCAGTAATACCACTTCTAGGTCTATATGCCAAAAAGATCATAAAAATGGGAAAAGGAGCTACATGTACAAAAATATTTATGTTAGCTCTTTTTGTGGTGACCAAGAATTGGAAATTGAGGGGATGACCATTGATTGGGGAATGGCTAAACAAGTTGTGATATATGAATATAATGGATATTGTGGCAAAAGAAATGATGAGCAGACAGATTTCAGGAAAACCTGGAAAGACTTAGTGAACTGATGCTGAATGAAATGAACAGAACCAGGAGAATATTATACACAGTAACAGCCACATTGTATGATGACTAACTTTGATAGACTTAGCTCTTCTCAGCAGTGCAAGGATTCAAGACAACTCCAAAAGACTCATGATGGAAAATGTTATCTATATCCAGAGAAAGAACTCTGGAGACCATATGCAGATAAAAGCATACTATTTGCTCTTTGTTTTGTTTTATTTCTTATTTCTCTTGGTTCCTCCCATTGGTTCTAGTTCTTCTTTATATCATGACTAGTGTGAAAATGTGTTTAATATTAATGTATATGTAGAGCCCATATCAGATTGCATGCTGTTTTGGGAAGGGGGGAGGAGACAATGGGGAGAAAATTTAAAGCTCAAAATCTTATGGAAGGGAATTTTGAAAACTATAAATAAATAAATAAATTTTAAAAATACTGGAAAAAACAGGGATAAATGGACTTTTCCTTATTATAATTAATAATATCTATCGAGAACAAATATGTAATGGAGAAAAACTAGAGGCCTCCTTAACAAAGTCAAGGGTAAAGCAAGGATATCCAATTATTAACAGTGTTTTTAATATAGTCCTAGGAATACTAGCTGTAGCAATAAGATAAGAAAATGAAATAAAAGGAATAAATATATAGGTTAAAAGCCAACAACAAAATTACCTCTTTTGTAGGTGATATATTGATTTACTTAGAAAATATTAAAGTTAACCATAAAATTACTTGAAACTGTAAATTCAGCAAAAATTGAAGTATATAAAATAAATCTATGATTTAGAAGATATATCAGAGCACTCCCTGAGGCAAGGAGATAATAAATAACTTGTTTAGGATTATAGGGATAGTAAGTCTTAGAAGCAAAATTGGAACCTAGGTCTTCCTGGTTTTGAGTAAATAAATTCATAAATATTTATTAAGTGTCTACCATGTGCCTGATACTTTACTCGAAACCATGAATATAAAGTCAAAAATGAAATAAGCCTTTCTCTCAAAAAATTTATTGTTTATTGGGGCTTAAGAAAATCTTCACATAGGAGATGTAATTTGAACAGAATTTTGAAGGATAAAGGGGATTCTAAAGGGAAGAGGTGAAGTTGGAATGCATGGCAAATATGGCAGCCAGCTAGTGTAAAGGCACTGAGATAGATGATGGAGTGTCAAGAGGAAGGAACAGAGAGAAGGCTAATTTTGCAGGATTGTACAGTGCATAGTGAGGAGTGCTGTATAGTGAGATTAGAAATGTAGGTTGTGCCCAGATTGTGAAGGGCTTTAGAAGCTAAACAAACGACCTTATATTTCATAATTGGAGGGGTTTTTTGTTTGTTTTGTCTTTTCTTTTTAGTATGGAAGGAAAATCACTTAAAACTTTCTGAAAAATGGATTACAGAAAAGAGAGACTTGAATAAGGGATACCAACTTAAGAAGTTTTTACAAAAGTCCAGGTAAGAAGTAATGAGGGCCTGAACTATGGGTAGTGGTAAATATATAAGATGAGAGAAGGGGACAGTTACAAGAGATATTGTGGAGGTAGAAATTATGAGATTTGATCATTGAATATGTAGGTGACAAAGAGTTAGGAGGTCAGTGATAATCCTGAGATCACAAACCTGGGTGACTAGAAAAATGGTGGTACCCTTGACAGAATTAGAAAGATTTGGAATGGGGAAGAGAAGGGAAAAAGATAATGACATACTAAGTTTTGGATGCCTATGTAACATCCAGCTTGAAATAGCCAATAGACATTTGCAGATGGGAGTGAGGGGACTGGCACTCAAGAGAGATGAAAGCTAGGCATACAGATTTGGCAGTCTTATACAAAGAAAAACTAATTAAACCCATGGGAGCTGGTAAGGATGGAGAGATATAGAGACAGAAAGAGACAAAGAAAGAGAGACAGAAACAGAGAGATAGAAAAAGAAGGAGAGACAGAGAAAGAGGGAGAGAGAAACTAAAAAATGGCCCAGGACAGAGCCTTAAGTTAAAGAATATGATGTTATTCTTATTAGTCTTAATGTTATCATCATCATCATCATCATCATCATCATCATATGATAACGGATGTTTAACCAGCAAAGGATACTGAGGAGTTGTCAGGCAGTATGAGGAGATCCAAAAGGGTACGGTCACAAAAACCTAGAGAGAGTAACAAAGGTGAGTGGGTGACCAGCAATGCCAATGCTGCAGAAAGGTCAAGAAGGATGAATATTGAGAAAAAGTCATCATATCTGGCAATTAAGAGTACGATGGCAACTTTGGAGAAAAATGTTCTAGTTAGTTGATGAGGCTAAAAGCCAGATTGCAGTAGCTAAAGTCCAAGACTAGGAGGAGCAAGTAAAGGAAGATGTGGAGTAGACTGGTTCACAGTACACAGTATATATCAGTATGGAAAACTGCTTGTGAAAAACTGTATAAAGCTTATTCAGGAGACATCTGTTTGCTTGCTTCTGTTGAAAAAAATGGAAAAGGAGTGTCAACAGGATAAGAAAAAATCATGTGGTAGATACAAGAGTAGGACCCAACCTAAAGACTACATTAAAATCAACTAAAGTGAAAATTCTTTCTGAGAAACTAGATCAACAAATTGTACAAAGAATTTAAGCACCATAATTCTGATGCACACGACACAATTCTTGCTAAACTACTCCATACTTGCTACTACTACCCACTCAAACCAGCCTGATGACACTGGGTAAATCACTTGGCATCTCTTAGCCTCAGTTTCCTTCTCTGTAAAATGAAGATAACGATACTTATACTGCCTTCCTCATAGCTTTGTTGTGTAGAAAGTGGTTTGTCAACTTTAAAGAATTAGGAAAATATGAGTTACTATCTTCATTATTATACATTTATAGTTGGAAGTCTTTAAAGGCAATCTAGTTTTAGATGACTCCCTAGCCAGTGTTTTGCTCAGCCACCCATGTTAGCACTGTGTCCAGCTATCTGCACCACAGCCAACAGCACTAAGTCAGCATGGTAGACTATAGCTTGGGATGTGGTTTTGAGAGCTAAGTTAGCATCCTGGATAGCAGTCTATTCTAGGATTCAACTGTCTGCCCTCATGAAGATGTACACCATTGAACAAGCTTCCTTACTAGTGGAAGATTAAATTAAAGTATGAAAGAATTGATATGTCCACACTGTGACTAGTAACTGCTTGCTTGTGTAGGAACTTTGTTTCCAAATTCTGTCCAAGACCACAATTGAAGGACATATTGTCACTACTCATCATGCTTTGAAGATATTTTATGAATTGGTTCCCAAGAATACATGACTGTGTGTGTACATGATGCATGATCTCCAGGGAAATAAAGACATGTCATACAAGGTCTGGACTGGCTTTCTCAGAGGTACAGTAGCTAGCACCAAAAACAACAATCAATACTACAAAAGTCAGGAAGGGAAAAATCTGGACCACCATACCCAAGTTGTTGCAAACTTCCTAGAGCCTTACCTCTCATCCATATTTCTATTACATCAAACTCTCCATTCTTACTCAGAAAAAGGACTTATCTGACCAGGGTATACCACTTGTGAAGGGAGTTCAAAGCCAGACTAAAGATATACTCCTGTTCCATTGGATTTGTGTGGAGATCCTTTTTTTTAAAGATTTTATTTTTTCCAAATACATGCAAAAACAGTTTTGGACATTTAGTTTTTAAAATTTTGAATTCCAAAATTTTTCCCTCCCTCCTTTACCTTTCCCCTTCTTGAGACAGTAAGCAATTTGATATAGGTTATACATGCGAATCATGCAAAACATAATTTCCATAATAAACATGTTAGGAAAGAAGATACAGACTGAAAAAAAAAACCAGAAAAAATTTAAAAAGTGACAAATAGCATGCTTTGATCTGAATTCAGACTCCAACAGTTCTTTCTCTGGAGGTGGATAGCATTTTTCTTCATGAGTCCTTTGGAATTGTCTTGGATCATTGTATTGCTGAAAATAGCTAAGTTGTTCAAAGTTGATCATTGTGCAACATTGCTATTACTGTGTACAATATTCTCCTGGTTCTGCTTACTTTACTTTGCATCAGTTCATGTAAGTCTTTCCAGGTTTTTCTAAAATCAGCTTGCTTGTCATTTCTTACAGCACAATAGTATTCTATTACAATCATATGCCATGACTTATGACATCACTCAGTTGATGAATATCCCCTCAATTTCCAATTCTTTGCCACCACAAAAAGATGCTATAAATATTCTTGTACAAACATTCCTCCCCTCCTTTAAAAAAAAATCCCTTCAGAATACAGACCTAGTAGTGGTATTGCTGGAGCAAAGGGTTTTTGCACAGTTTTATAGCCCTTTGGGCACATTTCCAAATTGCTCTCCACAATGGTTGGATCAAAGTCCACCAACAGTGCATTAATGTCTCTTTATTTAGTCTCTCTTTATGTGTCGTTTCCATTGTATATGGCAGCAAAAGAGTAGTGAGGTATGGTATAAGGAACCCTGGATTGGTAGTCAGGAGTCCTCCATTCAAATTCCAGCTCTGTATTTGGCATGCAGTGGAACTCCCTGAAGCAGTTATTTTAGTCCCTCTGAGACTCAGTTTACCCATTTGTAAAAGACAGGTTTGGATTAGATGAATTCTAGGGCCCCTTCCCATTTTAACATTTGATGTTTGGTTCCCTTCTAGCTATAACTTTCTATGTTCTTAAGATCTTACCCAACATTTATCATTTTCCTTTTCTATAATGCTAGCCAATCTGATTAGCTGTGAGGTGGTACCTCAGAGTTGTTTTAATTCATGTTTCTCTAATCAATAATCATTGAGAGCATTTTTTCCATGTGACTATTGAAAGCTTTGATTTCTTCTTCTGAAAATTATCTATTCATATCCTTCAACCATTTATCAATTGGGAAATGACTTGTATTGTTATAAATTCGACTCTGTTCTTTATATATTTGAGAAGTGAGACTATTATCAGAGACACCCAAAATTTTATGGGTGGAATTCCTGATACTTATCTCTATAGCTACAATTTGGCTTTCCCAATCTTGAACCCACTGATAACATCTTGGTTCTCTTTAGTGGTATAGAAATTCAGGCAAAACTTGCTATGCATATTCTTTGTAACAATAGCTAGTTAGTACTGTGGCTAGCAACCTTTTGCTTCTGTGGAAACCTTGTTTCCAAATTCTGGATCTTTATGATCCCAACAGAGCAGGCTGAGTCGTGGAGTACCGTGCTCTCTATGCTATTCACATAATTTGGGGCTTGTAGCACTTTTTACACTAATGAGTTCCTTACTTATTTAGGAAATATATAAATTCATTACGTCACAACCGCATTTTAGCCCATTTCCTCCAACATTAGGATAATCTTTTAAAAATTAAAGGTTTGGGGCAGCTAGGTGGCACAGTGAATAGAGCATTATGAGAGTCAGGAGGACCTGAGTTGAAATCCAACCTCAGACACTTAACACTTACTAGCCATGTGATCTTGGGCAAGTACAGAATATATTGCCCTGCATTCCCCCCTCCAAAAAAGCAATAATAATAATAATAATAATAATTAAAGGTTGGTTAGAGGTGTAGGCAACAAATTTGTTCTTGAGGACCCTGTGTTTCATGATCATTCATTCAATAAATGTTTCTTAAGATCTTACTTTGTGCTGGACGCTGTATCAGTTACTGGGGTGCATGAAGGACAAAGAATAAAACAATCCTTACATTCAATGTGCTGATGGAAGAGCACAAGTACACGCATCTACAGTATAAAAGCAGTCAATAAATTGGTACAAAGAAGTTAAATACAAGACGGTTGGGGGGCAGGCAATAGCAATGGTGGGGGGAGAGGAATCAGAAAAGGCTTTATGCAGAAAATGGTGCTTGAGCTGCCTATTAACACGAGAGGGAAGCTCTATGAAGACTTTGAGAGACTATGAGTTATAGAGGGAGTGCATTCTAGGAATGGGGGATGACCAGTACAAAGGCATAGAGAAGAGAGATTAGGATACACTTATTCTGTATCCAGGTCTCTCTTTATGTTTAGTTTCCATTGGATATGGCAACAAAGGAGAGTGAGGTATGGCACAAGGAACCCTGGACTGGTAGTCAGGAGTCCTTCATTCAAATTCCAGTTCGTTATTTGGCATGCAGTGGAACTCCCTTCAGCAGTCATTTTAGTCCCTCTGAGATTCAGTTTGCCCATTTGTAAATGACAGGTTTGGATTAGATGAATTCTAAGGCCCCTTCCCGTTTTAACATTTGATGTTTGGTTCCCTTCTAGCCATAACTTTCTATGTTCTTAAGATCTTTTCTTTAGCTGAGTGCTGGCCTTGAAATGAGGAGACATGAGTTTGAATCCTGCTTCAGACATTTATTAGCTTGTGACACTGGACAAGTCATTGAAACAACCAGAACTGCACTTTCCTCATTGGTAAAATGGGAACAATGATACTTAGAGTATATTACTTATGTCATAGGATTGTTCTGAAGAAATTACTTTGCAAAACTGAAAGGACTATTAAAATCTGAATAATTTTTAAATTAAGTTCCTTTCTAGCTCTAACAACCTATGTTCTAAAGTCCTTTCCAACTCTGACATTCTTCTTCCATTTCTGACATTCTATGTCCTAAGGCCCCTTTCACCTCTGACAATCTTGGTTCTAAGAATTTGTGAAAAGTACATATACTGTGTGTGTATATGTATATATATGTACAATGTATGTATACACACACATATATACATACATACGAACACACACATATATTTGCAAAGTCCATCATTATAAGATCCCATTCAAATCCAATTGCAAGAAGGTCCTATTGTCTCTCTTTTTAGAATTTAATTTTATTTTTATTTCCAGTTTCAAATTTTTCTCCCCTCTCTCCAATCTCTACTCCAGCCCTTTAACTTTTGAACTAACTGGTAATATCTAGTGGGAGGCCTGACAATTGCTTGGCATGCACAGCTTTTCCATTTTTTCCATCTTGGTGGCTCTGGAGATAAGTATGGGAGGAAGCCAAGCATGGAGTCAGAAAGACTTGACTTCAAATCCAGCTTCAGTCACTCACTAGCTGTGTGACCCTGGTCAAGTCCCTTAATCTCTTTTTCCTTCAGTTCCTTCATTGGTAAAATGGGAATAATAATAGTACCTACTTTATTGGGTTGTTGTGAGGGGAAATAAGCTAAAAATTGTGCAGCAGTTAACACAGCACTTGGCGCATAGTAAGCACCATTTAATGTTGACTATCACTATTATTATTTATCATTGTCATCATCAAGGACTTCAGTGGTAACCTCTGCTCCAATGGCTCATGACTTTGGCGATGGCAGCTTTGACATCCTTATTCCTCAGGGTGTAGATGAGGGGGTTCACCACGGGTGTGAGGATGGCATATACCACATTCCCCATGATATGGAAGTCCACAGGAAGGTCAGCTCTGTAGGCCACATAAGCCACAGCAATAGATGTGTAGTAGGTGCCAACAAGGAGATGGGATGTGCAGGTGGAGAAGGCCTTTGACTGGCCCTCCTTTGAGCTGATCTTCAGGATGGAGACAAGGATGTGAGCATAGGAGAGGACCACCAGTAGCAGGGGCATGAAGGAAACAGCCATAGCACAGCAGAAACCCAGGAATGTCTGGAAGATGGGGTCTGAGCAGGAGGCCTGCACCACTGCCAGGTGGTCACAGAAGCAGTGGAAGACCTGGGCCAGGGTGCCAAAGGCCATCTGGGATGACTGGACCACAGCTGGGATGGGCAGCAGGAGGGCAGCTAGCCAGGCACCAACTGCCAGTTTGGCATTGACCTGTGGGGTCATGCGGACTGTATAGTGCAATGGATGGCAGATAGCTTCATAGCGGTCATAGGTCATGACCACCAGAATAAAAGCCTCAGAGCAGGAGAAGCCATGAAAAAAGTACATTTGCAGGAAGCAGGCTGGGAAGGAGAGGATTTGGTAACCTAGCAAGAAGAGAGAGAGCATCTTGGGGATGGTAGTTGTGGTAAAGAGGATGTCCAGTGCTGAGAGGTTGGTCAAGAAGAAATACATGGGCTTGTGAAGGTTGGAGTCAGTCACCACAGCCACCAAGATCAGAACATTGCCCATGATGACAAGGAGATAAAGGATGAGGAAGACAAAAAAGACAGGGAGGAAGAAAGACTTTGGGAGGGAGGGAATGCCCATCAGGTAAAAGGAGATGGGAGAGCCATCTGAGTTGTTACAGGCCCATTCATTCATGATGAGACAGAGCTTGGCCTGATTGGGACTAATGCTGGGAACACCTGGAAATGGGAACCATCAGAAAAATGTTAGGGCTTACAGAGATGCCTACTCGTTTTGCCTTTCTGAGGGCAAGTATCTATTTTCCATCATCTCTAATATAATCACTACCAATTGGAAGGGAGCATGATGCATTTGAAAGAGCATTGTTCTTAGGCTGATGAGATCTGTGTTCATATTCAAGGTCTTCCAGTTGCCATTTTGTGTCTGCTGCTTTGCCTGGTTTCAACTCTAAGGAAGAAGATGACTCTTCCAGGATAAGTTCATCACTTCTAATCTCACCACCATAGGCTGCCAACTCAAGTTGTGCTTGACACCATCTCCCTCAGACTCCTTTCCCCTCTGTTTGGAGGGCTGAAGGGTGGAGTACCAAACTCCTTCCAAAGCCTTCATTTATAGAGGACAGAAAATGGATTCAGCTCACCCCAGTCTGTGTCTGCTCCTCTACCTGGTTTCAACTCCCTAGAATGTGATACTCCCTGGTATCTCCCTCCTCCCCTAACCTTGCTTTCCTGCCTCCTTTTGTGCATTATCTCCTCTTACTAGATTGTGAGCTCCTCGAGGGCAGGAACAATATTTTTTATTAATTGTATCCCCAGCACTTAGGACAGCATATGGCACATACTAGGCATTTAATAAATGCTTAGTGGAGTGGATTAGACTCACCAAATCTGTGATCCCAGGGAAATCAAGTCATCTAGAGAAGACAGTGGGCTCTAGTGGAAAGAATGCAGGATTTGGAGTCAGATGACTTGGGTTTGAATCTTGCTCCTGCTGCTTTTAACCTGTCCTACCTTGGTCAAGTCATAACCTCTTTGGACCTCAGTTTCCTCATTTGTACAATGGAAGTTGGACTAAATGACCTCTAAGCTCTTTTCCAGCTCTAAACACCTATGATTTATGACCTCTTCTGTCTTCATTTTCGCACTGGGAAAAATGGAGAAAACACCTGCTGTTTTTCTGGATTCTTCTGAGGAAGACACAAGTGCTAGAGAAACCTCAGTAATAAAAGGATAGTATGAAGGCAAGCTCCTTTAGTAGTCATCCTTTGGAATCACCAGATTAGGGAGAAGAGGAGTGGGGCAGCAGTCGGTCCTGGCTTTAAAACCCTGCAGGTGGTGCCAAGTGACTGAATCTCACCAAATACTGTGGGGTAGGTTGTTTGACCAAGCTAAGATCCTTCCTTTGACCTTTCAAAAAAATAGCTGTGTTGTGTCCCGAACCATGAATTAGGAAGACCTGAATTCAAATTCAAGCTCAGATACTTACTAGCTGTATGACCTTAGCCAAGTCGTTTCACTTGTCTGCCTCAGTTTCCTCAACTGTAAAATGAGTATATGATAGCACCTTTCTCCAAGGGTTGTTGTAAGGATCAAACGAGATAGTGTTTGTAAAGTGCTTAGTACAGCGCCTGGCACATAGTAGACACTTAACAAATGTTTGTTCCTCCCAATCTATTACAATTTTTTTTCTGGCCTTATGCTATTGTTTCTGTCTTAGTCTTAGGAGTCTGTTTCTTTCCTACTATGGACCACCTTGACATGAATATAGGTAAAGAGACCTGTGCCCTTGTCCTTTATTTGGCTTCCTTGGGCATTAATTTCCTCTTAAAGCTGCTGTTTATTTCTTCTCCATGACTCCCCAATGGCTCCACTCACCATGCCTTTTTCTATCATCTTGTACCCCTGTACCCACCACTTCCCTATATGTGTTGTTTTGCCCGTTAGAATGTAAACTCCTTGAGGGCACAGAGTGCATTTTATTCCTCATCCCCACTCCCCCAACACACACTTAGCACATTTCTGGGTGCATAGTAAATATGGTGGGTAGAGGTTTTTTTTAATTTATTTTAAAAAATTAATTCCAGGAATCCCTAATAGTCTTTAAGACTCAGAGAATCCTTTACACCCATCTCGGGAGGTGGGTTATAGAAGGATTAAAATATTGTTTCATATCACTCCTCTTCTTATACTCTATGCTACCATGAAACAGCCCAACTAGAAGTTCTCCTTGCCAGACATTCCATCTCTTATCTTCATACCTTTACACAGATGGTCATCTTTGCCTTGAATATACTCTCTCCTTGCTTCTTTACCTGTTAGAACCCCTTGTTGTTCAGTCGTTTTTCAGTCATTTCTGACTCTTCGTGACCCCATTTGAAGTTTTCTTGGCAAAGACACTAGAGTTGTTTGCCATCTCCTTCTCCAGCTCATTTTACAGATAAGGAAACTGAGTCAAACAGGGTTTAAGTGACTACCCCAAGTCACACAGCTTGTAAGTGTCTGAGGCTAGATTTCAGCTCAGAAGATGAGTCCTGGCACTCTATCCACTGTGCTACCTGGTTGCCCCTAACTTCCTCCAAAATTCAGCTCAAGGGATACTATCAGACCTTTTCTGATTGCTCCAGTTTTTAGTGCTTTGTCCCTCTTTAAATTTCTTTATATATGCATTATCATTACTTAGCTGGCCTTGGAGCCAGGGAGACCTGGATTAAAATCCCATCATTTGAATTCAAATCTGCTGTCAGACACTTATAGCTGTATGACCTTGGGCAAGCCACTTAAATACTGTTTGCCTCAGTTTCTTCATCTGTAAAATGTGGATGATAATAGGTTACAGTTGATTTTTTTATCCCTAGAATCTAGAACAATGTCTGGCACATAGTAAACACTTGAATAATTGAAACATCATTTACTAGGTGCCATGTCCTTCTCTGGCTGATTTTACCGATGATGAAACTGAGACAAACAGAGTTAAGTGACTTGCCCAGAGTCACACAGCTAGTAAAGTGTCTGAGGCCAGATTTGAACTCAGAAAGATGATCTACTAGAATTGTAAGATGTCATAACTGAAAGAACTTCAGAGATCTAGTATAGTTCTTTCATTTTATAGAGAAGGGAACTGCGGCTCAGAGAGAGTGATTAGTTAAAAGTCACAGTGATTCAGTGGAGGGGCTAGAACTTGTAGGATCATAGATTAGAGCTAGAAAAGATGAGGAAACTGGGGTACAGGAAACTGAGTTAAAGTGACTTTTCCAGGATCACACAGCTAATAAGTATCTAAAGTCAGATCTGAGCCTAGGTCTTCCTGATTCCAGGTCTGTTTTCCTATTCACTGGGTGACCATACCACCCCCTCAGGTTTCTTCATTCCCAGTCCAGGAATCTTTTCACCCATTATTTCTATTTCTTTCCTTAGGGTTGTAATAGAATAAATCTGCTCCTTCTTCTCCATAACATCTCTTCAGTTATTTGAAGATAGAGATTACTTTCCCCAAAATCCTTTTTTTCCTAAGGATGAATATCTCCACTACCTCAGACTTCCCATAGTGGCCCTCAGAAGTTTGGGAAATGAAAGTAAGAACAAACTCCAAATCAATGGAGTCTGTGATATGATTAGAAATGGTAACAAGGCAACCCTTTGGGGAGAATGGAAACCACTGAGATTGTACTGTGTACAAATGTACAGATGTCCCATATATGCAAAAATATTTTAAATGGGATTCACAAGGTGGGGTGGGAGACTGTCTTACATGGTGTGACAGGGGATGCTAGGTGTCTCTCTCTAACCCAAAGTCTCCAACCCCCTCTCACTGTCCAGTCTTTCCTTTGGAGTAATTATTGACCTCTTATAAAAATGAAAGCATCTTTGGGAGAAAGAACATATACATTCCCAGCATCTTGGTAGGAACAAATTTATCAGACTCTTTTCTCCTAGTAAAAGCTGAGAGGAGTACTAAGGCACTTGAGATAAGATGGGAAGAGGCACTGTGATGAGGAAGTGGTGATGGTGCGAACCAAAGACAGATTTCTCCAATGTCACAATTGTCCTCAAACATGGCCCAGTTTCTAGTGTCAGCATATAAACTGAAAGAAGTCAAGCTGCTTAAGTTTAGAAAATAGAGACCCTTGAACTTCAGGCTCCTTGAAGTGAAGGGATTGGATTAGATATCCAAAGCCTTTTTCAAATAGTCTAGTCCATTCTTTCCAACCCTCTTTATCCCATCATGCCCCACTCCAATCCATGCCACTACAGGGAATAGCAGATTGGAAAATGCACTGGACTGGAAGTCAGAGCAGGGAAGTTTGAATCCTGACTCTGCTACTTAATACACTATCATTGTACGAGTCATTTAACCTCTTGTACCTGTTTCCTCCTTTAAAATATAAGTAGGCTAAACTAGTTGTTTTCTGTTGTCGACCTCCAGCTTTGAGTTCTTTTCATTATCTTTCACTTCTTTCTATCTTTTGTGCTTAATCTTGTTATAAATTGAGGCTGGGGCTCACCTTTTTACATTGTATAAAGAAAAGGTTTCTGAGCAAAAGAATGGCATAGGAAAGAATAGAGAAGAGAGCCTTGAAGTTCCATGGTTTTATCAATGTGAGTACTCCCTTTGTTAATGCAGTTCATGACTCTCTCTCAGCACCTTAGGAAATGATCTTCCTGAGTTATTGTGGTCAATAACCACATCATCCAATGATCACACTTTGGAGTCACAGAATTTCACAGAATATTTGAACTGAAGAGAGAACTAGGAGGTCATCTAGGTTAACCGATACCTGAACAAGAATTCCTTCCACAGCACCCCCCAACAAGTGGTCATTCAGCTTTTGCTTGAAGATGCATGGGGCATCCATTATCTCTTGGAGGTGGTTCATTTCACTATAGGACAACTCCAATTATTAAGGTGTTTTCCTTACTTTGAGGTTAAATATGCCTCTCCACCAGCTTTCCTATGCCTTTTGAGTTCTGTACTCAGGGGCCAAGCAGAACTCATTTAATCTCTCCTTCCCAAGAAAACCCTCTAAATACTTCAAGATAGCTCTCATGTTCCCCCAAGTCCTCTTTTCTCTTCTCTTGGCTAAATATCCCAAGTTCCTACAATTGATTATTAAATACTATAATCTAGAGGTTCCTCATCATCCTTGTCTCCCTTCAGATGCTTTCTGATTTATCAACACCCTTCTTACTATGTTGCCCTAGAACTATAAGCAACGTTCCAGATGTGGTCTGACCAAGGCAGAGAATACTAGGGCTATCACTGCTCTGGTCCTGGGCACTGTGCCTCTCAGTAAAAGCTAAGATTACATCAGCTTTTTTTTGGCTGCCATATTGTCCTGTTGATATAGAGAGCTGGAGCTTTTCTTTTCAGAGCTCAGAGATGGAAAATTGAGAGAGCTATCTCATCCCTGTCTCCCCTCTCTGTCTGATTTTGCCTCTTAGCACAGCCCTGGGAAGTCCTGAGACTTTAGTAATCTGGGGCCTTACATATTATGCCCCTGCTCACCTGTCAAAATTGGGAAAACATGGTTCCAGTGCCTCCCCTCCCCCATCTGGCTAGTCATAGGCCCCCAGCAGTGTGGGGTTAGGGGAGTCCAACTCTGGCTGATGCCCAGCTGCTTTAAATCCAGGACAATGATTTTTCCTCACCCCCTTCCACCTCTTCTCTTCCCTGGAGGGACTGATACCTCCCCCAGACTATTGGAGATCAGCACCAGGACCTCTGCCCCTGAGGTTTCTTCTCCCTCCTGCCCTGGGGATGCTGCCTGCCAGACAGATAATAACAACTGTCTGGCACCAGAGGAGAAGAGGAGAGCCTCTGGGGTTTACTTATTTGAGATTAACCAGGAAGTGGGGGCATTATGTTCCTGCTTCAGCCCCTATAGCAATAACAATAACTCTGTTTCCCTTCTGCATTGTACTTTCTGTTTATAAAAAGTTTTCATATATCCTTGACTTTGTGGTGGAGGGAAAAGAACCCTAGATTTGGAGTCAGATAAGCTGGGTTCAAATCCCATTGCTGTTAAGACCTGTGAGACTTTTAAGTATCTTACTTTCTCTCTGGACCTCAGTTTCTTTGTCTGTATAATGAGGGGCTTAGAGCAGGGATTCTTATCCTAGGATCTGTGAACTTTTAAAAACAATGTCATAGCTATATTTCAATATGTTCAGTTTCCTTTTATTCATTTAAAAACACGATTCTGAGAAAGGGAACCACAGGGAGGACATCAGCAGTTAAAGGAATATAGGAAAATATGCAGAAGATGGGACTTGAGCTTCACCTTAGAGGAAGAGCAGGACTCTATAAAGTGGAGTTAAGAAGGGAGTACATTCCAAGCATGTGGGGCTAAGGTGACAGTTTCCATCCTTTTTTATTTTGACTTTATTCCATCTACTCACTCAATTAATGAATGATAGTGGGGGCTATTATCACATATGTAAATATATCTGACTCCTAACTGCAGATATTCACTAATGAGACATTCTTTGATGACATGCTTTGAACATAGTAAATATTTAATAAATACTTATTGATTATTTATAAAAGGACCCCACTATCCAGGGGCTGAAGAAGACATGTTAGAAAAGGGTAGAACATATAGCACTCGTGACTCCAAGTATGCTTTAATTGCAAACTCAACCAATAGATAGTATGGGGACAGAGTGTCTGGTTCATCTCTGAAGCCCTCACTAGTAACAACTCTAATATGAGGGTGGTTAATTTATGGGAGGCAGCTTAGTCAGCATTTGATGGTGAATCAGAGGATGTGGTTTCAAGTCCTGGCTCTGCTGCTTGCTGTTTATATGACCTTGAGCAAATTACTTAATTTATCTTGGCTTCAGTTTCTTCATCCAGAAAATGAGGGATTGGACTAGATGATCTCTAATTAGGGTCGCTTCTAGCTCCAGATCCTAAGATCCATAAACAATAATAAACAAACCAGGAACTAAGCTAAGTCAGCACCATGGTTAGCAACCTGTTTCTGGTACCTGGAGTAATGCCATGGGCAATGATATATCTGTAGCTAGAGTCAGCATCTTGTTTCCAAATTATGAATTATTACCCTATTATGGGGCTTGTAGCACAGCATATTGGTGAGAAAACTTGTGTCCTAGTTTTTCTGCTTACAAGTAGTATGATCTTGAAAAAGTCACTTAACTATATTGAGACCCAATTGCTCATGTGTAGAACAGGGATAACAATCTCTATCTTGTCTATCTTATTGATAAGTAATGATAACAAAGAGAATCTAGAGTTTGCCTAAGATGTCTTATGATAATTGATTGAAGGAACTGGAGATGTTTAGCCTGAAGAAGAAATTTAGGGATGGCATAATTACTGTCTTCAAGTATTTGAAGAGCTATCATAGGGAAGAGAGTATAGATTTGTTCTGTTTACCCCTAGAGAGAGATAACCAAGAACAATCGGTGTGTGTGTGTGTGTGTGTGTGTGTGTGTGTGTGTGTGTGAAGTTTTTTAGAAGCAGATTTTGACTCAATGTAAGGAAGTCCTTCCTAACAATAAGAGTTTCTTAAAAGTAAAATGGACTATTTTAGGGAGTAGTGAATTCTTCATCACTGGAGATAGTTCAACAGAGCCTGGATGACCACACATTGAGGATATGTTAGCTAGAATCCCTGCTTCAAGTTGGGCTTAATTTAGATGACCAATGAGGTCTCTCCTCAGCTCTGGGATTCTGATTCTCACGCTGTGGTTATGAAGTTAGAAGGAGATAATTGATATGAAGTACTTTCCAAACTATAAAGTTCTTTGAAACCTGTACAAGGCTACATTATCCGTAAAGTGCTTTGTAAATGATAGAGCTATTTGAAATAATAAAACACTTTGAAACCAGGAGAGTAGTTGTAACCTGAAAAATGTTTTATAAACTTTAAGTCCCTTTTCAAATTGCAAAGTTCCCTGATTATGTGAGGAATTCTTATTTTACCATTTATTGTTATTATTATTAGTAATAAGAATGAAAGAAAGAAGAAAGAATGAAACAAAAAAATGATACTTCCCTAGATGGAGCCTTTCTCATTCATTTGTTACTTCATTTATTTGGCAAATCTTTATTAAATACCAACTGTATGCAGGGTACAGGGGGATATGCAAAGTTTAGACAAGATATGGTCCCTTCCCTCATGATGCTTACAGCCTAGCAGAGAGATAAAGTAGTAAGCTAGATGACAGTTGTATACAATATTACATTACAAGTGCATTAAGCCTGATGGATAGGGTCTTTTCTCCCAGAGGTCTATGGTAGTAGCTGTGGACTTATAAAACTACTCAAAGGTCAGTTGGTGAACCTAAGAAGCTGAACCAGCCTCTATGACTAGATGATAAACAATATGGTTTAGTAAAAAGGACACTAGATTTAGGATCAGAGGTCTTGGATTCAAATCTTAGTGGATTTTTAAAAAATTACTGTTTGTGGGAGTATGTAGTTTCTTCTCTTGGGCACTTAGCTTCCTTATCTATTAAGAATTTAGTGGATGGCTAGGTGGTGCAGTGAATACAGCACCAGCCCTGGAGTCAGGAGGACCTGAGTTCAAATCTGGCCTCAGACTCTTAACACACACACACACACACAAAACCTAGCCGTGTGACCTTGGGCAAGTCACTTAACACCAATTGCCCTGCCTTCCCTCCAAAAATTAAAAAAAATAAGAGTTTAGAGATCATTTAGTCCAGCTCATTCATTTAATCCACTAACCAACAAATCCTGTGCTTACTCATGACAGGTTAGGCACATAAGCTTCATAGTGGATAGTGCCAAACTTGGAGTGAGGAAGACTTGAGTTCAAAACCAGCCTCAGACACTTACTCATTATGTGACCCTGGCCAGGTCACTACCTCTCTTATCTTCAGTCTCCTCAGCAGTAAAATGGAGATAATCATAGTAGCTACCTAACAAGGTTGTTGTGAGGATCAAATGAGAAATTTGTAAAATGCTCTACAAACCTTTCAGCATGCTATAAATGCTGGCAACTGTTATTACATAATGAATTAGGTCTCTTCAGCTCTAACATCCTATTTTCTAAGGTCACTTCCAGCTTTGACATTCTGTCTTTTCTGTCCTAAGGTCCCTTATAGCACTAATTTTCTGTGTTCTATGTTCGAAGGTCTTTCTCAGCTGGCTTCAGTGACCACAAATGAAAGGAATCTCAGGGTTTGAGACCTTGGCTGTATCATCTGACAGTCGTGGGTTCTGTCAGCTTGTCAATTTCCCTTTTGCTCCCTTAAATGACAGGAAAGCTCTTTGAAAATTCCAGCTTCTGCCTCTTGAGCCTTCCTCCAATATTCCATTGTTACATGAAAGTCTTATTGGTCTTCTAGAGACAATGGTACCAGGGCAACTCAAGGTTTTTGCAGGTCCTGCCAGGCCAGAAGTCTCTGAGTGTGGACCCAGCCATGGATTGTGTATTTGTCATACAAGAATCAGCCTGGCTAATTGTAAAGAAACTCATCATTAGAGGAACCAGCCATCTACAAAAAGGTCTTTTTTTGCACCATAGACCCATAAGGCAACTGGGTGAAACCTATTAATTCCCTTCAGAACAATGTTTTTAATTGCATAAAATAAAATTCATAAGATTCCTAAAGAAACCAAGTATAATGAAATACAGTTATCAAAATACTTTTTAAGAAACAAATTCACAGACCTCCCTGAAATCTATTGTATGGACTCCAGAATAAGAGCCCCTATAGCAAGGTATATGTCTGGAAGGGGAAGAGGCTAGGATTTGAATCAAGGGACGATTCATAACAAAAAAACATTAATCTATTCAAGTGTGGAGATATTGAAGATGTGTATCAGATGCACTGAAGAAAAGGAAGAAGGTATTTACCCTGAAACCAACAGAGCATGGGAGAAGTGGAGGATCCTAGAAGCCAAAGATCACTGGTGACATTAAGAGAAAGCCAGATGGGGCTCTTGGGATGAGGCCAGCACCCTGTTAATTCAGGTTTGGTGTTGTAATGAGATGAAGTGCTTGTAAGTCATTGAACATTTAACACAAGGAGGGTCGCTTAGTCTAAACCATAGCAAAGATTCACAACAAGGATATAATGGTACTTAGCTTCTACAGACATACATTCCTCATCTCCTCATAGAACCATGTTAGCATGTCAAAAAGTGGTCATTCATGGGAACCTTTTATGCCTCTAGTGACCAAGAAGCCATGTTCACATAGCCAAAGATCACCAGGAAGTTGCATCAAGGGAGTCATAGCTCGAACCTCGACCCACTACTAGGTTAACTGAGTCTTGACTTTACTGACTTTTCTTAACCTATGTTGGATGTGGAGGGAAAGGGGGAACTCTGGTAGATATGGGTCCTATCACATGGAACTAACCAGTCAAACTTATGTGTAGTGTATTGATAATAATAATGGACATGGTATGGGACTTAAGGTTTATAAAATGCTTTCCTAAGAAATAAAATCTTACTTTCAGGACTAGAAGTGACCTAGAGGTCATTATGCCTGCCTACTCCACTCACATTATAGTTGAAATAGATAGGTCTAAGGCCATTAAGTGACTTGGACAAGGTCA
>CM053588.1:107374459-107384694 GCA_028646515.1 Pseudochirops corinnae
GTGAAAGTATTTGCAGATCCTATACTTGATTGCATGCCGCCATGGGGGTGGGGGAAGAAATGGAGGGGGAAAACATTTGAAACTCAAGGGATTGTGGAACTGAATCTTGTAAACTAAAAGTAAACAAACAAATTAATAAAGACAAAAACAATTTTAAAAAAAGAAAGGGACCTGGAAAACCTTAGATGGAACTGATCTTAAGAAAATTTCCCTACAGAATTCCCCTGCAGTGTGCCCTGGGAATGATCCTCTGTGCAAAAGAAAAGAAAGCAGTCAAAGGCATAGCCTTAGACCAGCACATAACTGATGATCTCTCACTGGGTGTAGGTTAGGAGACCAGGCTCAGCCACTTACACATTGCAAGACCTTGGACAAGTCCCTTTCCCTCCCTTTCTCTCTCTCTGCCCCTTCTTGTCTATCAAATGGAGATCATAGCTCTCTTTGTACTTGCTTGACAGGTTTAGTGTAAAGATCAAATCAGCTAATATATATAAAGGGCTTTGCAATTGTAAAGTCCTATAGAAATGCTTTTGTAAAGTCTTATAGAAACAGGCAAGTGCTGTTAGAGATAGGGTTAGGAAATATTATTTCACTCATATAGGAAACTGCCATTTGAAGAAACTTCCTCTACCAATGTAGGTTGACACTTTTTCTTCAACATATAGTCTTAGAAAGTTGCCTAAAACACTGAAAAGTTCTATGTCCAAGGACCCACACAATCAGTATGTCTCAAAGGTAAGACTTGGACCTGGGTCTTCCTGGATTTGAGATCAGCTCTATCAGTTAAACCAGGACTGCTCCTTTGGTGCTATTGTGGTGGTAATTGTTATTATCAGCATGTAAAGAAAGGAGAGAAATCAGGAGGCAGCTAGACATTATTGAGAAAACTTTATTTTAAATATCTTTTGGAGCCAGGAGGATGGAAAAGTCTGATTTCGTGGTTTTTAATGGTTAACGTTGCAACACGGGAACATGTGGAACTGACCTGAATTTCAATGCATCATCCCAATGATAAACTCAAAGTGATTTGTGCCTGCTCATTGTTGATAGGAATTTGTTGGAAGTAGGTGAGACAGAGACATGTTGTAATAAGGTCAAGAAGATGAGAACAGGTGGTTAAAATTTATCCTTAATTCAAACTCAGTTTTAGCAAAATGCATCAGCTGATGTGCAACAATTTCTTGTTGGCTGGTATGCCTTGTGGTCTTAGAAAAAGCATTGAAGGTGATTATTATTTATTATCTTTATTCTGATGTCTCTGTTATGGTATAGAGGTGACCTTGGGTTCTGTATGACTATGCCAATGGAGGGCAAACTGGTGGCAACTACCACCAACTGTGGTCTTAGCCTATAGAGAACTGAGTTTGAGTTTCAGCTCCAATGTTTAAGAGCTAGGTGACCTTAAAGGGTCCTAGAAATATTTGTTATTGTTATTACCAGGGGAGAGCTGAGGTGGCACAAGGACAGATAAACATTTGTGAGCTTAAGGCTGAAATTCAGGACAGTTCAGTCTATTAATCATCTATTCTATGCCTTCTATGAGCAGGGGTCTATGTGGTTTACAAAGTTCTTCACTGGTGACAAATATCATTAAAAATGAGAGCTCTACAATAATCTTGTGTGGCAAGGAGTATAAGTAGTCTTATACACATACATACCTAAACGCATCTTACAGATGAGGAAACTGAGGCCCAGGGAGTGACAGTCCTTGCTCAAGGTCATGTAGCTAGAAAGTTTTGGGGCCAGACGTCTCCTCATGCCAAGTACAGAACCTTTTCCTCTATAAAGCATTTTTAAAATCATGGGGTTTTTATCTCCATTTTTCAGAGGAGGAAATAGAGGCATGGAGAAAGGAAATGGCTTCAGCAAATCCATGATGAGACCTGGGACCTGACCAGAGGCCTCTCCCTGCTAAGTCTGGTACTCTCTCCCCTGCATTGATGTGATGTCTGCTAATGAAGCATCATCAGACAACAGGCTCTGAGGAAATGTGCCACTGAAAAATACCATCCTTGGAAGCCCCCTCTTGGGAAGTCTGAGAGTTGTGAGCTGTCAGTCAGCACCATGTTTGATTCACATTCAGATGTCTTTGTGTTCCAAACCTAGAGACTCTTGTAGCCCTGCTGGTTAGCCCAGTGTGATGCATTCTGCACCTCCAAGCTCAGGAAATCAGAAGCAGATACCCTCTGTGATGTGATGGAAAGAGCCCAATGACCAGAGTTCAAATCTCAGCCCTGTAATTTACCATGTGACCTTGGTCAAATCTCTTCACCTTGTTTTCCTCATTGATAAACAATAGCTCATATTTCTATGGCACTTGACACTTCAATGAGTGCTTTCCACAAAGAGCCCAGCGAGGGAGGGAGTGTAGGGGTTATCATCCCCATTTTACAGATGAGGAAAACCAAAGTCAGATGAGAGATAATGACTTACTTGAGATTTCATCTAGCCAGGATTTAATAAACATTTATTTCTTCACCTCCATTTCTACTTTCCCACCTCTACCCCCAGTGAAAAAAAGAAAAACAAAATCCTGGTAGCAAATAAGCATAGCTTTTCCTGCATTGGCCATATCCCAAAACAGATATCTCATTCTGCATTTTGAATGTATCACTTCATCGTCAAGGGATGGGCAGCATGCTTCATCATCCTACCAAAGCCCCAGGATTTTAATTCAGATTTTCTGACACCAAGGCCAGCATACTCTTTTCTTATGCCACCTTGTCTGATCTTAAAATAACAGAATTGGACTAGACTAGGGATTCTTAATCTTTTCTGTGTCATAGTTTGGCAATTTGGGGAAGCCAATGCACCTCTTCTTAGAATCATGTTGATTGACAATATCCAAAGTTGAAGGAAGTGCTGAATTTCAGTTACAGATTAAAAAAAAATAAAGATGTAATTTTTCCCCCATCCCAATTCATGAAACTTACCTCATATTAAGACTCTCTGGACAAGATTATCTCTAAGATCCTTGCTTATGAACTGGTATGGCTAACACTTGGGGGCAGGATAAAGAAGAATCTTGGGATCATTGGAGCTATCCAACAATGAGATGGGTTGCCTCAGTAGGAAGTGAGTTACCCAACAATGGAGGCATTCGAGCAGAGACTCAAAGATACCTTGAAGAGGTATAGGCCTGGTGGTTATATCCTGTCCTGGTGGTTCCTGATTTGGGAAAGGGTTGAACAGTACGTGATTTCTGAGGTTCCTCTTAATACTAGGGGTCTAAGGTAATCAAAAAGATTTATGATCCTGGTCTGCATATGGGTCACAATACAACACCAGTTTGCTCTGTTGACCTTACGTCTAGAATTGCAAAGGCAGGAGGTAGATTATTGCAACTTGGGGAGAGACCTAACACCCAGTAGGAAAATTGAATGGCTATCCTTGTCAGCCAGGTGTGATTGATGTTCTAGGTAATATAAACAGATGGAGTGGGTGGGGAGAAGTAGATACAGCTCACAGTCTTCTTTTCCAGGGGATCATGAATTTGGTGATGGCGGCTTTGACATCCTTGCTCCTCAAGGTGTAGATGAGGGGGTTCACCACAGGTGTGAGGATGGCATATACCACATTCCCCATGATGTGGAAGTCCACAGGAAGGTCAGCTCTGTAGGCCACATAAGCCACAGCAATAGATGTGTAGTAGGTGCCAACAACAAGGAGATGAGATGTGCAGGTGGAGAAAGCTTTTGACCGGCCCTCCTTTGAGCTGATCTTCAGGATGGAGATAAGAATTCGAGCATAGGATAGGACCACTAGGAACAGAGGTGTGAAGGAGACAGCCATGGCACAGCAGAAACCCAGGAATGTCTGGAAGGTAGGGTCTGAGCAGGAGGCCTGCACCACTGCCAGGTGGTCACAGAAGCAGTGGAAGACCTGGGCCAGGGTGCCAAAGGCCATCTGGGATGACTGGACCACAGCTGGGATGGGCAGCAGGAGGGCAGCTAGCCAGGCACCAACTGCCAGTTTGGCACTGACCTGTGGGGTCATGCGGACTGTGTAGTGCAATGGGTGGCAGATAGCTTCATAGCGGTCATAGGCCATGACCACCAAGATAAAGGCTTCCCCACAACCAAGGCCATGGAATAAATACATTTGCAGGAAGCAGGCTGGAAAAGAGAGGATTCGGTCACCTAGCAAGAAGAGAGAGAGCATCCTGGGGATGGTGGTTGTGGTAAAAAGGATGTCTAGTGCTGAGAGGTTGGTCAGGAAGAAGTACATGGGTTTGTGAAGGTTGGAGTCAATCACCACAGCCACCAGGATCAGAATATTGCCAATGACAATTAGGAGATAGAGGATGAGGAAGATGAAGAAGATGGGTAGGGCAAATGATTCTGGAAGGGAGGGGATGCCCATCAGATAAAAGGAAGTGGGGGAGTCATCTGAGCTGTTACAGGCTTTTGTATCCATGGTAGGTTGAAATTTGATGACATGGATATGGGCAGCAGGAACATCTGGAAATGGGAAACAACACCTCTTATAGAAACAAGCCCTTGTCTTGACTTTTTATACATTCTCATCTCATTGCCCTAGGAGATATAAAAGTGCTCATTGCCCACATACCCATTTTCCAGAAATCAGATGTTTCTTCTAAATGGTTTTGTCATGGCCATGAAATAAAGTAAAGGATACTTGAATTTTCCTAAGTGCATAATCAAAAGCTTCTGCCTAGACCTTGCTCACACCAGCCCTAGCTAACTTGACCCCTTGTCCACAAAACTGCAAAACTACAACACATAGAATTGCAGTAAGTAAGACTATTAATTTTAAAAGATAATATATTTATTGTTAGTTCTACTGGCTAAGGTCCAGAGACAACTGCACCTTTATATTTTTATCCCTGCCTTTTTTTTTTTTAACAGATTGCTTTTATAAATACATTCCCTTTCTTCTATGGGAAGGACGTCTAGCTTCTTAGGTTTCTAATATTCATCAAGGATATTCATGACAGAACACAATGAATAAAGAGTACGTCTTATTCATAAACAATAGGTTAGATAAAAAGAGTGTGTAATAGAGCTTTATGTCAAGAAAATAACTATTCCTATGGAAATCCATAAACCTAAATGAGAAAGAGCTAGGTGGTACAGTGGATAGAGAGCCCAGCCCAGAGATAGGAAGACTCATCTTCTTGAGTTCAAATCCGGTCTCAGACACTTAGTAACTGTGTGACCTTCAGCAAATCATTTAACTCTCTTTGCCTCAGTTTTTCATCAGAAAGCATAGTGGAGAATATTTGTGTTTGAAACAAAGGAAAGAGGAAGAAAAATAATATCACAGTGAAAACATACTACAGATCCCCTGGACAGATGGAAGAAATTGGCAATAAAATTCTATAACAGATTACAAAATTAGCCCAGTCCAGATATAGTAGTGATTAAGAACTTCAGTCATCTAGATATGTTCTGATAGTCTCTCAATTTTTCTTAATCATTATTTCATTTCTCAGAGGTAGAAGAAATAACAAAGGAAATTGATATTTGATGGTTTTTTTGATGAACAAAGAACTTGTTAAAGAAGAGGAAATTATAGGGACTCCAGAAAGAAATAATCACGCCTTCTTAGAGCTCTTGATAGATTAAGGAGAGGGAAGCTAGGCAAAGTAAAACCTATACTCTAGTTGACTTGAAGAAAATGGATTTTGAAGAGTTCAAAGAAAGGAAGGGTGAAATCATATGGTCTGAGAATTCATAAAGGAAATGGGTCTAAGAGAAATGAACAGGTCTAAAGAATAAAATTTGTTGACACAGCCAAAATGATTACAATGAGGGAAAAATGGAGACGCTTCTGCTGTGACTGTGAGATAGTTCATCAATGAGTCTAGATTGTAAATGTCTACATACAAAACATGGAACTGGGGACAGAAATGAAAAAACTGTTAAACATTTGTTGGAATGGGTTGCCTCAAAGGGTAGTGAATTCCTTGTCACTGAAGGCAGATAGAGACTGAACGTCCTATTATCAAAGTTTTTATAGAAATATATGGGAAGGATATTGGACCCTAACACCCTCTAAACTCCCTTCTTACCCTAAGCTACTGAGATTTCATGATTTATCAAACTGTATCTTGGAAGCATCTGTCATTTTTCTTTTGGAAACCTGAAACTTTGGGAGAAATTTTTCAAGATTCTCAAGTTGGAGAGAACCTTAAAGATCTTGTGATCCAACCTCCTTGTTTTACAGAATGGGAAACTGAGATCCCAACAAGGAAAGTGACATGCACCAGACCTCACAGGAAGTTAGTAGTGAGCAGGAACTAGAATGCTAATAATCAACAGTGAAAGTTATTGATTCCCTCTCTCCTGTCTTCTCTTTCCCTGGCCAAATAAACTCAGTAGAAAGACAGTGTGTTGTACTAGAAAGAATACTGGCTCTGGAATCAGAGGATCCAAATGGAACTTGGAACTAGAAGGTCCTGGCATGAATCCTACTTCTACTTTCTACTTCCCCTCTTTGGACCTTGGTTTTCCCTACTTTAAAATAAAGAGATTGGACTAGATAGTCCATAGACTTTCTTCCAGTTATAAATTCTCTGATTCTGCATGCCCCTCTCCCCCCTCCAACCTGCCCTTACCTCCAATGGCCATAGACTGTATGGATCCAAGCTGATTTTCTCCCTAGCCCCAGTCAGAGAATCAGAGAATGATGGAAATGAAATGAACCTGAGAACATAGAAGGTACAGGATTTTAGTACTGGAAGGGGTTGTGGAGGACATCTCATTGAGTTACTTCATCTTATGGAGAAGGAAGTAGACGGAAAGAATCAGCAAGGAGACTGGGTTGAAATTCTGATTCCAACACTTACTAATTCTGACCTGAGGGAATTCACTTAACCCCTTTAAGACTCCATTTCCCAACTGTTAAATCGGAATAGAAATACAATATCATGGAAGTGTTGAGGGGGAAATAAATTGTAAACAGTGTTATAGATATATGAGCTCTTGGTATTTCCCAACACAGACAAAGGGCTTAATTCCTGCTCCCTTCTATTGCCCATCCAACATTCTTGGATCTTGGGTCCTTTGATGCCTCAGCTGTCCCCTAAAAATATCAATTCCTGCCTTCTCAGCACCCCATTCCTTATATAATCCCATCATTGGCTTCCTGACCTCCCTCACTCTGCCCTTCAGTCTTCTGACATTCCCTGATCATTCTGCCTCTGGGATTTCCAAAGTACCAACTCTCTGGCCTTGAATGCCCCACCCTTCTGTCCCCCACCAGGGCTCTGAGCCAGAGTAAGTCAGAGTAAGACCATCTCCTTTCTCACCTCTCTGCTTTGGTCTCTCACCACAGCTCCAGCAGATTCTGAGGTGCTGGGAATCTAGAACTCTCTGTATTACAGTTTCTGATCATCTGCCTTTCTGGAGGGAACCTACTCTGATGTCTCCCCTCCCCATTGGGCTGAATATGTGCCACCAGCACTGGGCTGGGGAGTTTTGTGGGCAGGAATCTTGCTCTGGAAGATCTCTTGCCTCTTTAAACCCAGAACTTATCACTCCTCTTCCCCCTCCCCTATCCCTGGCTGCCCCAAGAGGGATTAATAAATATTTCCAGGCTGTTGGGACTCAGTCCTCCCTTTCACCCTGGAGATGCAGCCTGTCAGACAAACAACAAGCATCTATAGCCAGAGGAGAAAGGAGGAGCCCTTGGGGTTTGCTGATCTGAGAGTAAAGAGGCATGGAGCAGTGTTATCCTGGCTCATTTCCCACAACAATAACAACAGCAATAACTAACTTGTTCAGTCATTTTTCAGTTGTGTCCAACTCTTCAGGACCCCTTTGAGATTTGCTTGACAAAGACACTGGAGTGATTTGTCCATTTCCTTCTCCAGCTCATTTTACAGATGAGGAAACCGAGGCAAACAGGATGAAGTGACTTGGCCAGAGTCACACAGTTAGTAAGTTTCTGAAGCCAGATTTGAACTCAGGAAGATGAGTTTTCCTGACTCCAGGCCCAACTCTCGTCCGCTGCACCATCTAGCTGTCCCAATTAACTTGTAGGCAGACTTATAGTTTATAGGGTGGCTTTCACATTCATACTGTTTCACAGGACCTCACATCAACCCGGTGGGGAAGGCAGAACTGGGGCTACTATCCCCATTACACAGATAAGGCAACTGAGACACGGAATGGCGAGGTGGGTTGATTCCTGTAGTCACACAGCCAGCCTGTAGCCAGGTGGGATATGCCTGTATTAGGATCCAAGAATATAGATGTGTGTAGTGGAGAGAGCACTGGCCTAGGCACCAAGAGGACTAAGTTCTAGCCTTGTCTGGAACTTCCATGTGGCCTTGAGTAAGGCTTTTCTCCCCTCTGGGAGGGAGCAGAGAAGATCAGACTCATATAGATATTTTGTCCACTTCTGTGATCACATTTTAGGGGGGCCAGTATAAGATTGAAAGAGGGCTGGTTCTGAAGCCCAAGGGGCTGAATTCACATCCAAGCTCTATTATTAAAATGTGAGGGACCATGGCAAGTCATGCCTCCCTCTGGGCCTCAGTTTCCACATTGGTAAATGAGGAGTTGAACTATAGGTGATCCTAAGATCTCTTCTTGTTCTAAATCCTAGGACAGCCAATATCAAGAAGCTTGTGCTTTCCTGAAACAGCAGCTCCATTTGGGTGCTGCCTCTGATTTTGCAGGGTTTTTCTATATGTTGTGCTCACATCCAAAAGCACATGCATACATACACCAATGTACATATGCATACGATGCACGCTGACAACAATTCCCATTTCTCTAGTGTTACAATGCACTGGCCTCACCAGAGCTAGAACAAATGTGAGGACAGAGAGGGCCTTGCCCAAAAGTACTGACTCTTCAGGGTGGGGGTGGGCAACCTGGGAAGAATGATTCTTCTACCTGGCCTTCTTCACAATCTGAGCTACCTCTCTCTCCCCAATCTTGTCACTAAAATGGCCCTCTTCTGGGACCTGCTTTCTCCCCAACCTCTGCAGAGGTAAGGGCTAGCCTCTCTGGGGGATGAGCTGCCCCCTCAGTCAGCACAACTGTACATGCCAGTGCATTAATCTTCATGCCACTCCCTTCTCCTATCCCCTATCAATTATCAGCTGCAGTCTGATTTTTTTTTTCATGAGTAACAGAGCCATAGTGAGGAATTGTTACCCTCTGGGACAAATTCAGTTTAGTGGGAGAGAATCAGGGAAAGCTTTTGAATTGAATTTTGGAATGTGGGTAGAAGTTTAATAGGGCATGGGAGGATATTCCAGATAGGAACAAAGGCTCAGAGGAAGGAGTAGTATTTGTGTTTGGAGGACATGGAGTCACCCAGTAGATCTGAAGCTTGTCTCTAAGGAAAGAACAAGAAAAAAGGCTTGGAAGAGTGAGCAATTACAAATTATAGAGGGCTTTGGGCATCAGAACCGGAAGTCTGAACTTTACTCCATAGGCTCTCTAGAGCATGCCTAAAGATGTTGACCAGAGAAGAGATTCAATCAGACAATCTAAATAGAAGAAAGTTTGGTCTGGCAGCCTAAGAGAGACAGACTGGAGTGAGGAGGGTAGAAAGGCAAGAAGACCTGTAAAGATACTATCACAGGAGTCACACTGGGGAAACTGGGGACCCGAGCTAAGGTGGTAGCTGTGGAGATAGAGAAAAGGAGGTAGAGATGAGAGATTTTAGTCATCCACAGGATCTAGTAACATTGAATATGAGAGGTGAGGATGATGGAAAAGTCCAAGATGGATACAAGTTTACAAATGGAGGACACTGGCATTAGACTGGGTCACTAGTGCTCTTGCGGAAATTGTAAAGTAAGAGGGAAAAAAGCATGTTCGACTCAGTTCAATAAGCACCTATTAGACACCGATTATGTGCTAGATACTCAAAAAGACAAATGGAACCCTCCCTCAAAGGGCTTACATTCTCCTGATGGAGGGGTATGATGTAACACAGAGACTGAGAAGTAAACACAATAATCTGAGGAGATTTGAGAGAACATTAACAGTAGAGGGGTTCAGGGAAGACTTCTTGGAGAAGGTGGCAGCTGTGCTGATTATAGAAAGAAACTAGAGATTCGAAGAGGCAGCGATGGAGAGGCAGGGGAAACATTCAAGGCTACCGAAGGTTTAGGAGGAGAGACAATAAGTTCAGTTTTAGACATGCTGAGTTTGAGGTGCTGTTGGAACTAGTAGATTCTTTTTAAAAATTAATTTATTTACTTTTAGTTTACAACATTCAGTTCCACAATCTCTTGAGTTTCTAGTTTT
>CM053588.1:107390451-107449731 GCA_028646515.1 Pseudochirops corinnae
TCTCAGAAACCATTTTTTTCATCATTTCTTATAATACAACAATATTTCATTACAGTCATGTAACATAATTTGTTCAGTCATTCCCTAATTGATGGACTAGTTCTAGGCATTTCTAGTTCTTTAAACCCACTATAAAAAGAGCTGCTCCAAATATTTTTATAGATATTATATTTATAAATACATTCTTTCTTCAATCTTTTTGGGGTCTAGACATAATGATGGCTTTATTGGATCAAATTTATGTATATCTTAGATATCCAAACTTTTTAGGGAAATTTTCTATAAAAAAAAAAAAAAATTCCAAGTTAACTTTTTCCCTTAACATTATCTGTGAAAAACCTTTTAAATTTTATAGAATCCAAACTGTCCATCCATCATCCTCTCAATCCCATTATGTTTTAAACTCTATTCATAATTGCAAATGGTATTTCCCTCCTGCCTATTTTAATTTGTTTAACATGAGACCTTTGATAAATAAATAAATAAATTATGGTATATGATGTGTGTGTATGTGTGTGTGTGTATGAGTGTGTGTGTGTGTGTGTGTGTGTGTATAAAATTTCTGCCAGACTGCTTTCCAGTTTTCATTGAAAAAAATATATCCCAGTAGTTGGGATCTTTGGGCTTACTGAACACTCTGGTACTCTGTTTATTTGTTACTATATTTTCTATACTTAGTCTTTTCCACTGATCTTCTTTATTTTTTTTTAGCCAGTTCCAGATACGTTTGCTGAATATTGCTTCATAATATAGTTTTATCTCTAGAACTGCTACTCCCTCTTCCTTCCAACATTCCCCCTGTTATTTCCCTTGAGATTTGTGAACTGTTGTTCCTCTAGGCATTGAGAATTGGGTTATTCTAGAATCTCAGGGACTGTTCAGGTTGGAGACCTACAAGCTTCCAGTGTCCCCAGAATGCTCTTATCCAGGGACAACATTTAAGTACTGCCTTCTTGTTCTGATCTATAAGCTCCTAACCTGAGTTTGAGTCTGAGCAACACAACTGTTAGCTTGTCCCATGGTTGGAACTCCAGTGGATTGCTGCTGGACTCAACTTCTGTCATCCAACTGGAAGGCTTTATAGGTTCAGAGCAAGACAGTTACGGAACCCTCTTTGATCTGGACTTCCTGCCCTAGTTATTCCCCAGGCTTCAGATTGGATAAGATATGGATCTGAGATCCTGCTCCACTCTCAGGGTGAGAGGGACACACATTTGTGGCTTGCTTTCGTACATGCTTTTAACTTAGTACACAATTAATAACCTAGGACCATTCCGTGCCCTGGATGAGCACACCTTGGCAAAAGGCATCTCTGTCTGCAGTTGATACATGGCCCAATATTGGGTAAGAAACTACATGACTTGGGTGGCTAGGTGGTACAGCAAATAGAGCACCGGCCCTAGAATCAGGAGGACCTGAGTTCAAATCCGTCCTCAGACACTTAACACAAAAACCAGCTGTGTGACCTTGGGCAAGTTGCTTAACCCCAATTGCCCCCCTCCAAAGAAAATAAATAAATAAATGAAAAAAAAAAAAAAAAGAAACTACATGACTTACCAGCTAGTACCTAATCCTTTCTCTTTCAGCATCAGGTCTCTGTCAGATCTTGGCCACTCTTTTGCCCTGCTACATTGCCATGGGCAAGCCCCATGCTACATGGGCACTTCTGGCTATATCCTGTCCCTGGTGTACACAGATATCTCTATCTCCCTTTGCCAACCTGGGTTGTAAATGAACTCATTTTGATTTTTTTTTTAATTTCCTGATCAGAACTTATTCTGATATATTGTTTAAATCCTTATGGAGTAGTTATGGAGGAGAGTCTGGCCATACTATCTGTTTCTACTCTGGCATCTTGGCTGTTCTATTAAGCCCATTTACACAAGCAAAAGAGCAGATATTGGAAAGGTCATACAGATTATAACATACCAGAAATACACACAATTGAATGAGTTTTTCTAATGAGAATGAGCTAAGATTTCAGCCCAAAGAAGGACACCAAAGTGGGTATATTTTCCAAAGTCTTGAAAGAGACAAACTAGAAATTAGAGACATATATTAAAAGAGTCAGTTCCCTTTACATGTCTGCATCTTCAAAAGTCTTTCTCTTCCCATCCCTCCCCTCCCAACCTCAGAGTCATTTCTGAAGAACGTCTGGAACTACATAGGTCACTGCTGAAGACTCTCTCCTTTTCTACCTCTCTTGCAAGCACACAACCTCAAGTCAGATTTCTCTATCTCCACCAGTTAGGAATCTTCTGCATATACACTGGTATGCACAATGCCCCAGGCTTAGAAGTCCAGATTACAATGTAACATGTTATTCAAGTCTTTTCTTTGGTCATTGTTCTCAAGCAGTACAATGATTTTTCAATTATCTCTTCTTGAACTTTTTTCCTGGTTAAGTTACTTTTTTTAAAAATAGAAGGCATTTTACTTTTTTTCTATTATTTCAACATTTTGATTTTATTTTAATATTTCTCATCATCTCACAGAGTCATTGATTTCTGTTTGGTCCATTCTAATTTTCAGGGAATCCATTTCTTGGGCAAGATTTATCACCTTAGTAGTCTAAGACTTTCATTCCAAGTCTTTCCTCTATAGCTTTAATTTCAATCAACCATTAAACATTTATAAAGTGCTTACTGTATGCCAGACACATGCTAAGCCCTGAGGATACAAAAAAAGAGTCAAAAGACAGTCCTTGCCCTCAAGGAGCTCACACCCTAATCAGGATAGACAACATGCAAACAAATATATACAAAGCAAACTATAGACAGGATAAATAAGAAATCATTAGTAGAGAGAAAACTAAAGAAACCTAGAATCGAGAAGAATTGAGGAAGGCTTCCAGTGAGTGGTCAGACAGTTTGATCCTGACCTTGCTCTCCTGGGTTCCTGTTTCTGACTTCCATTTCCTGTGCTGTGTCTGTGTCTGTGTCTGGAGTATTAATAGGTGTCAAGGTTCCAAGGAGATATGGTACCAATCTCTGTGGTAGGTTGTCCTGGTTCAGGGCTGAGTGGTCTTCTGTTCCATCTGAGGTTTCCTTGATTAGAACATTTCGCCAATCTATTGGCCATCCTAGGTTTAACTAGTCAGGACATTGCCTTTTCTGTGTCCCTGGGGACCCTTCCACTCAGAACACTGATGCTATCTAACCCCTTCCCAAGTTTTCCCAGTCAAGTTGCTTCCTTTTCTCTGTCCTCTGAAGCCCCCCACCATTGTCAGGGTACTACTATGGGTCTGCTGCTCTCCCTGGGGTTTTCCTTTTTGCAATTTAAAGGCCAGATTAGTAAGATTCCAGATAAATATATTTTTCCTAGACCTCATCAGATGCATTCCAACTCTGATCAACTTGGTCCAGAAATCCAACTATCTTCTTAATCAAATGTTTACTTTCTAAATACGCTATTTCTCTTCTGAAGACATTACTTTTATATATCAGTGAAGAATATACCAACTGTCCTCCCAAAGTCTTTGTTTTCTTTTTTCATAACCCTTAATAATGACTTTTAAGTTCTTCCTTGCAGTGTCATTTGTCCTTAGGTGAATCACAAGGAAGGAGTAATGATTGTCAAGTTTTGACAGATCTCTCTCACAACCCAGACAAATGCTGTCGTAACACAGCTGGTTTCTCCATCATTCTTGTTATGCTGATAGACACTCTGGGATTCTTCAGCAGGGAGTCACCAGCTATCACTACTTGCTCCTTCTTTCTCTTCTACCCACTGGATAATACCTGGGGCTGTCATGAAGCCAACAATCTGCCTTGGGCTGCTTGGCCCCAAGGAGCAAAACTAAGGGAAATGGGAGAATACGACAGAATCAAATTTCAGCTTAATATGAGGAAGAACTTCCTAATAATTAGAGCTCCCTCAGAGGGAAAAGGGGTGCCTTGAGAGGAAGGAAGTCCCTGATCCTGTAGTTCTCCAAATGGAAAATGGATTACCCCTCCTGAGGATGTTGTGAAGAGGATTCCTGCTTAGGGATGGGTGGGACTAAGATGGAAATCAGTATTTATTAAGCAGCTACTATGCCAGGCACTATAGTAAGCACTTTACAAATATCATCACTTCAATCATAACAACCCTGGGAGGTAGGTGCTATTATTATCTCCATTTTACAACTGAGGAAACTGAGGCAAACAGCATTGAAGTGATTTGCCCAAGGGTCACACAGCTAGTAAGAGCCTGAGGAGACATCTGAACTCTTCCTGATTTCAAGCCCAGTACTCTATCCTAGCTGCCAATTAGATGGCTTCTGAGACCCCTTATAATTTTGAGATTCCATGATTCTATGGTGTTGCTCATTTCACCATTCCTTGGAACTCAAGAACCTAAGTCTTCCTTGGAGGAATACCGAGAAAGCCTCCCACCTGTTAACAGTTATGAGGGATCAAATTAAATCATATCTCTGAGATTCTGTGATTATTTTCAGGGAAACTTCATGCAAAGACTTGCAACCATGTACAGACAGAGATACACATAAACAGAGGACAGCATCCAAAAATGTGGTCCTATTTCATGCTGTCAAGCCCAGAATTCTTATCAAACAAGTCCAACTAATCTTGGCTTCTTATCTAAGCAGCAAGTTTAACAACGACTCTGATACGCTTGGCCCAGTCTCCAGGTTGAGTTACCTAATGGTCTAAACAAGAAGCCTGCTCCATGCCACATTTCCAGCCCCAATCCCACTTCAAGGGGAGAGAATAGATGGAGGAAAATGAATAGAATCCCAGCTCTGTTCCAGAGGCAGAAAGAGTACTTGCTCACAGCACCTCATGGATTAACTTCAGCTCAGGTCCAAACATAGATCTCTTCCAGATACAACTGGTGGACAAGAGAGCACTGAACTGGACCAAACTCAATTCAGTTGAGTGTCTACTATGTGTAGCCACTGGGCTAAGTACTGGGCATTGTTGTTGATCAATCAGGTCTGACTCTTCCATTTTGTGTTTTCTTGGCAAAGATATTGGAGTGGTTTGCTATTTCCTTCTCCATTGGATTAAGGCAAACAGAGGTTAAGTGACCTGCCCAGAGTCATACAGCTTATATCTGAGGTTCAATTTGAACTCAGATCTTCCTGATGCTAGAGCCATGACTCTACCCATTTAGCCACCCAGCTATCTCCTGAGGTCTAAATGAGTGAAAGCTAAGTAGGCACTAGGACAGACACTGCAGTCCAAATTAGGGGGCTTCCTGCAAAATCCTTGGCCTGGCCAGAGCAGAAGGTCAATAACTGCTTTCCTTTTGCACAAGTTGCCAATACTGAATGAGCTCTTTGGAAGAAAAACCATGGCTGCAACTAAGCACTTGAATTTTCAGGTATTAAACCTTATCCAGTAAAACAAAACAAACCAAAAACCCGATGTCACTGGATTTGGAAAAAGTTCCAAGATGCTCAAGGTGATTTCAACACAAGCATCTTCAAATCTGATGGACTTGGTATGTGCCATCATTTCATAAACTCAGAAAACCAAGTCTCTGGACAGCATGTAACCCAAGCTACTACAATGTGGTGGAAATACCCTAAAATGATACTCCTGTTAGGAAATATGAGTTGTTGTTGTTGTTGTTGTTGTTGTTGTTTTTAAATTCTCTTTTGGAAAAATTCTCTATGAGAGGTAGCCTGTGAAAAAATTCTCAGACTGGTTGTAAGTCAAAAGACATTTCATTTATGTGTAATTATATAAAATATATTTATATATCAAATTGCATACATGTATTCCTGTAAAACATATTTCCACATTTATATGAATAAAATCTAGTATGATCCTGGTAATGGTTATATAATATTTGAATTATTTATTTCTGGTTTCATTATTTTTCTCTTTGACCTGAGAGTTCTGGAATTTGGCTACAATATTACCAGAATTTTTCATTTTGGGATCTCTTTTATGAGATGATTGGTTGATTCTTTCTATTTCTATTGTGCTCTATTATGCTATATGATACCTGGGAAGTTTTACTTTATTATTTCTTGAAATACGAAGTGAAGGTTCTTTTTTATCATGATTTTTAGATTGTACAATAATTCTTAAATCATCTCTCCTCAATTTATCTTCCAACTTAGTTGTTTTTCCAGAAATAGTTCACATTTTCTTTTATTTTTTCAGTCTTTTGTTTCTTGATGTCTCATGGAATCATTAGCTTCTAATTAACCAATTCTAATTCTTAAGTAGTTATATTCTTCAATGAGGTTTTTTTAATCAAGATGTTAATCTCCTTTCACAATTTTCTTGCATTGTTCTCATATCTTTTCCCAATTTTTCCTCTACTACTCTTATTTAATTTTTAAAATCATTTTTTGCTCTTTTTAAAACTCTTTCTCTAGCTGTTCTATGAATTTTTGTTCAATTTCTGTCCAATCTGCATTTTTCTTTGAGGCTTTGCTTGTAGATGTTTTCAAATTGTTGTCTTCTTCTATGTCTTGAGCTTTCCCATCACTATAGTAGATTTTTATAGTCAGGCTCTATTTTTGTTGTTTGCTCATATTTCAAGCCTATTTCTTAACTTTGGACTTTATGTTTGAGTTGATAATTAATGGCAATAGGAAGCGAGGCTGCAATCACATTTTAATAAGGCACAGAGGAGACAGGGGCAAACAGCAAGGAAAGTACAGAGATAAGTGGCAAAAAGAGGTACAAAATCAGACCCAAGAGTATTGGATGGTGAAGGAAGATAGGCAGCTCTGGGGTTGAGGAGAGGAGAGGCAGAGAGAGAATTATTCACATACCATGGATTAGAGTTGGTACACTTGGCAGCATGGACCTGATAGAGATGGAAGAGGACTCCAAGGAAGAGAAATTTTATATGGTTTTAGGGGTGGGGAGGTGGAAAAACAGACTCTTGTTCATGCCACCTTGGGTACATTCATTAATATATCGAAATTATCTCAGAGTTGCCAGGGAAATTTTAAAATTAACATATTTATGTCATCTCCAAGTTATCAGCACCACTTGGTGTTCTGAGAATGTCTGGAACTTGTCTGAGATTTATATATTATAAGACAAAAAAAATCTTGACAGTAAAGCTTCCATGACTTCCTCTGATTCAGCACACATTGCCAGGATATGATTTTTGGTTGCTATATAATACAATTTGTAAATTATATTCCTTTGACCTTTGGGAGAGTTTGTTTATGACTTCCAGATTCCCCATTTCCTGCTATTGCTACTTTATACTGGCTACTTATAAACTTACTTTCCATACTGACTAGAGGTGGTGAAGGGTAGTCAGGGGACCAAAATAAGATGCAATTTTAACACAATGTTAGAGTTAGACTTTGATTACCTGAGGGGGCAGGTTGGCTAGCCTGACTTTCTAGGGTTGGTAGTAGTGGTAATAGTAGTAGTAGCAGTGTGTGTGTGATCTGGGGTTTTCAATGCTTACAAGGTGATGTGATCTGGTGAGCATTCTGGTTCCTACCCTCCTGGTCTGCACTCCGGTCCTTACCCATGTAGAGCCTCTGCTCCCTTGTGACAGCAGACCACAAAGAACTCCTCTCCACCCTGGAAATGCAACCCAGAACTGGGTAAGAGGTAGAGTTGCTTCCAAATGGCACCTGATAATGTGCCCAGTGCTAGCATAGGGGTCTCCTGTAATCTCTTTCTGAAACTTACTGTCCTTGGATGCTTAGCACCCCAGTGCCACCATCACTGCTTCTGCTTCCTCCAAAGCACATGATGCTCCTAGCCTTCTCCCCAACCTTCCTCATATCCAGACTTCTCTGTCCTCTTAAGCTGTCCTAGACTGGGAAAATGTTTCACTGTGACCTGTTTTTTTAATCCCACTAAAAATCTGATTTGACACCCTTTTTAAAAGTTCTTTAGAGAATAAGGTTGAAAAGCCTCAGCAGAAATGTTCACTGTATTCCACCATCTTGACTCTGCCTAAAATTTATTTTCAATCTCTGTCTACTGACTGTTTTCCCATTACCTACAGACATGCTCATGTCTCTCCCATTCTTAAAAAACCTCACTTAATCTTTTCATCCCTGATGAATATCATCCTGTATCTCTTCTTTCCAGTGTGGTCGAGATGTCTCCATTTCCTCTCTATTCATTATCTTCTTAATCTCTTATAATCTGGCTTCCAACCTCATCATTCTACCAAAATTGTTCTCTCTGAAGTTCCAATAGTCTCTTAATTGACAAATCCAATGGCCCTTTCTCATCCTCATTCTCCTTGACCTTTTTTCAATCTTTAACGCAATTACTTTCTCCTCTTTGATACTCTCCTCTTTCTAGGTTTTCAGGACACCACTCCAGGGTGGTTTTCTTCCTACTTGACTGCTCCTTTTCTTCCTACTTATCTGATCACTCCTATTATCAGTATCCTTGACTGGATACTCTTCCAGATCACTCTCTCTAACCTTAAAGAAAGCTTCTATCATGGGTCTTTTTCTCTTCTCTGGGAGCCCTGACATCTCCAAGCAGGGCTGAGAAAGTGTCACTGACCCAGAGGTTGCTAGTGGGTGCATAAAAAGAGATGGGACTCTCAGAATGGTGAAAGTAAAGAGCTAGTATTTATTGTTCCAGGGACAGCTTTATAGAGCCATAATCTTCCTCCATAATTGTCTTCTCCTGAGGACACTGGGCACTTCTCTTGTTCTAGGCCCTGGGTGTAAATGCCATGCTTATCTGGAGGACCTAATCCTCACACCTGTGTGTTTGAGCACTTTCTTGGGGGATGGGGAACCGATCCAAGCCCATTAGCAGGCCAAACACCTGAGAGTGCTTGTTTAGCCATCAGGGTCAGAGTCCCACTGGCCTGTGGTCCTCAACATCTCTATATTATTTCACTTGGTGATCTCATCAGCAGCCATGGATTTAATTACTGTCACTATCCTGTTAATTCTCAAATCTACCTATCTGCCCTGATCTTTCTGCTGACCTTCAATCTCACACCTCCAACTTCCTTTCATACAGCTTGAAGTAGATGTCTGGGAGACATCTTAAATTCAACCTGTCCCAAATTGATTCCATATCTTTCTTCCTAAACCTTCCCCAGCTCCTATCTTCCTTATTATTGTGGAGGACAAAGCCATTCTCCCAGTGTCTCAGGCTCACAGCTCAGGTGTCATCCTCAACCCCTTATTGTCTTTCACCCCCTACATCCAATCTGCTGCCAAGGCCCAGCAATGTCACCTCTGCAACATCTTGTCTTTCCTCTGATACTGCCACTGTCACCACTACAGGGCAACCCTCATCACCTCACCATTAGACTATTTCAATAATCTGCTAATAGTCTTTCCTGACTCAAGTCTCTCCCCACTCCAACCCATCCTTCACTTAGCCACCAAAGTGATTTTCCTAAAATTTAGGTCTGACCATGTCACACACACATTGCTGCTGCTGCTGCTGTTGCTGCTGCTGCTGCTACTACTACTACTACTACTACTACTACTACTACTACTACTACTACTGCTACTACTACTACTGCTGCTACTACTACTACTACTACTACTGCTACTACTCAGTAAACTCCAGTGGCTCCCTATTGCCTCCATGACCAAATATAAAAATTCTCTGTTTGGTGTTCAAAGCCCTTCATAACCTAGCCCCCCTCCCGACTTCCTAGTCTGCTTATACATTACACTTTAACATGTACTCTTTGATCCAGTGACGTTGGCCTCCTGGTACTTCCATGAACAAGACATCCCATCTCTCAGCTCTGGGCATCTTCTCTGGCTGTTCCTTGTGCCTCATGAGATGCTCCCCTCCTCATCTCTGCATACTGGCTCCTCTGACTTCCTGCAAGTCCCAACTAAATTCTTATCTTCTGTTGGAAGCTTTTCCCAATTAATTCTAGCACTTATCCTGTCCTACTTATTTCCTGTTTATCTTGTATTTAGTCTGTTTGTACATAATTGTTTGCATCTTCTCTCCCTCATTAGATTGTGAACTCCTTAAAGGGGGGGACTGTCTTTTGCCTCTTTTTGAATCCCCAGCACTCAGTCTGGTGACTGGTACATAATGATCACTTAATAAATGTTTATTGACTAAGTGATTAATGTAAATCACTTCCCTCTCTCTCAACTTGTGTTTCTCCACCTATAAAATAGGAGTAACACCTACCTTATCTACCCCCAAAGGGCTACTGAGAAGAACAAATGAAATAATGACAATACTATTTATGTCGTGCTTTAAGATCTACAAATAACTGTCCTTGTAGTAAGCTGGTGAGAGATATACATCTAAATAGAGCCAGGTCAACAGTATATAAAGCTAAGCTCTGTACCTTTGTGAGTGCTAGTAGAACTCTTAGCTAGGAACTAGTAAGAAATTTCAGCCAAATTGCCTCACTGTCTTTAGCAGCTAAAATTCCAATGTCTTAAGCTAAAACGGCAGTAGAAAGCCGTCATGCCAGAGTCAAAGGATAGGAAGAGGTCTTTACCAGCACCACCAGCAGCCTAGCTAGAAAGGGGAACAAGGAGGATCCAGTAAGGAGGCTGATCAGTTTCTTCTGTCCCTAAGAGAGGTTCAGTGCTATGATTATATTTATCTGTTACTCCTCAAATATCTCTAGTCTAGGGTTACAATTTTCCTGATTGCTCTCAAGGGAATGAGTAGCCCTTGGCTTACTCACCAGTTTATCCCCTTCCCACTAAATGTTGGTTAGACAAGGAACCACTACAAATAGCAGGTAACAAGTAAGCCCATTTATCCAAGCAAAATAGGAAACAGAAACAAGATTAAATGAGCTCTTTAGCCAGGCGTAAGAAAATATTCTCTCTCTCAAACAGAGAGAGAGACAATGATTTCACCCAGAAAAGGTCCACTCTCAGCAGTCTCTAGGGCTACAAGCCCTGGAGTTCAAGGGACATAATGAGGCCAGTTTTCTATAAATGTCTGTGACTCCAAAGGCTTCAGGCCACCACTCAAAAGTTTATATCTCATTGCTCACTCTCTAATGAAGTTTCTCTCTCAAACTTTCTCTCCAACCAACTGAAGTCCTTATGGTATCTCATTCAGCATTTTTAGAATGAATTAGGAGTCGCACTTGCCTCTGAGTTTACAGTAAAGAACATTCCCTTTCCCAATCTCATCTGGGTAAGAGTGCTACACATAAATTCACTTTTGTTTGTTTTTGCATTAATATTATGAGCATCTACACCCATAGAAACATTAACTGAAAAACTGTTTTGTTCACTGACTTAGGACCTATTATTTGTTTTATTTTGTATCTTTAAATAAAATAAAATATCAAAAGAAGAAAGAAATCCACCTGCTTGGCTGACTACATTGATAAAATTAACTGAATAATTAATTACTGATATTATTTACATGTCTGCCTTATCCCCCAGGGCACATACATGAATTTTTCTAAAATAATGGAGCATTGTTAATAGTATCACTCTCAGGAGCAAAAAAAAAGTATACTGTCAATAAATGCGAATCTTAAATTTAAAATCAGCTGAATTCTTTCTTAATCTCTTCCAACCTTACATCTCCAACTGCCTTTCAGACACCTCCAACTGGATATATATAGTAGACATCTTAAACTCAGTATGTCCAAAACAGAGCTCACTATTTTCCCCCTTAAACCCTCCATACCTCCAACCTTCCCTGTAACTGTAGAGGGCAAAACCATCCTCCTAGTTCCTCAGGGCCATAACCTAGGTGCCCCTTTGACTCTCTCACACCGCCCCCCCCCCCATATTCAATCTGTTGCCAAGGCTACTGATTTCACCTTTACAGCATGTCTAGTCTTTGCCCCATTCTCTCCTCTGACGTGACCACCACTCTAGAAAAAGCCCTACACCTCATGCCCAGATTGTTCCAGTAGCCTGCTGGTAGGTCTGCCTTCCTCAAGTCTCCCCCAACTCCAATCCATCCTTCATTCAGTCACTAAAGTAATTTTCCTAAAACACAGGTCCAACCATGCCACCCCCATTCACCCCCAGTGGCTCCCTATTACCTCTAAGAGCAAATACAAAATGCTCTGTTTGGCATTCAAAGCCACTCATAACCTACACCACTCCACCCTTTTCCTAACTTACTCCATGACATGTACTTTGATCCAGTGATAATGGAGCCCTGACTATTCCACAAAGGAGACATGCCATCTCCTGACTCGAGGCATCTTCTCCAGTTGTTCCCCGTGTCTGGGACACTCTCCCTCTTCATCTCCACCTTCTGGCTTTCTTTTTCCTACTCCCCTTAATGCCAGTGCCTTCTCTCTATTAATTATTTCCTGTTTCTCCCGTGTATGGTTTGTTTGTCCATCGTTTGCTTATGGATGGTCCCATTAGGCTGTGAGCTCCTGGAGAGCAGGGTGCCCCTTGTCTCCTTTTGTGCCCCTAGCACTTGGTATAGTACCTGGTACACAGCATGCATAATGTTTATTGTTTTCTCCAAACAACTGATATGACTACAAAAATGAAACAATTAAACATGAATAAAATGTCATTTATTTCACTCATTATATCTTTTTTAGTTTCTATTTTGTGTAGATTTATATTATATATTAATATAAAGTACCACATACTTTATAATTTCATATAATTTATATTTGTTGTTGTTGTTCAGTCATTTTAGCTGGGTCCAACTCTTTGTTGCCCCATTTGGGGTTTTCTTGGCAAAGATACTGGAGTGGTTTGCCATTTCCTTCTCCAGCTCATTTTACAGATGAGGAAACTGAGACAAACGGGGTGAAGTGATTTGCCCAGGGTCATATAGCTAGCGTCTGGGACAAGATTTCATTCATCTTCCTGAGTTCAGGCTCAGCACTCTATCCACTGGGCCTCATAGATATCCCATATGTTATATAAGATGTGTAACTTTATAACTTTATGTGTGTATGTGGTATACTCAAAGATTTTTTACTTATAAGGATGCTTGATCAATAAAGTTTTGAGGGCACTGGTCTAGATGATGTTTGTTTTGTATGGCACGGTCTCTCTTTATAGAAAGCCCTGGCTTCATTACCTTTTCAGAGTTTGCACTGGAAAGGAATATTGTCTCCCATCTATTTACCAGGGTAAAACTTCTTCTCAACACCATTCTAAACCACTGTCATTAACCAAAGAGTCACCATCAACTTTTTATTTAACATCAGACAACTGAAAAAGCTTATAGTCAAGACAACAAAAGAGTGAGCAGCCTCATCCCTCTGTCACGAGCAGCAGCAGCCTATGAGAGTCCAGTTAAGCCAGGCAGGTAGATGGGTGCCCTCTGTCAAGGCATATCCCTCTAACACTCCACCCAACTTCACACTTCCATGTGGCTCAGCAAGAAGGATGTTCCTCCTTCCTCTTCTCAGCAAACTCTCTCCCACAATGATGACAATAATACTAATACCTAGCACTTATATTGAGTTTTAAGGTTTGCGAAGTGCTTCAAAAATATCTCATTTGATCCTTATAATAATCCTGGAAGATGCCATTGTTATGCCCCTTTTACAGTTGAGGAAACCGAGGCAGAAAGGGATTAAGTAATCTGCCCAAAGTCACACGGATAGTGAGTGTCTAAGGTTGGATTTGAATTCAGGTCTTCTTGACTCCAGGGCCAACATTTGCTGCCTCTTCTTCCATGTGACCTAAACTCAAAAATTCTGGGAGAGTCTGACGTCAATCTTATCTCCATAGGAATGCTCATAAGGCAGAGACTATCTATGCAACAAGGTGGAAAGATTTTTAAAATCTCCTTTTTTAGTTTCTTTAAAAAATATTAAGAAATTTTGTTAAGAATGCTAAGAATAAGAAACAATAATTTCTTATTATTAAAAAATGTCTCCAGTGTAACTCCCTTTCTAGATTTTTCCCTTTAGGAAAATGAGAACAAAAGCTTAGACCTTTCTTACGAAAATGGATTCAGAGTGATAACCAAATTGAACTCTTTTCTTTTAAGAGAGATGGCTCAGTGGATAGAGTCCCAGACCATGAGTCAGGAAGACCAGAGATCAAATTTGGCCTCCGATGCTGACTGGCTGTTTAACGTTACACAAGTCACTTAACCATTGCTTGCCTCAGTTTCCCCTTCTGCAAACTAGGGATAAGAATAGCACCTACCTCCCGGGATTGTTGTGAGGCTTAAATGAGATGGTGTTTGTAAAGTGCTTAGCACAACGCCTGGCACGCAGCTCTACATAAACAACACCGTATAAATTCTAGCTGTTATCACTGGGGAGCCTTTGAACCTTGCCTTCCCCACCTCTGAAGTGACCTGAAGCGAGGGCACACGGAGACAGTCTGCCTCCCCGCTGTCTATTCCACGCAGCGGCTCCCTGGGGGTCTCTGGGAGGGGTCCTGGAGCGGGGCACAAGGAGCTCGACAGTGAGCAGGCTGATCCACGATATGTATCGTTCCATATTCCTCGGCATTCCTGTGAGTATCACTAGCGTCCTCTTGTGGCAGAAAGTCACGTCTGAGAGCATGGGGGCCCGTATTTGTCTGGACGTCCCTCTAAGATAGAAATATCTGGCTATTACATTAACGATAAATGAAACAAACTTGTTTCTGGCAAACTTGAGCCTAAAAAGGCAATGTCCTTCTCCGGGCCTAAGTTTCCCTGTATGTAAAATGAGGGACTTCAACTAGATCACCCTTCAAGTCTGTTTTACATCTAACACCCTCTGGGAGGCAGTTCTGGTGCAGTGACACAGGAACACCGGGTTTGGAGATGAGATATCTGAACCTAAATCCCAGGGATCTGGTTTGTACTTTGGTTTTACTGTTTACTAACCACATGACCCTGGACTAGTCACTTAACCTCTTAAGGTCCCAATCCTCTACGCCATGAAGTGAGGGTATTTAGAACAGACTGGAGGTTCTTAACCTGGGCCAATGCAATGGACAGATTTCAGGGGATCCATGAACTTTACACCTTTATTTTTTTTGCTGACCTTTGGTGCCCTTTCCGATCCTTCATACTTTGCTTTATGAACTGAAAAATGTTCTTTTGAGAAGGAATCCATACATTTCATCAGATGGCCCAGTGTCCATGACGCACAAAAAGTTAAGAACCTCTGTTCTAGATAGTGTGTCCCATAGGTCTAAACTCCACTACAATCCAGTAATACATTTAAAGGGGTGGGAGGGACAGAAAGGAATAAGTATCCACTAAAAACCTACTATGTGTCAGCAACTGTGCCAAGCACTTTAGAAATATCTCATTTGACCTTCACACCACCCCTGGGAAGCAGGTGTTATCATTATCCCCATTTTGCGGATGAGAACACTGAGGCAGGCAGAGGTTAAGTGTCTTATTCAGGGTCACCCCGCTTATGTGTGTGGCTGGATATGAATTCTGATCTTCCTGAGTCCAAGCCCAGGGCTCAGTCCACTATGTCACCTATCTAAAAGTCCTTTCGAGTTCTGAAAATATGGAGTATCAAATGTAAACTGTAAATCAGATATCCTTAGGGGCTGAGAACAGTAATAGCTAGCTAATAACAACCGCTAGCATCAACACAGCCCCCCAAGGTTTGTGAAGTGCTTTATAAAAGTATATCATCTCATTCTATATTCACAACCACCCTGAGAGGTAGGTGCTACAATTATTCTACTTTTATGGATGAGGAAACTGAGTCCAAGGTAAAATGACTGACCCAGGATCACACAGTTACTAAGTGCCTGAGGCAGGATTTTAACACAGGTCTTGCTGATTCAAAATCCAATACTCTAAGCACTTCACCAACTTTATAACATCAGACATTTTCATAAATGTTATTTAGCTTCGGGGAAGTTTTTTGCTCTTTTCAAACTGTATTACCAGAGATGGCTCTCTGGGAAGAAGCAAGGGAGAAATACAAAGGAAAATACACGTTATGTAAAAATAAGGAAGGGCAGCTGGTAGGGGGTGCCATAGTGCACAGAGTTCTGGAAGATCTGAGTTCAAATCCAGCCTCAGACACTTACTAGCTGGGCAAGTTACTTCACCCTGTTTGCCTCAGTGCCCTCATCTGTAAAATGAGCCGGAGAAGTAAATGGCAAACCACTCCAGTATCTTTGCCAAGAAAATCCCAAATGGGGTCATGAAGAGTCAGATACAACTGAAATGACTGAACAACAACAAAATAGGGAATTCAGAAATAGGTTAGATTAGATGACATTTGAGGTCCCTTCCTTTCAGCCCCAGGATCCTATGAAATGCAGGTGATGAAGGTTGGGGTTGGGATGGGAAAGCTGCTATCTTGTTTCACTGAGAAGTCTTGGCAAGTCAGTCTTGTGTTGAAATTCAGAAAGCCTCCCAGCCTCCAGCTTTCCTTGGCCTTGTCACACTTCCTGAAGGCAATACGCCAGTTGTTGATTTTCTCTTCAGAGACCTTGGCTCTCTCAGAGGATATGGTAGAGGCAGTATAGGCTCTCCCTTCTGATTCTATTCCCAGTTGGTGACCAGAGTCTATATTTGGAATGGCTGTTTCTAAAAAGTGACCATATGTCCCAGAATGTCAACACTGAAAGCAGCCTTAGAAAACAATGTCAAGCTGGGAGGGGCCTTGGAATGTTGAATGTCATAGCTGGAAGGAACTTCAGAATTGGAACTTATCTTATATAGGAAAGCATTAGCTTAGAGAGGGCCTTAGAACATAAAATGCATGGCTGAAAAGGACTTTGGGGGATCACAGATGACAACTGAACCTTGCAAAGAAGGGATTTGGTTACAAGAACTGAAAGTCATGTGACTCCACATTCAGGGTTTTTTCTTAGTCCATCATGATTTTAGATACCCTAAACCATTTAAAAACCAGAAGAAAAACTCCTTTTTCATTTAATACCCCCTCTAAGAGGAATGGAAAGGAGTGACCTGAACCTAATGAGAGAGCTGAGACTTTGAGTTTTCAATCGATTAATCTAATAATCTCAAGGCAAGGAAACATCAGTCTTGAAAGAGGGGAGAAAGCAATCTAGCAAGAAAAAAAGCAATCCAGCAAAGGGTCTCCTAAAAGTGTAATTTTGTGCAATTTTAAGCTCTAAAGTTTGAAAATTGCATTAAAGACTTTTGGGACTCCCGGTATAGTGAAAGGCTTCTGGACTTGGGAGGGCCTAGCCAAGTGAAAACCCCCCAATCAGTGCAGTTTATGCAAGCCCAGGCCCCCCCGCCCCAACATTCTGATGTATCCTAATGAATCTGGCCATCACATTTGAAAGTTATCCAACCCATGGTCTAGGATTCCAAGGGGAGACATGATTATAAACAGACCCCACCTAAAGTGACTGGTTTTTTCTTGGTTGGATTAGGCTTCAGTTAAGTCTTTAAGCTAGTTGGTTTAGAAGGCAATCTGTAAGGGGGAAAAAAAGCAATCTAGTAAAGGGTATCCTAAAAGTGTAATTTTGTGTAATTTTAAGCTTTAAAGTTTTTAAATTGCATTAAAGACTTTTGCGACTCCCTGTATAGTGAAAGGCTTCTGGACTGGCCAAGAGAAGACTTGGGTTCTACTCCTGGATCTCAGTCTCCCATGTCAGATACACAATTATAATACACAACAGAACTTGCTCTCTGAACCTCAGTCTCCTCATCTTACAAATGTGCTACTTGTCCTGCCTACCTCACTGATCTGAAGGAGAAAATGACCAAGAAGCACTCATGGGCACACCTTACAGTGTCACAGACATGTCAGCTATTGTCCTCATTATTGTCCAGCAACCTTCTCCAAGATGACGTTTTCTCATTCAATCTTTTTTCCTCTTCTTTTCAGATCCTGATGAAGAAGACTTGATCTGTTGGGTCCTGTCCTCCTCTTCGTGACCCCACTTGGGGTTTTCTTGGCAGAGGTACTGAAGTGGTTTGCCATTTCCTTCTCCAGTTCATTTTACAGATAAGGGAACTGAGGCCAACAGGGTTAAGTGACTTGCCCAGAGTCACATAGCTAGTAAGTGCTAAGGTTGAATTTGAACTCCTTCCTGACTCCAGGCCTGGCATTCTATCCACAGCACCACCTAGTTGCCCTTGATCTGAGTTTGTTGCAAAATGGGACCCTCTCAAGAAGTCGCCCTCTCTGACAGCAACCTGGCCAAAGGTATGAGGCAGGGAACAGATACCTCTGATAATGAGGTTCCTGCCTTTTGCCCCAGGCAGGAAAGAAGAGTTTCTGGGGGATAGAGTGAAGCTTGAAAAAAGCTACAAAGATTAAGAAGGGGCTTCAAGGAGGCAGATGATGACCTTGGAGCATGTTCTTTGGGAACAAAGAAGAGTTAGAGAATGGGGCATGGGGGCTCCCTGGTTTCCTTTATAACAATCACATAAGGGACAGTACTGAGTTCCTCATTTTATAGGTGAGGGAGATCAGGAACTTGGCCAGGATCACTCAGCTGGAGAGGCCAGAAGCAAGATTCCAACCCAACCATCTCTGACCTCCTACATCCAATTTCTTGGCAAGTCCTGTCACCTGCCTCCCCAACACTGCCAGCACCCTGGTCCAGGCTCTCATCACCTCACACACATCCTACTACAACGCTGTTCTCAAGTCTCTCCCCACTCCAGCCCATCCTCCAACCAGCCATGAGGTCTTTTCCTATCTTCCCAGTCTTCCCATACCACGCTCTCCCTGCACGTACTCTAAATCCAGGGATACTTGCCTCCTTGCTGTTCTCCACACGTGATGTGCCACCCCTGTCTCCATGTCCCCGACTGTCTCCCATGCCTGGACTCCTCTCCCTGCTCACCTACATCGCCAAGTCTTGGTTAAAGTCCCATCTTCTACAGGAAGGAGAGTCCTCCTTCCCTCTGTGATTATCTCCAATCCTGCACAAAGCTTGTTCCCATGTTTTCTCCCCATCAGACTGTGTGCTATTTAAGGGCAGGGACTGTTTTTGTCTTTCATCATACCTGTTACTCTTAACACAGTGTCTGACAGATAGGAGGAGTTAATAAATACTTGCAGACTCAACTCATGTCCTTCTGTCTCTAAATACTGACTAAGCAGGAGGTCACAGCTGGGCTTGGACTGACCAGGTCCCTTGCATCTCCCCATGGTGGTGAGGGGAAGAATCAGAATTTCAGAGCTCAGCTTGCTCATTTCTTTCCTTCCCAGACCATCAGTGTTTGCTCCTGTCTATGCATCTTAAGAACCTCTGGGACAATGAGGTTCTGAGAGGAGACATGACATGCAAATCTGCACAGGAATCAGCATCAGAGCAAGGGCCAGAGAGGAGAGTCCTGACTCCTTATCCAGCATTTTTTCCATAGCATCAGATCTTGGCGAAATGTCAATCAGTCCCGTTTGCTCCCTGGAGAAGGGATGGAAGAAGATAAGGAGTAAAATGTGTGAAGCAGCCAGGAAAAGTGAGAATCAGAAAAGAGGTATGGAATAACTCTTCTCACTCTCCCTAGGAGGCAGCTGGACAGAGCTCTAGGACTGGAATTAGGAAGATCCAAGCTCTAATCTGACCTCAGAGACTTAATAGCCATGTGACCACAGGCAATTCATCTAACCTGCTGTTTGCCTCAGTTCTCTCACCTGGGAAATGGGAATAATAATGGCAGTAGCTACTCGGTGGGACTGCTGTGAGGGACAAATAAGATAATATTGATAAATTACTTTGTAGACATTAATGACATAAAAATGCTAGCTATTATTATCACAGGCCCCATTGTCCTGGATAAGAGAGAAGCAGCTGTGGTTTCCACTTCTCTCTTCCAGGGAGTGGTGGCCAAAGCTAGTCTACATCTGAGTGGCTGGCCCTCTCTGAGCTGGAGCCTGAGCAGTTGTCCTGGATGTGACTTAGAAGTTCTCGGTCTGTGAACATGTGGAAGGCAATCCGTTCATACTCATGCTTCTCCCCACACTCAAACAAGCACCCAAACAAGCCCTCTTCGAGGACAGCCAGGTCAGAGTAACCACTGGGCCCCCTGTAGAGAATCCAGGGCTGGGACCAGTGGGCAGCTTCCAGAGGGACCTGGTTCAGATAGAGGCCAAGGTTGACCCTATGTCTCTTGCCTGTTGGGTGTGAATAAATGAGCCATGAATTCAGAGGTCTGTAGCTGTTCTGCTCTGGTTCAGGGGTGCTGCTGACCAGAGATGCTGGCTGGCTAGAGAGGCTACTGCCACCACTGGGGGCTTCCTCTTCCTGAAGGTCTCTCCTGGGCCTGAAGCTCACGACACTTCCCTGGCAACCATGGGGGGGCTCATACAGCTCCCGGACCAGGGAAGGTTTCTCAAAGTGTTCCCCTAGGTCTGTGCTGAGTGCTTCAGCCCGACACCTCCCAGGGGTGCGGGCACTGCAGTATAACACAGGGTGACCATTTGAATTCATCACTTCTGCAACCTCACATTCTATGGTTGTTCCAGACTGGATGAGCTGCCCGTGTTTCCAGGTAGCACCCAGGTCATCACTATAAAACATCAGTGAATGGGGCCTGGCTCTAAACCAGAAAGGCAGCCCCAGGCAGGTCCAGCGGGATGAGTGATAGGCATAGGCAGGGATGACCAACCTCCCAGACTGTAGCTGGACCCCATGGCCAGGTCCCACAGCAAACGTAGCCCAGTGCTCTACCTCTTCATGAATGACCTCCTCAGTCAAGTCCGTGATCTGGCTCCAAGAATGTCCATGGTCTTCACTAGAGACAAAACACAGCCGAGCAGCATTCTTCCTGGAACAAATCTGCTGCTGCTCTGTGACATGGTTGCGAACACAAATGAAGAACAGAAAGACCCGCCCGCTCTTCCGCTCCCATACAGGGCAAGGGTTCATAGTGCGGAATCCAGGCAATGTGGCTTCCATCAGGGACACCTGAGGCCCCCACTAAGAACAAGGAAGAAAAATAGAGAGTATGGGAGAGGGCTAAGAGATGTGACTTGTACACATCAAGTGCTCAAGAAATGTTTGCTGAAACAATAAATGTGTTGTTTAACTGAAAATCAACTAAAAATAAAAGCCAAGCCTCTTCTATCTAGAAAAAAAAAACAAAGGTTAAGGGGTGGAAGCTATAATAATAAAAGCTTATATTTATAGGATACTCTCACAAAGTATATTATCCCATTTCATCCTTACGACAACCCTGTACAGTAAAATAGTGTGATATTGCAATTATTAATAAAGGTTAACTCACATTTCCATAGGGTTGTAAAGGTGATAAAGCACTTGCCCCACAAGGAGTCCCCTGAAGTAAACAATGCAAGGATTATTATCCTCACTTTAAGAATGAGAAGGGGTGAAGAGAGACCCCCCAGAATCAGGTTCTTGTTAAATATCACAGCTGATTTTCTGATCCCAAATCCAGGGCTCTTCCCACTATACCATACTGCCCTAAAAATAAATATAACACACTATTATACCCATTTTACAGATGTGGAAACTAAAGCTCAAAGAGGTTGGTAAATTTCTTAAGATTCCACAGCCAGGAAGCAAGAAATCAAATCAAATCCATAAGCCTTTATTAGGCTCCTATTATATGTGAGGCGCTGTGCTAGGCACTGAGGATACAAAGAAAGGTAAAACAAACAAATCTAGTGCCTGCTCTCATGGGGATATGGTTTAATGGGGAAGACAATAAAGCAAACAAATATGTATAAACAAGAGACGGACAGACTAGACGGGGACATCTGAGGAGGAAAGCACTAACAGTCAGGGATCTTAGCCGGGCTTCTTGTAGAAGATGGGCCTTTTAGCTGGGACCTCAGAGAAGTCAGGAGGTAGAGGAGACAGAGAATCCCAGGAAGGAGGACAACCAGCGAAGATACAGAGTTGGGGGAAGGCGGGAGAGGGAAGTGAGGCCAGTATCACCGGAACAGAGCACATGCAGGTGGGGGCCGGTGAGCTGTGAGAAGGCTGGAAAGCCTGTCAAGCAAGAAACATCTTTTAAGCATCTACAATGTGTCAAGGACTGTGCTCTAGGCTATGTTTGGGATACAAAGAAAGGCAAAAGGCAGCCCCTGCCCTCACGGAGCTGACAATCTAATGGTGGAGACAACATGCAAACAGATATATATGGAACAAGCTACAGACAGGATAAATAGGAGATAGTTAGCAGAGGGAAGGCACTGGAATTAAGAAGGGGTGGGGAAGGCTTCTGGTAGAAGGTGGGGTTTTGGGTAGGCCTTCAAGGAAGCCAAGGAGGTCGGCAGTCAGAGCAGAGGAGGGAGTGTTTCAAACATGGGGGACAGCCTGAGAGAATGCCTGGAGCTGAGGGATGGAGGGTTTTGTTATGGGGCAGCCAGGAGGCCAGGGTCACTGGCTGGAAGCCTGTGTTTTGGGGAGTAAGGTGTGGGGAGGCTGGGAACTTAGCAAAGGTCCAGGTTACGAAGGGCTCTGAATGCCAAGCAGAGTACATTTTCTCCTCAAGACAACAGGAAGCCAATGGAGTTTACGGAGGAGGAGGGTGACATGGTCAGACTTGCTTCAAGAAAGTCTTGTTGGCAGCTGAAAGAAGAATGGACTGGAGTGGGAGGAGGCCACAGGCAGGCAGACTCACCTGCAGGCCACTGCAGCAATCCAGATGGTAAGGGCTTGCATCAGAGTCAGAGGAGGGAAGGGGGTGCATTCAAGAGAGGTGACAAAAGTCACATTGACAGACTTTGGCAATAGATTGTATGTGGGAGGTGAGAAATAGTGAGGAATCCAGGATAACTCCTAGGTTGTGATCCTGAGGGACTGGTGGGATGGTGTGGCCCTCTACAATTATAGAGAAGGGGTGGGGGGGGGAAGTTTGGAGGGAAAGATAAACTCTGTTTTGGACATGTTGAGTTGAAAATGTCTTCTGGAGATTCATTTGAAGATGTCTAAAAGGCAGTTGGAGAGCAAGACTGAAGGGCAGCAGACAGTCTGGGGCAGAAAAGGTAGATTTCAGAAAAATCAGGACAGTGATGGTAATTAAGTCCATAGGCGCTAACAAGATCACCAAGTGGAGTATTATGAAAAGGTCCAGGAAAGATCCCCCAGGGGCAGGATGAGAACCAGCAAAGAAGACAGAGAAAGAGTGGTTAGATAGGTAGGAAGAGAACCAGGAGAGAGACTGGTATCCCAAAAACCTAGAGAGAAGAGAGCTCCAAGGCGGAGAGGGTGATCAACAGTGTCCGGGCTGCAGAGAACGAAGACTGAGAAAAGGCTACTGGATTTGGCCATTAAGAGATGACTGGAGGCAGCTAGGTGGCACAGTGAATAGAGCGCCAGCCCTGGAGTCAGGAGGATCTGAGTTCAAATGTGGCCTCGGACACTTAACACAAAACTAGCCATGTGACCTTGGGCAAGTCATTTAACCCCAATTTCCCTATCTCCCCCCCTTCCAAAAAGCAAAAACTAAATAAATAAAAATAAAGAGATCACTGGTAACTTTGAAGAAGGCAGTTTCAGTGGAATAATGAAACTGGCAGCCAGATTGTAAGAGGTTAAGAAAAGAGTGAGAAGAGGAAAAAAAAGGCATCAATTGTAGATACATTTTCAAGTTTAGCCACAAAAGGTAGAAGACACAGAAGAGAAACAGTATGATAATTAACAGGGATGGAAAGCTCAAGTGAGGGTTTTTTGAGCATGAGGGAGATGTGGGTATGTTTGTAGGCAGTAAAGCATGAACCAGTAGACAGGGAGAGCCTGGAAAAGTGAGAGAAGGGGGATGACAGAGGGGGCAAGGTGTTGGAGGAGATGGGAAGGAATAGGATCACTCAGGACACAGAGATCTCGTGACACCCTATTACCTTTATGATTAAAATAAATTCCTATTTGTCTTTTAAAGCCCTTCGTGAGCTGCCCTCAACCTCCTTTTCCAGTTTTCTCATACTGTGGTCACTTCACAAACCCTTCTGTCCAGCCAAGCTGGCCACCTTACTCTTCCTTATCTACATTCTATGTCTTACACATATGTGTTTACACTTGCACACATATACACAGTCCTCCTTCAAAGAAGGGAAGCCCCTTGAGGGCAAGGCCCATTTCATTTAGAGCTTTAAATTCCCAACACCTAGCATAGTGCTTGGTAACTAAAAGGCTCTCAGTAATATTTGCTGATAGGAGTGGAAAGAGCCCCCACTCTGGAGTCGGAGGATCTAGGTTAGAACCCCACCCCTTGAGCAAATGCTTGAGCAAATAACTTAACCTCTCTGGGTCTCGATTTCCTGATCTGTAAAATGAGGGGGTTAGACTAGATGGCCTCTGAGTTCTCTTCCAGCTCCAGATCTGGGCTGGGAGTCAGGCAAGGGGGAAGAGGTAGGGGGAAGGGAAGAGAACAAGCATTTATTAAGTGCCTACTGCACTGAGCACTTTACAAATATCATCTCATTTGATCCTCACAAAAACTCTGGGAGAAGGGTACTATTATTATCTTCATGTTACAGCTGTGGAAACTGAGGCACAGCTTAGGCAACCTGCCCCAGAGTCACCCAGCAAGTAAGTGTCTGAGGTCGAGTCAGGTCTTTCTGACTCCAGAGCAATGTGCTATCTGCTGCCAGATATTAGATCTGGAAAGGACTTCGGAGATCATCTGGTCTAACTACGGATTTTACAGCTGAGGAAACTGAGACCAAAAGAGGTAAAATGACCCATCTAAGGTCACATATCCTAAAAGTGACAGACTGGCATTCAAATATAGCTCTGTAGACTTCAACTCTGGAACCTCTATCTCGTGGCTTCCTTCCAGCACTAGAGTTATATTCTAATTAAACTGGAGAATGCACTTGCCTGTGTAAATGGTGGTGGTGGTGGCTGGTAGTACTGGAAATAATACCAACAACATTTGTGTATAACTGAGTTCAAATCAGACTCAGACATTTACTAGCTCTGTGACTCTAGGCAAATATTTAACTTGTTTGTCTCGGTTTTCTACCTGTAAAATGAGGGTATTCTTAGCACCTACCAAGCGCTATATAAGTGTGATTATTATTATTGCTGTTGTTATTACATCATATTTTAAGCTGAGACCTTGGATGATTCATTCCCCAGAAAAGCCTCAGTTTTCTAAGCTATAAAATGAGCAGTTAGATCAGGTGATCTCTAAGATCTCTTCCAGACCTCACTTATGATTCTGTGAAAGGAAAGACAGAGATACCAATTTGGACATTTTTAATTCGCATGGAAAAACAATGCTGGGATCTGTTGTTTGTTTGTTTAAAGCAGGAGGTAAGGACAAAAGACCCGTAAGAATTCTGGTTTTCTTGCACTAAGCTCCCTCTTCTGCAGCCAAATTCAATACAACCTGCATCACAACACATCTGTGCACACAGACCCATATATTTATTCAATGAGGACAGTGGAGAAAGCATTGGATTTGGACTCAGAGGACCTGGTTTCAAACTTCAGTTGTCTTAGCTACTGTGTAACCTCTGATACGTTGACTAATTTGGAACTGTCTTCTGGCCCTTAGTTCTGATCAAGGGAGCATTGCTCTGACTGCTCCCCAACACCCTTGCTGTAGTACCTCAAAAGGCCTAATCATCATCACACACCCAGAAGTTGGGCCTTTACTCTGCCCTGCCCCTGGGAAAAGGCCCACTGTGAGCACTCTAGCCTCTTGACAAGTTCCTCCCACAGGGATTCACAGGTTCTTAGACTCTTACAGCTAAAAGGGACCTTAATTCCCACTTAAAACACAACTCTCATCTCCAAAATCTCTCATATGTGGTTGTTTCCTTGACAGGACTGTGAAGAGAGACAAGGACTAGAAGTTCTCCTTCCTCTATGTAACCCCAAAGTTCTCAGGGGAGGGCTCAGACCCACTTGTCCTTGCAAGGCTTATAGTTCTTTTCTGGATATAATGAAAGGCTGAACAAATGATCTCTAAATGACCCTTCCCTCCCTATGTTATAAGATCCATCCAAACATGCTCTATTAGGAGACCCTTAGAGAAAAATTTCCAAGAAGCCTTGCAAAGTAGAAGGATCAGTTACCTGCACAGAATGGTCCACCCTCTGCCCTCGTCGCAGTACCAGATAAAGCGCATCTGTATCATCAACTGTGGAACGCTTCTCTGCAAAGGCCAGCAATACCCGGGCCGGTGGGATATAGAGCAGTGCTGGGATCCGATAGGTGATCCCCCCTACTCCTTCCTGATGGAACAGGGTGGTACTGGAGCAGCATGGTGTTCTTTCTTCCATGGTCCCTGGAAAAAAAGGCAGAAAAGGCAGCTGAAAGAAAGGGACAGGGAAAGAGCAGAAGAGGGGGGAGAAATGAGGAGAGAAGGAAAGGAGGAGAGAGGAAGAGATTGAGGGGGGAAAAGAGGGAGGGGGAGAGAGAATGAGAATATGAATGTGTGGGAGAATGCTCATGCCCATGTGGACACCTTATTGCTTACTGTCTCCACAGGGGTATTGGGACCTACAACACTTTTCATTTTCTTCCAGTTCACCAGTGAAGTACCTCATTTTACAGAGGCCTCTCTGACCCTCAGGGTACAGAAAGGGAAAGTGCTTTCCCTCTGTCCCACGGGGAACAAGAGCCATAGATTCAATCCAAGGTCTCCAATTCCAAATCCAGAGTTCTTTCAACCCTACCATATAATCATTGAGGATCTGAACTCACTAAGAACCAATTCTGCTGCTCTTTCAATGCCTCAATATACCATTCATTGGGCAGTCATCCTCAGTCATCCTGTATGCTAGTGAAAGATGCCTTCGACCATACAACACAAATTACTGGCAGAATCTATTGTAGCAATCTTATTTTCTCAAGTTCCCAGTCTGCTGTCTCTCCTCTGCTTTAGAAAATGTCATTTAAAAAAATCAGCAGGCTAGAAGAATTCTGTAACTCTGAAAAGTCTGCCCCAATACTAAGTACATTTTTCTACAAAGCAGCAAAGACTCTCAAAATCAGAATAGATGTCAGAGGATGTCTAGGAATTCCTATGTAGCATCCCCAGAATGCAGCCAACAAGCCTCAGTTTTGAAGACCTAGAATGATAAGAAAGTCACTATCCTACAAGACATTTTCACTTATTTTTAGACAGATCCCTTTCTCCAATATGACATTTTATGGTCTTACCATTACAGAAGACAGAGGGACTAACACTTTTCTTGGTCAACGTGCTCTTACTCTAACAATATGATATAATAACAAGTTAGGATTTTGCTGCCTTGTCTCACTGTTAACTCCTATTAAAGCCTGAAGTTAACTAAGACTCCCAGGTCTCTTCCATAGGATCTTCTTTGTAACCAAATCTCTCCCCTCCCTTAACTTGTACAGTTGATGTTTTAAACTCAAGTGCAGAACTTTACACTGATCTTGATTCAATTTGACTGTCCTAGTCTGTTAAGACTATTTTGGGTCCTGATTTTATGATCCAACATACTAGCTGTGTCTCCCAGGCTTGCATCATCTAACAATTTTATAAGCACAATGCCTTCATCCAAGTCATAGATAAAAATAACTCTTGTAATTCAAATTCTCTTCCAGCTCTTAACAGTCGAGGTCTCTGTTGTAAGGTCACTTCCTATTCAGGCATTCTATATTCTAACATCTCTTATTGCTTTCAAGAAATGTCTAGTTTTCAATTTATCTTCCTCCTCAAAAGTGGGAAAGATGAGTGGCAGCAGGGAGAAGTGGCAATGATGCCCCTTTGTGAAGTTGAAGGGGATTTCAGGAAGCTACTTAAGGGTCCCATCAATTAGCCCAGTGTGCTCAAAAGACTAAATGCCAAGTTGGGAAATAACCTCTTGGCTGGCCAGTTTTCAACTTATCTCAAGGCAAGAGGAAACTACCAATGGCAGACAGATCACGTAACTTTCCGGAGTTAGAGAGGGGATGGAAGAGAAAAAGTGTTTCAGTTGGAAAAAAAAAATCTTTCAAACACACGACTTCTTATTACCTACCAAATAAAGAACTAATTCTTCTTTGTGACCTTCAAGGCCTTCTAGACCTTTCCATACTACTTCCCTCCTGGGGCCTCCTACATAGAATTTATAGTCTAGCAGGGGCACCTACATGGCATAGTAGAAAAACCACGGATTTGGAGTAAGAACACATGAGTTTGAATCTAGCCTCTGCCAGACTTGACCAAGACACTCAGTCTCTTGAGGCCTCAATTACCTGATTCATAAAAAAGGGATGATGATCTCTGCACCAAGTAATTCAGGAGGTTGAGAATCATATAGAATATTTGTATGTAAAATACTTTGTAAACCCCAAAGCACTATATAAATATAGACTCTTTTAATACTACAGGATTAAGACACATACATATATTACATGAAGAATGAAGTCCAAGCAAAATAGCACACCAGGTCTGAGGTAAACAAGGTTTTTCCCAACAATGTGGAAGAGAGGAATGTTTCCTGAAGGAGATGGCATTTGAAGTGAGCTTTAAAGGATGAGTAAGAATTCAACAGGCAATACAGAGGGAAGAAAATTTCCAGGCACAGAAAACAGCAGCAAAGGCAAGGAAGCCTTCTCTCATACCCTTCTACATCCTGTTATAGTGAACTATTCTTTGCCACCAACAGGACCTTATTACATGACAGTCAGCACAACAGAAATTGTACAGTACTACATCTTTTAGTATGTATTTTTATCTACCTGCTACACTGTAACCCAATGAAGTCAGAGGTAATGTCCCATCTGAACTTTGTAACTCTCCCAACACCTAGCTCTGTTTTATATCTGGTAGGGATTTAATTACTGTTGAACCAGTGAATGAATTCCGAGAACTCCAAGTCTTCAGATGATCTATCCAGGAAACGTGACAACAGAGTTATTTCTATATGGCACAACCGCAGGAGCTAGTCTCCCTACCTGTTCTCTCTCTTCTATACTCCATTTATCTGCCTAATGCAGGTCTTTCTATGTCATTCCCTTGCTTATAAAACTTCAATGGTTCTCTACTGCTTATTGAAATATGCTCGAGCCTAGTGTTCAAGGCCCTCTTCATCTGGTTCTAACTTGCCTCCTCTCCAGTCATATTTCGCTCCCACTCCTCTTCACACATTTGTCTATGCTAGCAAACTAGACGCATGTTGTTCCATCATCACAGTCTACCCTCTCCTGCTCCTGAACACAGCCACTCACAGACTCTCCACCAGCTACCCCTGATTGCTAGTTTAGAGTATGTTCCCGAATCCCTGCTCAAAGCCTTCCAGCTAGACAGGAGAGGCAAGGAAGCGTAATAGAAACAGTAGGGGATGGAGAGTCAGAAAAGTGTGTATAAGCTCCCACCCCTGCAACACATTCCCTGGGTGACTTTATCCAAGCTTACAGCTTCTCAAGCTGTAAAATGAAGGGCTTGGCCTAGGGGTCCTCAGAATTCCTTTCTGGCCCTAAGTCCTATACTGATCAGATGATCTCTAAGATTAATTCCAACTTTGAAATACAATAGAAGAGGTTTCTCTTGTTCACTTTCAGCTACCCAGACGTTTGCTAGAAACAATGTCATCATAAAAACAGTGCAGTGGACACATCTGTGACTTAACTTTGCTTAGAACACAGACAAAGTGATGAAGGGAACTGCTGTTTTGAACTTAAAGCTAACCAGGAAAGACCAATCAAGGATTTAAAAGAGATGGGGCCTGTTGGAACAAAGTGACCTAGAATTCATAAGAGCAAATAAAGGTCGGGCTAAGTATATCACTTTTGTGTTAGAGTAAAAGCTCGAAGATTCCTTCTTACTCCTCCCTGAAAATTCTTTCCTCCTCAAATTGTCAATAGCATTTTGCCTGAAACTCTACTTTGCACTTATCTCCCTCTCCCTTCTATTGTAGCAAACGTGCTTGGGTGGGTCTTCAGCCCTTTTAGACTGTAAATTCCTAGAGAGCTAGGTCCATGGATATCTTTGTATTCTCAGGACGGCACTTCTCAAGCTGAACTGAAATATTAAGAGTCCTCAGAGATCCTGAGCTCTCCTAAGGAGAAACTGGTCCACATTAACCAACTCCTCAGGATCAAACAGATGCAGCCTGCCATGGAACACTGATGCTATGCCAGCTGTCACCTGGTTTCCTCTTCTCTACTTCCCCCATCCAATTCCCTTAAGAACCAAAACTAAAATTTTAAAAACATGAGATGATGCTTTGGGAGATTGGAGACAGAGGGAAGAATAGAGGAAGAAGCCGTGGCTGGGCACAAACTCAAAGATAATTGCATTTCACAAGCTAGCTGCAGCCTGGGAGCAGAAAAAGTACTGAACTCAAAGAGAAATTAAGTTGCAGTGCGGTCTTCTAGGTCTCAGGTTCTCCAAGAACTAGGGTCTTAGCTGGTATCTAAGGCACTCTCTATTCTAAGGGCCCTTCTAGCTCCTACGTTCCTGTCCCGAGGTCTAATCCGTCTCTAACTTCCTCAGTTCTAGCTCTAGAGTCACTGGCACAGCTGATGGCAGGCGGCTCTCCCACACCACCCTACTTTCTATTCCGGGCCTAGCACCTCCCCTTCCCCCCAAACTACCATATCCTTCTCTAGCGCCCTCCTCTCCCCTCGTCCCCTGCTCGTTTTCCCCAGCTCCTCCCACCACCCCCTATCACCCCCACACATCCCGCTCACCCGCAGCCCCAGGACTCCGGCCTCAGCCGAGGTAGATGAGGAGCGCGACCCGGCCTGGGGCAGGCGGGGAGAAGGGGCAGGGGGAACAGGTCGAGCGCGGCAGACACGAAGTCCTGAAAGACCCAAAGGGAGACTGTGAATACGCAGAGCAGAGGAAGAGATCCAAAAATGAGAAAGACAAGGTGGAGTGAAGGCTCGCGAGCAAAGGCAGAAGCAACACCTGCCGGAGGCCGGGGTCGAGCAGACCACCAAGCCCCAGAGCGCCGACGGGAAGCTTTATGCAGAATGGTGAGCATGCGCACAGAGAAGCAGCGTCCCTCTTGACCTCTCCGGGCAGCGGTTGGGGTAGAGCGTGAAAGGGGCGGTGCTTTCCGTGCTGAGCCTGCCCCAACTCCCCCCACCCTTTTCCTCCCGGGGCTCCGGCGGCCGGAACGAGGGTTCCCGCTTGGCTCGGAGCAAGCGTGCATGGAGAGGCCAGGGAGCGAGGAGGGCACAGGCTTGGGAAACCAGACTCCGGATGGGGAGCTTAGCACTAGTGTGATCTTGGCCAAGTAACTAAGCCTCTCGGGTCGGTTTTCCCGTCCGACAGGCAGGTCCTGGCTTAGAACCTCGTTCTTCGGCTGCTCTCCCATTGTCTCTCGGCTCATTCATTCCCTGTTCTAAGGACCTCCCAGCTCTGACGTTCCGTGTTCTAAGGTGCATTTATTCTAGCAATGACATTCTATGGTTCAGTGGCCTTCCCAGCTACGACATTCCGTGTTCTAAAGTGTCCCTAGCTCCCACATTCTGTGGTCCAATGCTCCTTCCAGCTCTGACATTCTGTATTCTTAATTTTTCGAATGTTACTGATTTTCATAGACTTAAGAGCTCAAATGGCCTTTAGAAATCATGTGTCCTTCCGCTTCATTTTTCGGAGGTCATTTTACAGGGGAAGAAACCTAGAGTTAGTGTCAGAGCAGACACTAGAACCCAAGTCTCCTGATTCCCGATATAGCACAATTTCTGATTGGCGGTCTGACGAGCTCCCACCATCCCCACTCCCAGAATAAAGGCCCTTGGTCCCATGACCAGCTAGCTGATGAGTAAGGAGAGAGCCCTGAGGTTTTTTTCTAGTCTTTAAGCTCGGTTCACTCCCATTCCTCTTCTGTTTTGGAAAATCTGAGGTGCCAGAACGGGCAAAATTTGAAGACAAAGATGAGGTCTCCCAGATGAGAGGCAAAGGTAACTCCAGCAAAGCATGGCCTTCAGCAGGGCTCTTAGGTCATCCTGCCCCAATTCAGCTGACCTCCCTCCACTTCTTGACAGGACAAATCTGTTAAGGCTGCAAGAGCCCTCAAATGATCTAGTTCAATTTGCTCCTTTTAAAGTAGCAGCTCAGGCTCAAAGGTGACTTGAAAGGTTCCGTCCCCCTTACTGTGTATAAAATAATCTACTCAAACTCCCTTTCTTTTACAGATAAGAAAACCCAAGCTCAGATGGATAAAGGACCTCATCCAGGAAAAGTGGCAAAGCAGGGAACTGGATCCAGATGTTGATGAGTAAGGCCTAGTGCTGGCTCCTCTCTCCCTACCCAAGGTCAAGTCCCTGTCTGCTCTAAATACTAGGAGCTTCAATTCCCACCTGTCAGTGGACAGCTCAACAAAAGCTCCACACTGACACAGGCTGATCTTTCTCTGCCATTAAGACACAACACGTTTGCATCTCTTCTTTCCTTTTATTGAAAAAAATTCATTTAGAAAATGGCAGTTAATAAGGGACACAGAACAGAAATTAAGAAACTTGGAGAGTTGGGGGTCAGGGGTGGGGGGAAGCCATAGAGGACATAAATCGAACTAAAAATGCCACTGACTGATTTGATTGGTCAAGAGCATAAAACCTGGTATCCCAAAGGAGGACTTCTCCTTCCCCTGGGCTGTTAACAAATTAAAGTGATGGGTATCGTGTATTATTTATTACTTTTTAAAGCCACCTCCCCCCCATTCAGTCAAATAAATACAAAACTCAAAAGTAGGTCTGTGATTGGAAGCTGTTGTATCCCAAAGGTTTTGTCCCAAATCCCTGAAGGAGTCCGGGCCTGGGATAAAAAGTGATAATAATAATGGACAGGTACAACAGTCAGCATTATGGGGAACAGGTTAAAAAATTTAAAAGGGGCAGGGCTGGCAGGAAGCTGCTGCATGGTATGAGCACTGCCAGGTACAAAGGAGGAAGTCTACAGAGCTTCAAGCAAAATCTCCTTCCCAAAGTCCTTGGTAACTCAAGAGTCTTTCAATCCAATCAATCCCAAAGGTCAGAGAGCAACCGTAATGACAGGTTAGAGCAAGGCAGCCATACGGACTGGGTCTGACCATTAGCTCGCTCGCTCAACACTAGCTCCCAGCTCCTGGTTCCACTTTAAAAAATCCTATTGATCCAGAAGGGACTAGGATTTCATGACAAAACATGAGACATTTTAAGCATTTTTTATTTTACTCTAGCTGTTTTAGTTTCTGGCTTGTGGGGTGTTTGTTTCCGTTTTGTTTTTGTTGTTTGTTTTGTATGTGTGTGGTCAGTATGATCCCAGCAGAAAAAAGGCTGCTCCCGGAAGGGTTATTTCGTTTTCCTCTCCGTGGCAAGACTATCGTGAAGCTTGGAGATCTCAGGCTCGTAGGCCTCCATGACCAGCATCCCACTGTTGTCAAAAAACTTAGCGATGGATTTAGTGAACTCTGCTTCCCTCTGCTGCTTGGTTTTCCCGCTAATGAAGGTCAGCTTCAGAGTGTACTTGTCATCAAATCTAGGTACCAGGACACAACACACAGAATTCAGGTTTGGTAAATATTCATCAAGAATGAGTGGCATCTACTACAGATAACACCTGGTGTCCCGCACATCACAATGAACCACAACGAATATTTGGGTAGATTTTTTACAGTTTACAAAGCACTTTTTTATCTGGAGTAGCCACACCACATGAGGGACATTTGTACTACTGAATTTAATGAAGAAGCACAATTAAGTGACTTTCTGTGGTCACACAGTTAGTAAACTAAAGTCAGGACCACCTTTCCAGGTGATTTTTCTTTTCATTGTTTTAAAATCAACTTAAATATCAACAAACACGGACATTTCAATAAACAAAAAACAAAAAAAGGGATTGCATATGACTATGAATTTCAGTTAAAAGCTTTCTCAAGAGTTTATATTAAATTAGCATGAAAATAACAAGACTGCTCTGGGGATCTGTGGGATTTGCTGCACTTCCTTGTATGGTTTGGCGTATATTTTCACATGTTTCACTGACGCCCCTTTTTTCTTTTATTTATTCAGCATTATTCACCAACTGTCTCCCCGGATCCCTCTAAAGCAGAAGCAACCCTCCCTCATCTCCATGTTCTCTTTGTTCTTACTGTCAGGGCTCCGCCATCAAGGTCTTTCCAGTAGTAGTTAGATGGATACAACAAACTTAAAGATCAGTGATTTCACTGTAAAAGCTCCCACCACTAACCTCATTTGATCTTCACGACAACCCTGGAAGGTCCCTGACATCAACAAACTCCTATATAAAATAAAACATGCAGTGTGGTGTAGCTGGAAGAACACAAGACTTAGAGGTGAAACCTGGGTTCAAATCCTAGCTTTTCTACTTAATACCTATGTGACCATGAGCATGTTACCACATTCCTCATGCGGTGTATGTGGTGCTCAGGCAGGACCAGCACCTCTGCTGGGAAGACTTGCCAAGCTCTTTTCAGGGCTGCTCATCCACCTTTGGTGTCCACCTATCACCCAACTCTTACCTGGGGTTCCAAGAAGCTGCAGCATGCACAACAGCCATACCCTGGCAAAAAGTCTCAGCAGATGGGCTAAGCCAGGTTGAGAGTAAATGACAGCCTTCAAAGCCATCAGTGAGTTAGGGGGGTATCTACCCTAAGCATGTGAAGACTTTCCCCAGTGGAATGGGTGGGTAAGAACAATCTGTTCCTATGTCCAAGGAGGCAGCTGAAGCAGGAGTTGTAGAGCACTTAGAGCTTGGTCAGTCACAGAAGATGCCAAGGTCATGCACTGCATCCCAGGCCATCCCTAGTTGTCTTGACTTTTATTCTGCCGCTGGACTTCGATGACTTAGGAAGAGAGTGAGGCTGACAACTTTATCCAACTCTGCTTCACTTAAATCCTTGTAAGGGAGTCAAGACATCGTCCCCTGATGTCACTGGTCCTCTTCAAAGGACAAACAACATTTCCTCATCTACCTCTCTCACACCTCACCCAACAATCACCATTATCACCCTTAAACTAATTAGAGTTGGCCACTACGTGGCACACAGTGCTAGGCCTGGAGTCAGGAAGACAAGTTTAAATTGGGTTTTAGACACCTACTTGCTGTGTGACCCTGAGTAAGTCACTTAACCTTAACCTTAAGCCTCAGCTTCCTGAACTGCAAAATGATGACAATAATAACACCTATCTCCCAGGACTGCTGTGAAAATCACATGGGATAATATGTGTACAGCACTTAGCATAGTGCCTGAGACACAGCAGGAGGTAGATAGCTATCATCGTTCCCATTATCACTAATGTGTCTAGAAAAGGGATTTTTGATGGACTGCCCTATGGTTCCACTCACTATCCTTGTAATTCCAAAACCAAAAAACTTCCCAGCCATCCCTCCTCTATGTGTATGATTCTTAAAGGAAGCAATTATGTCTCTTCAGTATTTTTATTTCCAGTACTTAACACAATGCCTGGCACACTGTTTTTAATAAATGCTTCCTTTCTCTAGGCCTCACTTTTGTCAACTATAAATTTATGAGATTAGACAAGATGACTTCTAAAATCTTTTCTAGTTTTTGATCCTATAATCTACCTATGTCTGACCCATCATTCATCTGGCACTTGGGAAAGTCACCTTGTATTATAAGCTATCGTTATGTCAATACGCGTTCCCAAACTAGTTTATCAATACCCAGACTGTATTTTATACTTCTATGTCCCCAGTATTTGGCACAGAGCCCTACCTGTAGAAGACATTCAGCAAATGTCTGTGCTGGTATTGATTCAACACACACTGAGCTATGCACAGAATTCTATGCTAGGCACTGAGGGGGGGGGGGAGGGAGGTAAAAATGTTGGTGGGAAAAAGACTTTTCTCTCAAAGAAGTTACAGTCTACTAGTGGGGGAAGAAGTAGGAGAGGAAGACACAGTATATAATGAAAGTTACACCTAAGAATAGAATGGAAGTCAAAAGATATGAACACTTTTCAAAAAAGAAATTACGTACTATAATTACTATACTACAATATATTATATCATATATACACACTATATATAGTATAGAAATAGTACTATAATACTCTATATTTTCTCTCTCTTGTTTAGTAGTAGTACTACAATACTATAACTACTACTGGAAACAAAATATGCCCTAAATCACTAATACCAAGAGGAATGCAAATTAAAACAATTCTGAAGTTTCACCTCTTATTCAAATTAGCATTGATGACCAAAAGAATGAGAAAAATCAGTATTACAGGAACTGTGGGAAGATGTATGGTTTTATGGTGTCAATGGAACCATGAAGTACTCAACCATTCTGGAAAGCAATTTGGAATTCTGTAAGAAAAGTGACTAAGAATGTCTACTTCTCTTTGATCTAGCAATGCCTGTCTGTCCTGAGTATTAATCCCAAGAAAGTTAAGGTATGAAATCCCAATATGTACCCAAACATTCAAAGCCACACTCTTTGTACTAGTAAAGTACTGAAAAGAGTACGCTGTGGTGGGACAGGTGCTAGTCAGTAGGGTTCAAATCTCTCCTCAGATGCTTACTATGTGAAACTTTAACCTCTCAGAAAGGAGGAAGGAAACAGGCACTTAAGTGACTGTTATGTGCCTGGCACTGTGCTAAGCACTTTACAAACATTACCTCACCTGATCTTCAAAACAACCCTGGAAGGTTGGTGCTATTATTATCTCCATTTTACAGATCAGGATATGGGGAAACAAAGGTTAAGTGACTTACCCAGGGTCATATAGCTAGTTAAATAACTGAGGCTGGATCTGAACTCAGGTCTTCCAAACTCCAGGCCCCACAGTCTATCACTGCACCACTTTGCTGCCAGTAGAGACAATCTGAGTCTCAGTTTTTCACATGTTTTTCATAAAACGGGAGAGTAAAATTTGTACTACTGAATTCACAGGTTTCTTGTGAGGAATTTTTTTTTTTTTGCAAACTTTAAAGGGGCATATAAATGTGAATTTAAAAGAGAGGAAGTGGGAAGGGAGGAGAGAAAGGGAGGGAATGGATAGAAAGAGAGAGAAGGGGGAGAGGTAGAAAGAGAGAGAGATAACGAGTATGTGTATGTGTGTGTGAGAAAGAGAATGAGAATGGTTGGCAGTAAAAATGGTTAAAGGAAAACCTACTTCTTTATCATATAGAGAATCATAATGGACAGCTAGGTGGCACATGAATAGAGCACTGTCCCTGGAGTTAGGGGGACCTGAGTTCAAATCTGGTCTCAGACACTTGACATACTAGCTGTGTGATCTTGAGCAAGTCACTTAACCCCAACTGCCTTGCCTTCCCCTTTCCCCCCCACGCCCCAAAAAAGAATCATAAAATGAGCATACCGTTTAAGACTGGAAGACAGCTGCCAAACATCGTCAGGATCCATTCCAGATGGATCTTTTCTATGCGCTACAAGGAAAATGCTTTTCTCCTTATATGAAGTATAGATGGTCAGGATCCCCATCATGATGAAATAGGTTCAGGGTATGTTAAGGAAACAGAAAGCTATGACAAGGCAAAACAAAGACATGGAAATTGAAGAGGCCCCTGAAACTTTCTGTCTTCAGAGATGGCTGTTATGACAAACAAGTCCACCAATATCTCTGGGTGATTTCCTAATCTGTCAGATAAGGTTGGTCTCAATAATCTCTAACATCTGTCTACAATTCTACAGCAGTGTTCTTAACAGCTTGTGTTTTCTTGCTCTAAAAGCCTTATTTCATTGGCTTCTTAGGTTACACAAAGGGGTAGCATGCAGAGGGACAGACAAGTGGCAGGTATCTGCAAGAGAGGGACCAGGACCATGAAGGGACTAGAAGCCAGCTCACAGAAGAACTGGCTAAGGGATCTGTATCAGAGAAAGAGCTCTAGATTTGGAACCAAAAGACATGGGCTTGCATTTAGGCACTTCCAGTTACTAGTTAGGTGACCTTGGGGAAGCCACATTCCTTCTAGCAAAATGGAAGGGGCTGTTGGACTCAAGGACCTCTAAAGTCCTTTCCAGCTCGGAATCTCTGATCCTATGATGCTGATCTGTCAAAGGTGAATTTATGGCTCCTTCCTAAGATTACCCACTTTAATCTGGCATGAAACCAGATTTCTGGAGACAAAATACAAATTTCTAAGCATTTCGTAAATCTTAAAGATTGTTCCTCACAACAACCCTATGAAGTAAATAGTTTCAGAACTATTACCACCATTTTACAGATGAGCCAACAAGAGGGAAAGTGATTTACCCAAGGTCTTACTGCTTAGTGACAGAATCAGGACTGGAACTCAGATCTCTTCAGTCCAAAAGCAAATTGCTTCTTACTCAATTTGATTTCCTTTAGTTCTCTATCCTGTTCCTTCTCTCCAGCTTAACTGGTATTCAGACCCCCTCCTCCCAGGTAAGCAGATCAATCAAGACGTTGTGGAAGAGAAAAAAAGGCAAGAGATTAGAAGGATATGATATGACACATAAGGCAAGGACTGGCTTGGATGCTGGAAAGGGGTGCAGGTAGTCCCAGACCAAAGCCACAATGGCAAAGAAACAGGAGATTGTACAGATGATGAGGCGGCCATCAATCAAACCAAAATTCTCCACATACTTGTACTTTTCTAGAAGCACCTAATGAGAAAACAAACACAAAAATAAACTGAGGAATCTGGTTAACAAGGGTATTTTTTCTTCTCTTGGTGGTGGTGGGGAGGTGTGGGGGTGTGTATGTATGTGGTATGTGTGTGTGTGAGTATGTGTGTGTGTGTGTGTGTGTGTGTGTGTGTGTGTATAAGTAAAATGCTTTTTTATTACATAATCAACATCATAGTGGGGGAAACAATGTACAATGTTGAAATAATAGATATTTTGAACTAATCAGAATCATCAAATCATGAAGACAAGGACTTCCCAAAGTCACTTAATTCAAGTTGTTTCAGGATTATTAAACTTTACATGAAAGGGTGGTAAACTACAGGCCACGGAGCCAAATATACCTGCTTCCTGCTTCTGTAAGGCCCAGGAGCTAGGAATAGTTTTCACATTTTTAAATAAAATTTTATCATATTTTAAAATGTAAGAACAATTCTTAGCTCAAGGGCCTTACAAAAGCAGACAGTGGCCTAGGACATAATCTGCCACCCCCTTCTCTAAACCATGGCAACTTCAGTGTTTACTCTATTACTTTAAGAACTTCAGAGAAAAGTCCACACACTGAGCTGCTAACCCAAAGCAATCTGATTTCAATTCTACATGCCTTGGTGATAGGACTGGAAACATAAAAAACAATACAATCCTTGCGCTAGAGAGATTACAATCTAATAGAACAGTGGTTCCCAACCTTCCTGATGCCATGACCCTTTAATACAGTTCCTCATGTTGTGGTGACCCCCAACCATAAAATTATCTTCATTGCTACTTCATAACTGTAATCTTGCTACTGTTATGAATCTATCTGATATGCAGGATGTATTTTCATTGTTACAAATTGAACATAACCCACAGGTTGAGAACTGCTGTAATAGAAGGACAGGACATATACATAAATATGTATGATACAAGGCAGAATGGGAAGAAGCAAAATGCTTTTTGGGGAAAGACAATTTTTAGTTATGGGTTACCCAGGGGAAATGAAAACATCTGAGCTGAGACCTTGAAAGAAAAGAATTTCAATACAAGTAGGTGTGAGAGTTAGGAAATACATGCAGGCTGCAAGCAGTTGTATTGAGGTACAGGGAACTGTCAAGGAGCTGGAACAAGCTGGGTCATGTGGAATTCAGAGCATTACTCAAGGTTCTCCCACGTGTAGGTTACCAGGTGTTCCAGATTAGTGTCTCCACACCCTGTGGCCTACATGCCCTTGCACCTCCCCTCTCACAATTTTGTTCAGCTGGGCTCTGTCACATGTGGTATGTGGATCTGGGGTATATATGAGGCCTAAGCCTTGGGGGTAGTTTGAAGTCTGCCTTAAGGTCTGGCTGTAAGGCTTCCCCATGGAGAAGACTCAATAAACTTTCTCTGCTTGCACCCCCTGGCTGTGACTCTTCTGTTCTTGAAAATGCAGTAGCACCTACTGGAGTGAAGTAAGTAACTGGCTGCCCCTGCAGGCAAGTTAGGGTACTCTGACAGAGAACTCTGACAGTAAGGGAGTATCTCTTAGGCATATGGGATAGCCTTCATGAACGCATAGAAAAAGAAGGAAGCAAAATAAAAACTAGGAACAACTTACTTATTCCTGGCTGGAACATAATGAGTCCAAAAAGGGGATAGCGTACTCTTTCTGTGGTGGCAAAGAATTAGAAACTGAGGGGATGCCCATCAGGTGGGGAATGGCTGAACAAGCTGTGCTGGTACATAAACGTAATGGAATACTATTGTGCTATAAGAAATGAGGAGCAGGCAGATTTCAGCAAAACCTGGAGAGACCTATGAGCCGAGGCTAAATGAAATGCGCAGATCGAAGCACATTATTTCCTCTCTTTCCTTTTTTGGTTTCTTTCTTGTGGTTTCTCCCCCTGGTTCTAATTTTTCTTTATGGCACAACTAATGTGAAAATAGGTTTAATATGAATGTATATGTAGAGCCTCTATCAAATTACATGCCGTCTTGGGGAGTGTGGAGAGGGGAGAGATGGGGAAAAAATTTGGAACTCAAAAGCTGATGGAAGTAAATGTTGAAAACTAAAAATAAACTTATTACAAAAATTTCACCACGAAAAATGGGGATAGTGTGAAATAAATCTAGAGAGACTGTAGCCAGAGAGTAACAAAATACCAATCTAAAAAGGCTTATTTGTAATCTCTTTTGTATCACAGATCCCTCTGGAAGTCTGGCAAAGCCAATGGACTCCTCAGAATCATGTTTTTAAATGCATAAAATACACAGACCTATAAAGGAAACTAAATATTAAAATATAGTTATCAAAATATATCATTAAAAAAACAAGTTGTATTACAAAGATTATTTTGGCATCTCTATTGTCAAGGATGTATTAAAGAGGAAGAAAAACTGGAGGCAGACAGACTCGTTGGATTATTTCAAAAGTACAGGCAAAGCTACAAAGTCCTGAATTAGAATGGCAACCATGGGAGTGGAACATATTTAGAACAATTTGGCAGCTCCACTACGTGAAGACAAATCACCAAGATCCTTTCTAGCCCAGTTTCAACCTTTCAAAAACACTGGTCATCTGAGCCCAGACATACACATACACAAAAGACACACTGAAGATGGATTACTGGTTGTCTGCAGGTAGGTATTTTGAACGCTGTTAATTTTAAAAGGGAAGCTACAATGATGTTACAAAGAAGCAAGTACCTTTTTGGCAGAATCATCCAAAGAGTTTTTCACTGCAGATCCATCCCACTTGTCAATTTTTACAGGTTTATCATCAATCTTCCACTGTAACACAAATTGAAAAGTTTTACATCAAAGGACTCGGTATCCAACTGAAATTAAAATAATGTCTCCAAATGCTATGAGGTTCAATTTAGAAAACCCACAAATGTACATAATATTTGTTTACGTTTTGCCTACTGATGCTGTCTGAAGTTCTAGAGAATATAGCAGCTAAAAATGAAGTAGAAAAATAGAAAATTTTCCAACAGAAAAGTCACTATCTTCCTCTTCCTTCTTGTAGAGGGAATAAAGACTCTGAATGTTTTCCAAGGCTTACTTGCTATTTCCTGCAACACACAAAACACTATACTGTGATACAACACAGATCAATTTTATTTTTAAAAATTCAGTATTATTTTATTCTCAGTTGAGAATTCTCCCCCCTCATCTCTCCCTCCCACTGAGAAAGCAAAAAAAACAAAGCCCATTACAAATATGTCTAGTTAAGCAAAACAAATCCCCACACTAGTCATGTATTCCACCACCCCCGCTGTGCACCCCCCCCCCCACACACCCCGCATGCTTCAATCTGCACTTTAAGTCCGTCAACTCTCAATAAGGAGGTGGATAGCATTTCTTTTATCATGAGTCCTCTGGAATTACAGCTGGTCACTGGGTTAATCAGAGTTCCTAAGTATTTCAAAGTTGTTTGTCTTCACAATATTGTAGTTACTGTATAAATAATTCTCCTGTTACTGCTCACTGTACTCCATGTCAGTTCATACAAACCTTCCCAGATTTTTCTGAAGCCATCCCTTTCATCATTTTTTATGTAGTCAATCTCATTCATACACCACGACTTGTTTGGCCAGTCTCCAATTAATGTGTACTTCCTCTCCCTCTAGTTTCCAACTCTTTGCCACCACAAAAAGAGATGCTAAACACGTATTGGTACATATGGGTTGTGGGTCAGTTTCATTTTGTATGCTGTCTTTTGGAGCCTAGGAAGCCACTCTGTGAGTTAACAATCCTACCCAACCGGGATATCCATCATTACCTGAACATATGCTTTATATCTTTATTCCCTAAATCCATCGTTCATCACTACTCACTGACAGTTTGTCTCCAATACCACCTCTTTCATGTACAAATCTTCCCTGACCAGAAGATACCACTCTTTCATATGAATTCACAGAAGAAAGTGCTGGGTTCATATCCTGGTTCTGCCTCTTATTACCAATGTGCCCTTGGACAGGTCATTTCCCTTCTCTGGGACCTGAGATTCCTTATTCATAAAATAAGTGAATCTAATAAGATGATGCTAAGGTCCCTTCCAACTATAACAATTTACACACCTAAGCATCTTTTCCCTTACATTCTTCCATAATTACATGCCATCTGTATGGCAATTATTTGTGCCAGTGTCTTAACTATTTTTACCAATAAGCACTAAATGTTAGGTAAATAATGAAGAGTATCATGGCACAGATAAATAAAACAAGCAGTGAATACAAAATTAACTGAGTTTTGGAATAAGTTATTTGGCCTGGTGTTGGGGGGAAACAGGAGTGGAAGTAGCAGAAAGGAATGACTATTTGGAGCTTAAATAAAAGGGCACTTTGATCTAAGTACTTAGATAAAAGAGTACTTCAAATAATATTTCCTCAAATTGTAATTAAGCCTTAAGGTTACCAAAGAATTTCCCTAACACTTCCAGGAGGCAGAATGCAAAGTTTATCTTCATTTTATAGAAGAAGAAACTGAGATTCAGAGACAAGATTACATCCTATGTGAGAGCTAGAAATAAAATCAAAGAATTTCAATATTTGAAGAGATTCAAATACTGGGAAAGCAAGAAAAACATGAGCCATTACAAATATATACAGTAAAAATTCGCACATTAGCCATGCTCCCCTCACCCAGCCACGTTCTACCACAGAAGGAGGATACCAGATACAAACATGCCTAAGAACTGATGATCCAAGGTCAGATGGAAAGCCTTTCAAAGAAAGGAAACCCAGGACCTCCTGACGCGAACCATTCGATTTTTGGATAATTCTATTAGATAAGTTTTCCTTATCCACTAGATGCTGGGATACAAATACAAAAATGAAACAGTCTCTGTCTTCAAGGAGTTTACAATTTCACCAGAAGGATCTAGCATGTGGCCAAATCTATATAAATCAAAGTAATCTGAAGCAGAAGAGAACCTAGCAATTGGGAGCACCAAGAAAAGCTTCAAGGAGATGGCAGCTGTGCTGGGCCATGAAAAGCTTTCTCAGATAGGAATTGGTATGAAGGGCTTTTCAGGAATGAGGAACAGCCAGCAGGCTACTTTGTCTAGAATATGAAGTAGGTAAAAGGAAGCATAATATGCTTAGAAACTATAAAAGTAATAGAGAATTGAGGGATAATACAATGATTTTTGATTGTACATAAAGTAGCTGGTCAAAGTCTGAATAGATAAATAATACCAGGTCACCACTATATATAAATATATCGTCTTATACAAAATACTTATGCTACTTCTTTTTTTTTCTTACTCCCAAGGAGTCTCTTTACTTATTGAAATTACTGCCTTTGAAAAAAATTTAAAATAATCTTGTTGTTATCATTGTTCAGTTGTATCCAAAGCTTCCTGACCTCATGGACCATAGTGTCCATAGAGTTTTCTTGGAAAAGATAATGGAGTAATCCGCCATGTCCTCCTCCAGTGGATTAAGACAAACAGAGGGGGGCGGCTAGGTGGCACAATGAATAGAGCACCTGCCCTGGAGTCAGGAGTACCCAAGTTCAAATCCGCCCTCAGACACTTGACACACTTACTAGCAGCGTGACTTTGGGCAAGTCACTTAACCCCAGTTGCCCTCCAAAAAGCAACAAATAAATAAATAGATGAAATGTAAGTATTTTTTAAAAAAAGACAAAGAGAGATTAAGACCCTTGCCCAGGGTCATACAGCTAGTATGTGTCAGAGGTTGGATTTGAACTCAGGTCTTCTGGACTACAAGCCCTAAACTCATCTACTGAGTCACCTCCCTCCCTCTTGATACGTAATAATAAAATGGGCAATGACAACAGCTAACGTTTGCACAGCATTTTTAAGGTTTAAAAAGCATTTTAACATATATTATCTCTTCTGATACTCATAAATGCACTATAAAGTTAGTACTTTTATTATCCCCACTTTGTAGATAAAGGTTATTAAGGCTGACAGGAGTCAGAGAAGTTGTCCAGGCCATACAACCAGTAAATTGACTCCATGTAAGTATTTTGATAATCATTTCAGCCTTTTAAAAAATTATGGTGTAGTGATTTTTATACTGTCCAATCAAAATTCAAAAATTCTTTAGGGATCACCTTTCAAAGACATCATCTTATTTTCTACAGTCCAGTATTTCCAAATTGTAATCAGTGATGTTCTAAATGAGAATTACGTCTATGCTAGAGACATAGTTCCTCTTGAAAATCGAATATGTAATTGTATATGATAAAAATATATTGATTACATGCTGTACTTTTTTATTATGGAAACAGATGTAATTTCCTCCATTTTGTTAAAAATATTCCTGGCCATCCTTCATCCAGCAGGGAATTCTATACCTACCTTTATGGGATCTATCAATGTAGTTCATGCCCCAAAGTGTTATGTAATCAATGAGTTTGGGAAACAATGCTTTGAACAGATGCTAATTTGGAATCGAAAGCCAAATTAATTTATAAAGTTTCTGGACTGGAACTGTTAGCCTAGAAGGAAAAATGAAACTGTCTTCAAGAATTTAAAGGACAGTGAAGAAGAGTCTGACTATAATAATATTAAGAGCTGTCTTCTCTGGAACCCTCTAACTTTTCCTCCCAACAACCCAGAGACAGTAAGTACAAGTACTATTATCCCCATTTTACAGCTGAGAAAAATGAAGCTCAAAGAGGTAACATGTCTAGCCTATGGTCATATAAGGTAAGTTTCCTGACCCTAGAGCTACTAACTACTCTCTACATTCCACCACAATGGTGAGGCCAAGACACTGTTCACAGCCAAATTCCTGGAAAATAAAGTCTTCTATTCACTGCTTCAACTTCCTGCCATCCCATCTGTTTCCAACTCCACTCTACTAAAATTGGCCTCTCCAAGCTTATCACTGATCTTAACTGCTAAGCCCACTGGTCTTAATTCTTGACTTATTTGACCTATCTTCAGCCTGTGGCCCTGCTGTCCATACTGGTCTCTTCTCTTTTGGCTTCTGTGACAAGGAGGACTGTCACTGCAGCCTGGTTCTCCTATCCATCTGCTCATTCCTTCTCAGTCTCTCTTGTGCAACAACAGACCAAGTGTGAGGCTCTCTCATACTTCTATCCAGGGACCCTTGTCTTTCTATACTCTTTATTTTGGCAGGCTCATCAGGTCCCATGTTTTCTAGTATCATCTCTGTACAGATGACTCCTGAATCTATATACATACATATAAACATATATTGTGTATGTGTATACGTGTGTGTGTGTGTGTGTGTGTATCTCCTCTCTCTCTCTTTCTCTCTCTCCAGGCTCATTCAATCTCCCTCTTGCATCAATCACTCCATCCTGTATCATCAAGCACCTACATCTTTAACTGAGTGCCCCTCAGTTCCCAAATGAAACTGGTAACCTCTGCCACCCACGGCCCAAATGCCCCTCCTTCAAACTTTCCTTGTTATGTTGGGAGCACTGGCCTCCTTCCAGTCAGTCCAGTTAGCAAGCTCACAGTTATTCCTGAGTATTCTCTCTCCTTTGTCCCTCATATCTAAGATTTGCTGATTCTACCTCCACTTCTCTGGCAGTTCTTCCCATCTCTCTATTCTAAAAAGCACCAACACAATTCAGTCCCAGAGCTAGGTTATGACCTCTCCCCTCTCTGATATCCCCTTTTCCAAAATAACCTCAAAGGACAGGTGTGATCAGGTCACTCTCCTCTTCAACAATCTTCAGTGGCTCCATAATGCTTCTAGGATAAAATGCAGACTCTTTAACATGGCACTGCAAACCTTTGCAGTCTGGCTCTACCTCCTTTCCCTGACTTAGCAGCTATTACTTCCCTTCTAGCTGGCTTGGTCACATAGCCTGGCCAAGTTACTCTAGGTTTCAGTCAATGTGTTCCCCAAACTTTACAATCCATATCCTATCTCTGTGCCTTCTCCCAGACTGGACTGTAGTCACTCCTAACCTTGCTTCAGAGAATCGTTCAAGGCTCAACTCAGATGCCATCTCCTATCTGAGATTCTTCCTGATCCCCTCGCCCTCACTGCCCTCTGCTCCCTTGATCTTCCTTATATACCCTTACCCATTTTTCATGTTCTCTCTCTCTCTCTCTCCAGTAGAACAAAAGGTGTCCTACTGTTCTAATAGACCAATGTTGGAAGCGACATGCTTTTGTCTTTAAGTTCCTCAAGTTTAGCACAATGTCTTAAACTTAGTGGTCACTTGCTAAGTATTTTAACTGCTGAAGTCTACTTTGAAATATATATAAATATACAACATTATGCTGATTCCTTTCAGCAATTATACTTCTCCAGTTGGTCTGCTTCAATACTAAAAATGCTATTATGTTTAATAATGGTAAATGGCTGGAAAATGCAGCATTGGAATGAACAGCAGGACGAGAATGAAGTGCTAGAACAGCGTGGGAGACAAAGTCAAATAACCACGGCACTAAGAACACATTAGATTTGGAAGAGACCTTAGAGATCATTTAAGACACCTTATTTCTTCTCTGACAAAGTTACCAAAGTAGTAAAATAGATCAAGGGAAGGTTACAGACATAGAATATGTGGATTCCAACAAAGCATCTGACAAAGTCTTTCATGCTCTCCTTAGGGTCAAGATGGAAAATATGAGCTAGACAATAATACAGTTAGGTGAATTAAGAAACAGTTGAAATACAAGGCCAAGGAAGGGTCATTAAGGTTGACTTTTAGGAAGATCTCCAGTGGAGAGCCCTAGGGGTTTGTATTTATACTTGTATAGTTCATAGATAAAAGTTGGAGGAAGATATACAGGCATGTTTATCAAATGTGAAAATGAAAGAGATAGCCTAACCCGTAGTAAAACAGAGTCAGGGTCTAAAAAGATCTCAACAACCTACAAAGATTAGATGAATATAAGACAATTAAATTTAATAAATACATGTAAAGTTCTATACTAGGAATTCAACTCTTCAAATGAAGGTGTTAGAGGAAGGAGATAGTTAAATAAAGGTTCACGGGAACAAGACATGGGAGTTTTAAGGGATTATAGGCTAACTATTCATAAAGTGTGACTTGGCAGGCAAAAAAGCTGTGATCTTACTTTGAGTTCACAGAGGTATAGGAGGTATGAATAATAATAAGAATCAGCATTTACATAGCACTTTTGAGATCTGCAAAGCACCTGACAAATATTTTACCTTCACAATAACTCTGGGAGAGAGGTGCTGTTATTATTCCCATTTTACAGATGAGGAACAAAGGCAGAGAAAGGTGAAGTAACTTGCCCAGGGTCCCATAGCCAGTGTCTCTCTGACTGCAGACCCAGTGTTCTGCACCACAGCACCACCTAGTGGCTTTAGTTAGTACTCCTGCTTGGAGTACTCTTATTCAGTTATCATTTTGCCATATTTTAGGGAGGTCACTAGAGCCCAGACTGATTGAAGGAACAGATGTTTAGCCAGGAAAAGAGAAAGCCTAAGAGACAAATGACAATTAGCCTCAAGTATTTGAAATCACTTGGAAGAGGAATTATACTTGTTCTGCTCATTCCCAGAAGGGAGAGTTACAAGCAATGGGTAGAAATTAGAGGCAGATTTCAACTAAATATAAGGGAAAAGTTCCTAACAATTAGCTGTTCAAAAGTGAAATGGGCTGTTCATGAAGGTGATGTAGGTTCCCCCAAACCAGAAGGCTTCTCTCAGAGGCCACATGACCCACCACAGGAGGCTGGAGAGGAGCTCCTTGACCAAGTGTAGTTTAGGCAGGATGACCAATTGGGTCACTTTCAACTCAGAGATTCTGCAATCCAGTGCCCATAACCAAAAGGAAGAAACTGAGGCTCAGAGAAACAAAGCAACTTGCTCAAAAACACATAGGGAATCAGCAATGAAACTAAGCCTAGAATCCAAGGGTCTGGCAATTCTCTGGAGTATGGAATCTGTGAGTAGCAAGGACCTTCTAGGTCATCTAGTCCAACCTCAACTCAAAATAGCAATTTCCATCTATACTTACAAGTCAACCACATTCTATTCAAAGACTTTTCTTGACAAGAAAACATAAAACTGGTCCTTCAAGAATGTTTTTTTCCTAAACTATCTATTTTTCAAATACCTCCAAACAGTAAAGTCCCTACTACCTGCACATTTCCAACAAAAACCCCCCACCACAACAAAAAATTCACATCTGCAAAACCACAACTGGAAGCAAATTTGTATTTTAAATTCAATGTCTAAAACCAGGGTGGAGGAACCTACAGCCTCAAGGCCACATGTGGCCCTCTAGGTCCTCAAGTGCAGCCCTTTGACTGAATTAAAACTTCACAGAACAAATCCCCTTAATAAATGGATTTGTTCTGTAAAACTTGGACTCAGTCAAAAGGCCACACCCAAGGACCTAGAAGGTCACCGGTGGCCTCAAGATCACAAGTTCCCCACTCCAGTCTAAAACAAAACTCATTATATTTCCCCTTAAATCTTTCCACAATATGCAAACTTCTCTATTACTGTGAAGGGAACACCATCTTCTCAATCATCTGGACTCACAACATATATATCATCCTCAACTCCTTATTATCTCTCCCTCACATACACTGCCCATATCCAATCTGCTGTAAAGGCCTGTTACCTTTTCACCATCTCCCCATATGCTTCCCTCCTCTGACACTACCCCCACTCTGGTGATGACCCTCATTATGCCTGGGCTGTTTCAGGAGCCTGCTGGTGGGTCTGTCTGCCCTGCCTCAAGACTCTCCCCACTCCAACCCACTTTCTAGTCAGCCACTAAAACACAGGTCTTTCACCTGCTAACTCAATCAACTCCAATAGCTCCCTATCATCTCCAGGATCAAATACAAAATCCTGTTTGATAGTTGGGGCCCTTCATAACCTAGCCTTTTCCTACCTTTCCAGTTTTCTTACACCTTACTCCCTGTCACATACTCTTCAATCCAGGTGCTGTTTGTCTCATAGAGGACCATGACATGGGGAAGATGATGCCATGACTTGCAAGTGAATTAGAAGGGAAGGAGGCCTGTGCAAGGTCACCAGCCTCACTTTCTCCTCCAGAGTCACCTGGGTCCAGTCCAGTGGCCAGATATAGATCAGGATGACTGGAGATGGCCCCGATTCAATCCAGTGACATTAACCTCATTGGCTATTCCACAAACAAGACACTCCATCTCCAGGCCCAAGGCATTTCCTTTGGCTGGGCCTGATGCTTGAAATACTCTCCCTCCTTATCTCTGCCTGAAGCCTTCCCTGGCTTCCTTAAAGTCCCAACTACAATCTTACCTTTTCCAGGAAGCTGTTGCCAACCGCTCTAATTCCAGTGCCTTCCCTCTTTTCATTATTTCCTATTTATCCTGTATATGTCTTGTTTACAAACGTGTTTGCTTGTTGACTTTCTCGAGGTCAGAGATGGTCTTTGGCTCTTTTCACATCTCCAGCTTTGCACATGCACACTTACACATTTATTGAGCTCGGGGATCCCCCTCGGCCTGCGGCTGATGGCTGAGAGCCTGCAGCCCAGGCAGAGGTGGGCCAAACATCCTGCTCATAAGTACACCTAGGGTGTATATCCATTAATGTGGGTGAGTTAGCACAAGCACAGTTATATGATGGCTTGGACGAAGAATAGGAATGGTCCATTTTGGATGAAAGAGCAGCTGATGAGTTAGAAAATAAAACGAAAGAAGGTAGAGTTACTGTTGACTACCATGGCTGTGACTTCCCCAAACAATGATTTCATATTGTTTTTGAGCTTCAAACAGATCATTCCATATTACATACAAGATTTGAAAATGGTAAAGAAACTACAGGGCAATATTTAGTGTGAAATTTTCCAAATTCTTTGTGAAGAAGCCATGGCCTCCTATATGAAGCAGTACACTAGAAAACCAGAGAGTAATTTAGATCAGATAATGAAATGGATTAAGGAGTGGCTGAAAGATAATAATTGAACCTTGAGGGGAAAGCATAGATTTCAAAGCTTACCACCTAATGTTACATATTTTCTTGATGATCTCTCCCTCCACGTGCAATAGAAATTAAGACAACACACACCAAATTTTACTATCTAAAACTACTGTAGAAGTAGCAGGTGGACAATATATAAAGTTGAGTTATGGCTGAATTAATTTTTTTCTCCATGTGAAAACCCCCAAACACAATGAACAAAGAATTAAGGAGTTTAGGAAATATTCAGCATTCTCATTTAATTTGGTTTACTGCTAAAGAGTAAGTAAATTTGAAAAAATACATGGAAATTTTTAATAGTTGACATACAAAAGAAAATGAAAATTAAGAGAAATTGCTGACAAAAAGTCTAAAGACAAAGCTATAGATATCAAATTAAGTGTTCTATTGGTGGTGCATTGCTGGGGTTTTGTTTTGTTTTTAATCTTGAAAGTTGGTTATAGACTAGGATAATCACAAAATGAATGATAAGATCTTTGAGAAAATAGCATTTTTTTTAAGTACGAGGGTTCACTAAGCTCTTTTGCTTATAAAATCACTGCTGATCCTAGCATAAGATTTGTCTCTATAGAAGAATAAGCCAATCTTATTTTCCATATATAAAATAGAAATAGCAAAGCTTGCTATGCACCCACGGAAACGGTAAATATTAACTTACTGCTTGACTAATTTCAGTCTTGCTAAGCTACCTGATAATGTTTTGCTACCTTTTGGTGGTGGAATCTGAACCCAGGTGCTCCGGACTCCAATTCCAGCACTCTACTATACCATGGCTTATTCTTCAAAAATTACCATAGCTAACATTTATATAATACTTTAAGGTTTGTAAAACACTTTCATACACTATTTCACTGACCATAACAACAACCCTGGGAAGTAGGTGCTATCATTAGCCCCATTTTACAAATGAGGAAATTAAGCCTGAGAGGTTAAGGGATTTGCCCGTTGGTGTCTGAGGCAGGTCTAACAGACTCCCTGAACTATATCTAATGCAGAACCTAGCTATTTCATCTCTGAAGTTTCTTTAAGGGTCAATGACTTTGGGACTGCTAGGCGGCACTGGCCCTGAGTCAGGAGGACCTGAGTTCAAATCCGGCCTCAGACACTTAGCACTTACTAGCCACGTGACCTTGGGCAAGTCACTTAACTCTGATTGCCCTGCCTTCCCCCCTCCAAAAAAAAGTCAGTAACTTCCATTTTCTTGGGACTCAGTTTGCTGATCTGTAAAATAAAGGGTCAGGCCCTGATAATCTCTAAGGTCCCTTTCCAGTGCTAAAATGTCATGATTTCTATGATTCTAGACTTAACTCTACCAACAACTTTGAGAGATATCAGCAAAAAGATAATCCAAGACTGGAAACCTGGCTGAGAAAGTCACAGGGAGGGAGTAGACTGTCCTTAACAAAGCCGAAATACTCTATTTTATCAGTTATCCTTAATGTATGTAGACAATGTTCCTTGGACGCATCATGTACCTTACTTGAGAGTCTCCTTCGACCATCTAAGTCTTATTCTTTGTCCAAGATGTAGCACAAATCCCTGATAACTCTGTGAAGCCTTCCTTCAGCCATCAGGCACTCAAGAGAACTAATGAATGTTGAGCTGGATTGGGTTTAGGGATTAATTTCTCCAGTATCCTTATTTTTTTGGATAAATAAACTGAAACCTAAAGACAGGAAGTCATTCATCTATGGCCAAACGGCAAGTTAGTGATGACCAAGCCTGGTCTAGAACCCAGTAATTCCTGTGGTCATGCAAAGATGATTTACATTTGGAGCCTGAGGTCAAAGCTCCAATCCTACCTCTATTTATTCTTTATATAACCATGACTAAGTCACTTAAGCTTCCTGAGCCTCAGTTCCCTCATCTGTAAAAAAGGGGGATTGGACTGGATTAGGTCTAAAAACCTATAATTTTTTTTTTTATTCTAAAGCCCAGGCTCTTCAGTCACAGAATTACAAAGATGAAAAGGAACTCAGAGGTCATCTAACCCAATCCCATTCAAGGCAATTCCATCAACAACATGACCAATAATTGGTTATTGCACTCGAAAACCTTTAGTCAGGCCAACTCACTTTTGAGCTGTTCCTTAAAGAACATTCTCTCTTAAACATTCCATTATTTTTTAAATATCTCCATGAAGACATATTCTAACCATAGATATACATGTGTGTATGACTACATACATATATAAGTAGAATATAAATCCTGTACTCTCCTGGTTTTCTGGTTATGTTTATGTACATGTGCATGCATACAGAAGGTTCTCTATGTTAATTTCTCCTAGACAGTAGGAAACTAGTATTAGATATACTCTGAATATTGTCTTTTTGAGGTTTTCACAACACTGCTCTTTCCTAGTTCTCCTCCTGTATTACTCCTCAGTCTCTTAACTTTTTAACCGTCATGTACACCCAAGGTTCTCTCTTTACAGTCTCTTTCCTGGCGAACTCATCAGCTTTGATAGGTTCAATTATTATCTCTATGTAAATGACTCACAAATCTGTATGTCCTGCCTCAGTTTCTCTCCTGAGTTTCAGTCATATATCAAGTGCCTACTGGACAATACAGCCTCTTAAAATTTCAAAATCTCCAAGTCCAAAAGACAACTCATTATTATTCTCTTCATTCACACTACTGTGGAGCCTCTGGAAATTACTACGGAAGGCACCAACATAATTCCAGTCACTCAGGGTTACATTACAATCCTCAACTCCTCTCTTTGCTTCATCCTACATATCCAGTTTCCTAATCTTCCTATTTCTATCTCCACAACCTCTCTCACTCTGTCCTCTTCTTTTTACCCATTGCCACCACCCTGGTTCAGGCTCTGATCACCTCCTGTCTGGACTGTACCTGCCTTCTAGCCTAACTCATGTCCTTGACTCAGGCTTTTCCCCATTCCACTCTATACTCCACACAGCTGCTAAAGTGATTTTTCCCTAGAGTGCAGGGATGACCATGGCACTCCCCTATTTAAATGTCAATAGCTCCCTATGATTTCTAGGATCAAAAATAAATTCCTGTTTGGTCTCCAAAGTCCTTCATAACCTGGCCCCAATTCAACTTGCCAAATGTGCTGCACACTATTCCATTCACACATTCTCTGGTCCTATCATTATTTGTCTTCTTACTCTTCTTCATATGCAACACTCTGTTGCTCATCCCTGTGACTTTGCTCGGGCTGTCCTTTATGCCTATAATGCACTCCTTCCTTACCTCTTTGGATCTCTTATTCCCTTCCAGTCTCAGCTATGATCCAAAGCCTTTAATGACCATCTCCCACCCCTCCAGCTGCTAGTACATTCCCCTACACAAAGTGCGGTGTATTTATTTGGTACATACTTACACACACATGTTTTTTCCCTTTGTAGAAAGTGGGTTCCTGGAGGGCAAAGCCTTTATCTTTTGTCTTTACATCTCTAGTACCTAGGGTGCTTAATAAATGATTGATGAGTAATAATGAGGAAATCAGTCTGACTGAAGGACAGGACTGTTGGGGAGCAGTCACTGTGTAACAGTCTGCCTGCTAAAGGCTGTCTTCTTTTTTCCTTCAGAGAGTCCCTAAGTCACTGGCTAGACACAAGGGTCTGTTTCTGTAACTTACTCTTATGAATTTCAATCCAAATCATCACAAAGACTGCAAAAGCAGTCTTGATGAGCAAAAACATTGAAATGGCCTAAACTCAGAAGTCACTAGACAAGTTCTGGGTCAATCCCCCCACCAGAAGGAAGGTTTCAAGGAGTTATTCTGAGCACAAAAACATGTTATAGCTTCACAAAGGACAGGATGGACTCAGGTGAAGGGAAAGGAACCCTGAAAGGGGAACAGTAGAAAAATGAATGAGGAAGAAGAGGAGTGAGGATTTGGAGGGGAAGATAAAGAGAACAACATGGGAGGGGAAGAGGAGGAGGCTGGGGGAGAAGAGAAAGGGAAGGGCCAAGAAGAGCAAGTGAGATGGAGAGGACTGAAGACTGCTGGTGAAGGAAATGGGTTAAGAGGGAGAGACAGGAGGAGAAGGGGCAGGAGCGAAAGGGAGGAAGCAGAGAAGATGATGTAGGGAAAACGGGGTACAGATGAAAAAGGGAAGAAGGGGTAGGGAGGAGATGGGGTGTGGGGATGAGAAAGCAGAAGCAGAAAGAGTAGACAGGATAGGTGAGGAAGAGTGGATGGGGAGAAAGAGGAGATGAAGTGGGGGGATGAATAAGAGGCAGGAGGAGATGAGGGTGGGAAGAAGGGAGTAAGGAGGAGGAATGGGTAGAGGAGAAGAGACAGGAAGAGACAAGATAGGAGAGGGAAAGAGGAGACAGACGGAAATAGGACAGGGACAGAGGAGATGAAGTGAAGAAAAAGGTAGGGGGTGGGGACGGAATGTAGAGAGAAAGGGGCCAGAGGAAGAGACAGGGTTGGGGTGCAGGGGAGAGAGAGGAAGCAACTGGCTACGGAGGGAGAGAGGGCAGGAGGAGCTGGGGTCTAGAGGGAAGAGGAGGCAGGAGTAGATCGGGTGCAGAAAGAAGGGGCAGGAGGAGAAAGGGAGTATAGGGGGAGGGGGGCAGGAGGAGATGGGAGTATGGGGGGAGGGGGGCAGGAGGAGGAGATAGGTTGCAAGGGGGAGAGAAGAGGGAGAGCGGTGAGAAAGAGGGAACCGGGGTAAGGCAGCGGGGGGAGGGGAGGAGGGGCAAAGAGCAGGCTCGGGGGTCGGAGTCAGGTGGAGAGATGGGTGGGAGAGGCTACGGACTCAGGCCCCCGGGGAGAAGGAGGAAGGGCAGGGACTGGGCGGAAGAAGCGAGGTCAGAGGTCCCGGCTCAAGCTATTACGGCCAGATCCGGTCTCCAGGCCAGGCTCCTCACCTTCTCCAACAGCCCGCTCTTGTTGCTGCTGACTCGCCCCGGGGGCTGAGACGGCGGGGCCGATGTCCCGGTCGCAGCCGCCGCCGAGGGCAGCGGAGTAGCCCCAACAGCGGTCGCCGCAGCCATCTTGTCTCTCTCTCCCTCCTCTCCTACTTGTCTCCAGCCCATTGGCTGACGCCGACGCCCCGCGCGGGGGCCGACGGGATCCGTAGTTCGACTGACCGCCAGGAGTCGGTGGCGGAAGCGGGCCGCGGGGCATCTTGGGATTTGTAGTCTCGTTCAGGCCGGGCCTCTGGTTGCTGGTGACCGGGTCCCGTGGCGTCCCGGTTGCTAAGGGGAGAGAAAGGGAATGGCGCGGCAGACGAGCAAGCCCGGTCCCGACCCGGGCCCCGGTTCCGGCCGCGGAGGAGAAAAAAGCGACTGAACCACTGAACGTCTCCTTCCCGGGAGCGTGGTAGGAGGAGGAAACGCTGCCGAGTCAGGTGCGGCTGGAAAGTTTTGGGAGTTCAGAGGTGAGGAAAAAGCGGAGGGGCCGCGGAAGGGGAGGCGATGGCCCCAAACTGCGTCTGTGATCTTGAATTCTCTGGCCCAGCCTAGACCGGTCCTGCTCCCCCGTATCTCATACCTCCGAGGTGGTCTCGCTAGCATTAGACCCACCTTTGCAGTAGTGTAGGCTGTGTGACTCCGGTCTTTCTGACAACCTTGCCACCTGGTACTGACTGGCCTCCAAAGCCCTTTCCAACCTGCCCCCACCTGCCTTTTCAGTCTTCTTACACCTTAGTCCTCCCCCGACCTTTACAGGGTCTCTAGTGACCGTGGCTTCCCTGACACTCCAGCTCCTGCCCATGCCTTTTCCCTGGCAGTCCCCCATGCCTGGGATGCTCTCCCTCCTCCTCTCCCTCGCTGGCTTCCCTGAAGTCACTGCTAAAGTCTCACCTTATGTTAGAACTCTTTTCTGCTCCCCCCCACCCCCACTCAGGTCCTTCACATCTCATTAACACTGCATATATCTGGTTTTACAGTTATTGGCATGTTATCTCCTCCATTAGGATGTGAACCCCTTGAAGGAAGGGACTGTGTTTTTGCTTTTCCTTGCATTGAGTTTAGCATAGTGCCTGGAATATTATGACATGATCAAAATGTTTAGCTACCAAAGGATTTGTTTCCCTATTCTCTGAGTGTCAGGTAGACCACAGAAACCTTTAGTTACATAAGAAAAGGTCTTACCTGTGCAGTGAGGTTTTAGAAGAATTCATTTTGATTTTAAAGTGCTTAAGAAAATATTTATTGACGAATTGTCTGGCAGGTTGGGTGCCCTGGGTACTATCCCAGGTGGGTGGGCACTCAAGAGCCCTCATCAAGGTATTGATAACTACCTTTTGATAGTCACTTAGAGTACACAAATAGTACAAGACAAAGGCAAAACATCTGCCCCTGTAAACCCACACACAGTCACACAAGTACTGAGTGCCAGAGGGAAGATTAATGCCCACAGAGTTCACAATTGGAGAGGCCCACAAGTAGAAAACATACATGGTCAAGACCACTTACACCTCTACCTCTATGGGATGGAAAGGGGCACAACCCCTTGTGATATCCTTGTGATATCCCCTGTTCTTCATGGAGTGTTATGTCTCTTTTGAGTTGCATTGCTGGGATCACTGGGATTCTCCTGCATGAAGAATAAAGTTCTGAGGCATACCCATAGTGTCCATAATCTCCAGTTTGCAACTCATCTGAAATCCTGGCCTAGGATACTTCTATGTGCTTTCAGAAAGAACTGGCATCCATTACCGGTAGTCTCAACTCTGAGGCCCACCATCTTCCAAGTAGGATTCCATTTCCTGATTCTTTTCTACAGGATGTTGCCTTGTTGCTATAAGAATCCAACAGTGATATAGAGAGATATCCTAGCAACATACCGTACTGTCCCAGAGGCAAACACAAAAAGGTAAAGGGTAAAGTCAACAGCTGAGTCTTTCCTCCAGAAATGACTCTTTCTTTCTAAAGGATATCAGGCAAAGAGTTGGAAATTGAGGGGATGCCCATCAATTGAAGAATGGTTGAACAAGTTGTGGTATATGATCGTGATGAAATTCTACTGTGTTATAAGAAATGATGAGCAGGATATTTTCAGAAAAACCTGGGAAGACTTGTATGAACTGTTGCAAAGTGAAATGAGCAGAACCAGAGAAGATGGCACATAGTACCAACAACATTGTAACAGCGATCTACTGTGAAAGACTTAGATCTTCTGATCAATACAATGATCCAAGACAATTTCAAAGGACCCATAATGAAAAATTCTGTCCACCTGCACAAAGAGAATTGATGGACTCTGAGCACACAGTAAAGCATATGGTTGTTACTGTATTTTTCTTGCTTTTTTTTTGCAACATGGCTAACATAGAAACGTTTGTATGACTTCACACGTACAATTGGCATCTTCTTGTTTGCCTTCTCAATGGGTAGGGGAGGAAATGGAGGGAGGGAGAGAATTGGAACTCGATTTTTTTTTAAGTGAATGTTAAAAGGCCACCAGGGCCAGCCAATCACCAAAAGTCCACAATGTACCCTCAGTTGCCTTCTTCTGATGATCAATGCCTTAGAATTCCCTTGGGTGAAAGAACTTCACACTTTATTATCAGATTATTGAAATAATTCCTTCATACTCTATCGTTGGGTTATTTAGGAAAACTCTTTATATTTCTTTTACACTTACATATTCATCTATGTCCCTTATCATTATGTTGTTGTTTAGTCACTTCAGTCATGTGTGACTCCATTTGGGGCAAAGATACTGGAGTGTTTTGCTGTTTCCTTTTCTGGTTTATTTTTTTTTCTAGTTTTTTTTAAAAATGAGGAAACTGAGGCAAACAGGGTTAATTAACTTGCCCATGGTCACATGGCTAGTAAGTGTCTGAGGCCAGATTTGAACTAGGGAAGAGGAGTCTTCCTGACTCCAGGTCTAGCACTTTATCCACTGCATCACCTACCTGCCCCTATTTACCACCTTAATATAGTCTTATTACATATTATTGTATTAAATATTCTTCCATGTCACACATCTTTATATTATATACATTGTCGTATTAGACAGTGTTGTCCATCACACACTATAATAAGTCTTTGTTACGTGTCATGTAATAGATAGCCCTCCCCATCTCCTACCTTTATATTATAGTACAGTCAATCAACGTTCTCAACTTTCTCAGCTTCAAGCCTTCCCATGATTTTCTTAGTAACCTCATTTTCATTTTTTAATTGGCAGCCACCCACATTCCCGGGTATGTGCAGTAGAGGAAAAAAATGAGAGGCTCCTTGCCAGCAGCCTGCCTCTCCACTGCCTTCCAGCCCACCCCAGCAGTGTAGCCAGCTTTTCATTGGGGAACAAACAGTTCAACCACAGAGCTGAAAGGGAGATTTGAGATGGAAAGTTCCCCCTTTCCCTTTTTTTACCTCCAGGTTCATGCGACATTACCACCTCTGCCTTTTCCTGTCCCATTCAGTGTTGCCTCTCCTCTCCATTGCATTATATGGGTTAATTCATGGTTACTGTATTAGAAAAAGTATATAATATAAGAATTAATGTTTTCTTATAATCACAAACAGAAAAGTGTATTTTCAGCAATCTCTAGCAAATGATTATAGTTTTTGGTGGTTGCAGGAACCTAACCTCCTATTTCCCATAGGTTCAATGTATCAACATTCTTTTTTTTTTTTTTACTTTCAGGCCATTTGTTAGGAACTTTAGCCCCACAAAAGTTGAGGATTTGACTATATATTTTCCATTGTTCCCTTTTCCCTTTCCCAGTGAGATAACCTTTTATCCATTCCCCTACAGGAGGGAGCCTAGAGCACTATATACCACCTTGGGACCCACTCCCCTCTCCCCAGTGACCGGCAGCTCAGGCCCCTTCAACTTCCTGGCTACGGGGAAAATAGGGCCACTTGCAATGCTTTGGTAAGCAGGGAGTGACCAGCTAGAATTCTAGTAAGATGGCAGATGACTAGGCCTTGCTATCTACCCTGCCACTGAGTCCTAAAATCCACTTAGTCTTTCCATCTGCCCTGCTGCAGGACCCTCAGGACCTCTGGATTTTGCTATCATCCCAGTAGATGAACCCTTCTCTGTCTGTTATTTCCCCCAATTAGAACATAAGCTCCTTGAGATAAGAGACTATTACACTTTTCTATGTGTATCTGTAGCATTGTGCTTGGCACATAGCAAATACTCAATAAATGCATATTTATTCCTTCACTCAATAAGCATTTATTAAGTGTCCACGGGGTGCCAGGCACTATGTTATATAATGGAAAC
>CM053588.1:107450231-107476390 GCA_028646515.1 Pseudochirops corinnae
AGAAGTAAATCTACACAGAAAAGTTTTCTTATACGTTGGCATTTGTCTCTGAGACAAAAAGTCTCCAAAGATGTGTGTGTGTGTGTGTGTGTGTGTGTGTGTGTATTCCTGTTTCTCGATATATATATCATACTACATATAGGCTGTACTCTTCTTCGAAATAATGTTTTTAGAAAACCTGATTGTTGCCTTATAACCATGCTTTAATGAGAGAAGGACTTGGAAAGTGATGAAAACTTAGAGAAATGATGATAAAAATAAATTTATCTTTATTTGAATTGAAAGAAATATAAGCACATTTTATAATAAATATATTTTTTAAAGTAATTTTGAATAATGATTTTGGAGCGTGTATACATACATACCCATACTCTTATTTTCCTTCCAAATCTCATTTTCAGAATTTAGCCCATACTCACAAATAATTTGTATTCCAGAGTAATACATGTTCCTGTTTTAAAAGAGGAATCTTGTATACTTGAGGGTACAATCTGCCAAGATGTATCATTGCACACATTAAAAGTTTCCAAGTTCATAGGACTCTTAGAATGTGTATAAAGAAGACTGTGGAAGAACAATTTAGTGAACATTTCTGGTGACAGTGTGAGGAGTCATAGACTTATTAAAGCATTAGGGTTGAAAGGGACATCCGAATATGTATTATCAGAGCTAGAAGGAAATTTAAAGATTACCTAGTACCCTCAACACAGTGTATATTATTTACCATACAGGCTTTCTTGAAATGAAAATTTATTCTTACATATGTTGAATCCTCTCTTATGTTCTGCCATGCACATGACGTGCTTTTTTTTTTTCCCTTTCTTACTTTGAATTTAAGTTCCAGTATTTAAGTTTATGATAAAGAAAAAAAGAAAAGAAAAAAGATTACCTAATCCCTTAATTTTATAGATGAAGAAACTGAGGCTGGAGTGTTTATATGACTTGCCTAAGGTTGCATAGGAAGGACAACAAGAACCAGAAACAGTCTCATGAGTTCTGTAGCCATGCTATTGCCTCTATATCCAACTGAATATAATAATATATGTGAGAACTGTATAAGGCACTGTGCAAATGCCAGGAATTATTATTATCACATTTCATTCATTCATTCAGAAGTACCACATGGATTGGAATATAAACCATCCTTTCCCTCCAAATGTGGCTTGAATAAAATCTGGCTGTGGTATATAGTTATTCTTTTCCTGTGTTTGTTTACATCTTTGTCTTTTCAAAGAGGTTTCATTTTAGGGATACTGCCAATTTTGGAGGTAGCATCTATTTGACCCTACATAAAATTTATGTATTTGTACAGAAATGAAGTAAGAGTGAAAGAATTTTCAAAGTATATAAAGGTTTTATATATGAAATATTATACTAATTGGTCCAGTTTCACCGGAGGGGAAGAGATTAATGAGAGATACAACTGGAAACAGGTTGAGACCTGGTTCTGGTTGTTGTGAGTCTTAAATGAGATAATGAATGTGAAAGATGTCTGAAAATTATAATGAAGCTTGGACTTCTAGCAAGACAGTGAAATAAAAGATTCTGGCCAAATAAAGCTATCTTTACCTTAGCCTAAAAAAAGAATAAGAAATGTGTCAAATATAGTGAAAGAACAGCAATAATGAAAGAAGAAAGAAAAGAAATTCTTGCAAGGTATTGCTCATAGAAAATGTTATGGAACAACCATTGAAAGGTTGTATTCTCAAGTCTGTGCTTCACCTCTCCCCTCCCCTATGCTCCCACCCTCTGCTATGGACTTACTGTGGTCAGTGGTTATACTAGATACTGAGTCAAAGTTTGAATCTATCTAACTGTAGTAGGTGAGATGGTGTGGATAGTCATGAGGGGCCCTGACTGAGTATTCCATAATTCAGTGCATTTATCAGCTCCCCACTAGCATTTCCACTCCAGGTCATGTGATGAATATTCCTTGCCATTATGGGCTTCTTATTCACAGAAGTGACTACAGTGATTACTAAAATAAAATTTGAAATAAACTGTAAGAGGATGAACACTAAAGCTCTTCATCATTCAATCTCAGTAAAGTCTCCCATTCACAATGACTCTATCAGACTCCTCTGCCTATCCATATGGTAAAGTTTGGGAGTTAAATCCCCATAGGAAGGTGAGGGGGAGTAGCAAAGAAACTGAGGAAATGGATAAGCAAAGAAAAATTCCTATTAAAAATAAAAAAAAATACTATGGAATATGAAAATACTAAAATAAAACTACAGAGGATGAGAATGATACTACAGTAAATCCAGAAAAGAATATAGGATAGTCACAAGGATTTTGAAAGTGATTGGAAAACCTAATAAAAGAACCAAAGGAAGAGATGTGAAATAACTATCCTAGACCAAAAGCTAGGAAACCTTAGTAAAGCAATGAATGCTCAAAAAAAGAATAAAGGACTCCAAAGTTCAACAATCATGAGCTCATTCATTTAGAGCTAGAAGGAACTCCAAAGGTCAACTTTTCATTCAAGAGATCCACCAGAGAGGTTAAGTGACATCCAAGGTCATACAGGTAGTAAATAGCAGAGTCAGGATTTGAAATAAGGACTTGTAACTCATCCAAAAATATAAGTACAATGGAAAACAAGACAAAAAAACAAACAGAAAATAATGGAAGAATATAAGAGATATTTGCCATTTAAAAAATGATCTGGAAGATGGGGCAGAGAGAATTAATCCAAGAAGACAGGCTCCTGGAAGAGTAATTTGACAAAACAGACAAGCTGTACCACATTTTAAAAAATTTTGAAAGAATATTGCCCACTATTGGAACCAAAAGGCAAAGTATATATTGATAAAATCCTGAGATCACAATCAGAGGGAAATCCCTAATAAAATTAAGATGTTTGTTAAGATAGAAGGCTCCAAGTTCAAAGAAAAATAATGACAAACAGCTAAGAGGTCACATATATACCAAAGAATCCTAATCAGAATCATGCAGGACTACCTAACAACCACAAAGATAAGAAAGAAAATATTGTAATATGGTCTATTGAAAGGCAAAGGAAGTTAGCCTACAGTGAAGAATACCATTTGGCAAAAATTAAATATATTTACTAGGGGAAAAGAACTTATAACAGAGCTAGTGATTTCTAGAATTCTTTGAGAACACACAGTTGAATAGAGACATCAAAGGGAGTTTTAACCAACAAAAAAAAACTTAAATTAAAAAAATATATTAATTAAGAAAGGTAAACATAGTTTCACAGTTCAAGAAAGCTAAGTGATGATTGAGGGGTTAATACTGAAAGAGAAAGAAGAGATGATTTTCTCCCCCTTTGGAGGGCCACCATTTTGAAGAGCCAGTCAGGGAACAAAAAGGGGAATGCTATTGTGAATATTGAAAATGGGGGAGGAGGGGGCGGAGCCAAGATGGTGGAGTAGAAGCATGAACTTGGCATGAGCTCTGGCTCCAATCACTTCCAAAACATGTAAAAAAATTACTCTAAACAAATTTTAGAGCTACAGAACCCACAAAGTGACAGAGAGAAACAAATCTCCTGCTGAAGGCAGCCCAGCAGGCTGACAGGAAGGGTCTGTATCAGTGCTGTGGAAGCCAAGGGCAGTCCCAGTGAGCCCTGCAGTTCTGGCCCCAGGGTGGCCCCGACTAACAGTGGCTGGAGCAGACTTCAGGAGAGTCAATCACCAGCAGCTGCGGCAATTTCCAGACTTCTCAACCCATAAATGCCAAAGAGAAAAAAAAGGCAGTGGAAAACTCTGTTGGAACCATATGGCCTAAGAGCAGGGTCTGGCTCCTGCCCCTGGGGTGAGAGGTAGCCAAGATGCAGTGGCTACAGCCACTGTCACATGGCTGCTTCCAGAGCTCCTGGCCTGCAGATTGTAGGGGGACAAAGCAACCATTCAGAAGGTAATCACTCTCGCTTTAACCTGCTTGGAACTGGATTGCTGTCTTGGGCGGTGGTCGTGGGGTGAAAAATGCCAGTGTGCCAGTGTGGTATCTGTAGAGAGTATGCTCTCCTCAGACCTCTGACAACATTTGTGAAAAACCCCAGTGATTTGGGACAAAGCTCTCTCCGTTCTGGAAGTGGAGTTCTACTGTGGCAAAGAGCTCCAAAGTAAAGTAATTAGCTGGCAAGATGAGCAAGCAGAGGAAGCACTATCAGCCCATAGAATCCTTTTTGGGGGACAAAAAGGTTAAAAGAGTGGAACAGGAGGAAGACAACACAGTCAGAACTCCTGCATCAAAATTTTCCAAGAAAAATATGAGCTGGTTACAGACCATGGAGGAGCTCAAGAAAGATTTTAAAAATCAAGTAAGAGAAGTAGAGGAAAAATTGGGAAGAGAAATAAGAATGATGCAAGAAAATCATGGAAAACAAGTCAACAGCCTGATAAAGGAAACCCAAAAATACACTGAAGAAAATAACACCTTAAAAAATAGACTAACTCAAATGGCAAAAGAAGCCCAAAAAGCCAATGATGAGAAGAATGCCTTAAAAAGCCAAATTTGCCAGATGGAAAAGGAATTTCAAAAACTCACTGAAGAGAGTAATTCTTTCAAAATTAGATTGGAGCAAATGGAAGCTAATGACTTTATGAGAAATCAAGATACTATAAAACAGATCCAAACAAATGAAAAAATAGTAGGAAATGTGAAGTATCTGATTGGAAAAACCACTGACCTGGAAAATAGATCCAGGAGAGATCATTTAAAAATTATTGGACTACCTGAAAGCCACGATCAGAAAAAGAATCTAGAAATCATCCTTCAAGAAATTCTCAAGGAAAATTGCCGTGATATTGTAGAACTAGAGGGCAAAATAGGAATTGAAAGAATTCACCATCACCTCTTAAAAAAGATTCCAAAAAGAAAACTCCTAGGAATATTATAGCCAAATTCTAGAGTTCCTAGGTCAAGGAGAAAATATTACAAGCAGCCAGGAAGAAACAATTTGAGTACTGTAGAAACACAATCAGGATAACACAAGATCTAGCAGCTTCTACCTTAAGGGATCAAAGGGCTTGTAATATGATATTCTGGAGGTCAAAGGAGCTAGGACTAAAACCAAGAATCACCTCCCCAGCAAAACTGAGTATAATGTTTCAGGGGAAAATATGGTCATTCAATGAAATAGAGGACTTTCAAGCATTCTTGATGAAAAAAACCAGAGCTGAACAGAAAATTTGACTTTCAAATACAATAAGCAAGAGAAGCATGAGAAGGTAAACAGGAAAAAGAAATCATGAGGAACTTATTAAAGTTGAACTATTTACATTCCTATACGGAAAAACAATAATTGTAACTCATGCGACTTATCTCAGTATGACTATAGTTGAAGGGAATATATGTTTGTGTGTATGTATACATATATTTATATGTTTATATAGGAGGGTGTATAAATGTATAAATACATATGTGAGTGTGTGAATATATGTGTACATGTTAACAGACAGAGGGCACAGGATCAATTGAATAAGAAGGGATGATATCTAAAAAATAAAATTAAGAGGTGAGAGAGGAATATAATGAGAGAAGGAGAAAGGGAGATATAGAATAGGGTAAATTATCTCATATAAAAGAGACAAGAGAAAACTGTTACAATGGAGGGGAAGAACAGGAAGGCAAAAGGGAATGGGTCAACCTTACTCTCACTGAACTTGGCTTAAGGAGGGAATAATATACACATTCAATTGGGTATCTTACCATACAGGAAAGTGGGGAGAGGGGAAGGGAATAAGAGTGGATGATAGAAAGGAGGGCAGATTGGGGGGGAGGGTAGTTAGAAGCATGCACTTTTGTAAAGGGACAGGGTCAAAGTAGAAAATAAAATAAGTGGGGAGAGGGATAGGATGGAGGGAAATATAGTTAGTCTTCCACAATATATCTACTATGGAAACATTTTGTGCAACTACACATGTACAACCTATATTGAATCGCTTATCTTCCCAGTAGAGGTGGCTGACAGGGAAAGAAGGGAAAGAATCTGGAATTCAAAGTTTTAAAAACAAATGTTAAAAAAATTGTTATTTACATGCAACTGGGAAATAAGATATACAGGCACTGAGTATAGAAATCCATCTTGTCCTACTAGAAGTCAGAGGAGGGAATGGGGGAGGATACAAGAGAGAGCAGATTGGGGGAAGGAGTATTCAGTAGGATTGCTATTTTGGAGTGGGTGGTAGGGGAAAGATGGGGAGAAAATTTGTAACTTAAAATCTTGTAGAAATGAATGTTGAAAACTAAAAATAAACCAGAAAAAATGGGGGAGGGAGGTTGGGCAAAGAACAGAGGGGAGAAGGAGGGAGAAATTTACAAATTTTTTTAATTGGAACACTAAAAGGGATTATTGGGGGGGTGTATAGGAAAATAAGGACCTCATGAACTATAGTTTTATCTGATTCAGGACAGTAAACATCTTATAAACTATACTCTTGACTGATACAAGGTGAGATTTCAAAAATAAATGAAAAAGCATAAAATGATAGAAATGCATTTAAATAAGTGGGGGAGGAAAACTGAGCTGAAGCAGTAAAGAGTAAGGAAGTGCTTTGATTGGGCAGCTAGGTAGTGTGATGAGTAGAGCATGGCCCTGGAGTCAGGAGGACATGAGTTCAAATACGGCTTCAGACACTTGACACATTTACCAGCCCTATGACCTTGGGCAAGTCACTTAACCCCAATCGCCCTATCCTCCCCCCTCCAAAAAGAAAAAAAAAACAAAGTGCTTTGAGATGGAGGATAGAATTCAAGGAAAAATTGCCTCACCTGAAGGGGCATAAGAAAAGAAATATGAAATTTATTAGAGGGGAAAATAAGCTTAACATCCATAACCACGAATGTGAATGGAATGGACTTACTTACAAAATGGATTAGAAAACAAAACTTAACTTTTTGTTCATAAAAACAACTTTTAAACTGTAAATATTTATACAAAATTAAAATGAGGCAATTGAGTAGCATTTGTTATGCCTCAGCAGAATCCAAAAAAGCTGGAATAGCAATATTGATCTTAGGCAAATCAATAATAAAAATAGATGTGGTAAAGAAAATAAATAAGGAAACTATAGTCTGTTTAGAGGCCCCATGGCTAATGGAATAATATCATTATTAAAAATATGTACACCAAATACCATACAATCTAAGCACTTAAAAGAAAATTCAATTGAATTTAAGAAAGACTTAAATGCAAGTCAATAGTCACTAGGGACTTCAGCGTCTTTATTTCAGACTGAAGGAAATTTAGCAGAAAGATAAACAGGAATGAAGCCAAGGAGCTGAAAAGAATATTAGAAAAATAAGTATAATAGATCTTTTGTAATAAATTAATGACAACCTTAAGAAATATATGTGTGTGTGTATATGTATATGTATAAAATTACAGAGCAGTTTTACAATTCCAAATTGTTTTCCAGAATAGTTAAACCAATGCACAGTTCTACCAATAGTGTATTACTACTGTGCCTATTTTTCCAGTCTCTCCCCCACTGGATAGTTCCATTTTTTATCACGTTTGCCATTTTGATGAGTATGAAGTGAAACCTCAGAGTTGCTTTAATTTTCGGTTCTCTTATTATTGGGGATTTAGATAAGTCTCTTATATAGGAGGTGTTCATTTGCATATACTCTTACAAAAAATTTTCATTTGTAACTTTTGATGGTTTTTCTTTTAGAGAATGGCTCTATTGGTATTATATATTTGTGTCAGCTTTCCTATATGTCTTATATTCAAGGTTTTTATCAGAAATATTCAATACATATTTTTCCCCCAGTCGACAGCTTCTTTCCTTATTCTAGCTCTACAAATTTTGTTTGTGTAGGAACTTTTTAACTCTATATAGTAAAAAAAAAAGTAATTATACAAGAAATTTTATTAAATATTCATTATCTTTAAACCGTTGATCCCACAAGCAAGCTTATACCTGAAGAAGATCAGTAACAAAAAGAATTGTCCTATATATAACAAAATATTCATAAGAACCCTTGCTGATTAAAAAAAATTAGAAACTAAACATAGCTATTGATAGGGAAATAGTTGAACAAATTAACTTTTTAACATAGCAGGTTATTATTATGTTGAAAGAAATTATGAAAAAAAGGAATTTGGAGAAAAATCAATCAGTTTACATTTATTAAGCACCTACTGTATACTCAACATTGTGCTAAGTACTGGGAATAAAAGTACAAAAATCAGTTTCTTCATTCAGAAAGTTTACATTTTATTGGGATCAAGGAGTAGAATGCAAAGTATTCTGTGATAAGAGATTATGCGTACAAAATAAATACTCAGTGATGGATCTAGCACTAACAAAAACTTTTTTAAGGAAGTGACTTGCATTTTAAAGGGAACTAAAGTTCCAAAAAGAAGAGAATTCCAGGCATGGGGGCCAGAGGTAGAATATTGGGCGTAGTAAGCAACAAATAGGGCAGTTTGGCTAGATCATAGAGTGAATAAGGATAGGTAATATGAAATCAGCCTGGAAAGATAAGCGGAAGCCCAATTGTGTAGGAACTTTTTAACTCTATATATAGTAAAAAAAAAAAAGTAATTATACAAGAAATTTTATTAAATATTCATTATCTTTAAACCATTGATCCCACAAGCAAGCTTATACCTGAAGAAGATCAGTAACAAAAAGAATTGTCCTATATATAACAAAATATTCTGGATTTTAACCTATAGGGAATGAGGAACCACCGAAGGAAGCTTCCTGAATAGATGCAAGACAAGGTCAGAATATCAGTTTGGTAGCTATTAGAAGGATCAGTTGGAAAGGACAGAGTCAAATGCAAAGAGACCAGTTAGGAGGTTTTTGCAGTAGTTCTGCTGAGAGGTGATCTAAGCCTGGACTAGGGAAGGCCTGATATGAGTAGAAGCATGGATATGAGAGCCATTGAGGGAAGAAGAATCAACAAGACTCAGCAACAAATATGGAAAGGGGAGTGTGAGAGTGAAGAGCTGAGGCTAACACTAAGGTTGAGAACCTGGGTGTCTCTAGGAATGGGAATTCTCTTGACAGAAATTGGGAAGTTAGGAGGAGGGGAAGATTTTGGGAGAAAGATAATGAGTTCTGTTTTGGACATGTTAAATTTGAGATACTTACGGGCTCTCTAGGCAAGTATATCCAGTAGGAAGTTGGAGAAAATGGAAGACAGGAAGATAATATTATGTTAAGAGCGTAGAATGTAGGACCAAGAGAACAATATAGACAATGATTACAATAATGCAAATGAAAACAAATGGTAGCTGAACTTGGATTAATTGCACTGACCAGTTTTAGACCTAGAGAACAGAAGATGAAACCCATCCCTTCTTGGTATCGATTGTTGCACATATTGTCAGACGCAGTTGATTCACAGTCAGTTTTGCTTAACTTTTTCTTTGTTGGCAAGGGGGTTGGGAGGGGCTCAGTGGTGGTATTAACAAATCAGTCAATCAGTCAGTAGGCATTTATTAAGCATTTACTATGTACCAGGCACTCTGCTGAGAGATTACAACAAAAGGCAAAAACATACCCTTTCTGCAAGTAGCTCAGTCTGATGGAGGAGAAAATATGCAAACACCTCTGTACAAGCAAAATGTTTACAGAATAAATGGGAGATAAGTGGCACATTAGCACTGAGGGGGACTGAGACTTCTTGCAGCAGGTGGGATTTTAGCAGAGATTTGAAAGAAGGCAGGAGGCAGAGTGTGAAGGAAGGAGAGAGTTCCAGACATCAGGAAACTTCCAGGGAAAATGTGTAGAGTCAGGAGATGGAATGTTTTGTATGAGGAACAACAAGGAGGCCTCTGTCATTGGATCATAGAGTATGTGGAGGGTGAAGTAAAGTGTGGTAAGACTGGAAATGCAAGAAGGGACTAAGTTAAGGAAGGAAGGAAGGAAAAAGGGAAGGAAAAAAGGGAGGGAGGGAGGAAGGAAGGAAGGATTTAATAAATACCTACTATGTGCCAGACACTGTGCAAGGAGCTTTACAATTATTATCTCATTTGATCTTCACAACAACCCTGGAAGTAGGTGTTATTATTTCCACATTTCAGTTGAGGAAACTGAGGCAAAAACAGAGGTTAAGTGACTTGCCCAGGATCACACAGATAGGAAGTGTCTGAAGCTGGATTTGATCTCAGGACTTCCTGACTGTATCTACTGCTGAATTCCATTTCATTTAATTTAATTTAATTTAATGAAATTTGTTGTATAATTACTTTTTTTTTTTTTTTTACTATATAGAGTTAAAAAAGTTCCTACACAGGTGCTGTATCCACTACACTCAAGGGCTCGAAAAGCCAATCCAGTGATTTTATATTTGATTCTGTAGGTAATGAGGAGCCACTAAAATTTAACAAATGACAGTAAGACCCGCAGATTAGGATGATCATTTTGATAGCTGGAGGATAGATTTGAGTGAAGAGAGACAAGGCAGGAAGACTAACCTGAAGGCTACTGTAATAATCCCAGTGTGAGGTGTTGAGAGCCGGTGTTGAAATGATGGAAGTGTCTGAGGAGAGAAGATGTTGCAAAGGGAGAAACTGACAGGACTTGGCAACTTTTTGAATGTAGGGTCTGAGAAAGAGACAGAGAAGAGAAGAGGCATCAGGATGCAGTTTTCCCCTCCCTGCCACCATGTGTCTGTGAGCACATGGTCCCTCTGTAGTTGGGTGGTCCTTCCTGATTTTGAATAAAAGAATATTCTGAATGGGAAGTGCTCAGATGCGAGTTTGGAAAATCCTGAGATCTCATCATAGATCTCACCAATGACTAGAATCAGTCCAGCAGAGTTGGTAGCAGTAGCCACCAGAGTTGAGAGTGACCAAGGTGACCAAGATATGCCCAAGAAGTGATCTTATGAACCAATTCCTTCAGCCACTTCTCATGTTTCATGGTCTTCCTTTAGTCAGAAGCAAGCCTTGTATGGCAAGGGCTACCAGTCAGCCCCAGTCTAGACTTAAAAAAAAAAAAAAAAAGAAATTGCCTGACTTTTCCCAGGATTGTCTTGGAATGGAATTTTGAAAAATTCCTTTGTAGAGGTTTCATGAAGTCTACCAAAAAAAAATGCCAAAGTTATTTATGTCCTGAATTTTTCATTTAGCTTTTTTATGTTCCTGGACTACATCTGGAATCTTCTGGAGAATAGTTTTGTTTACTTCACTTAAGTAGGGTCATTCTCAGTACTTACTGTACTATAATCCATTAATTAATAAGAAGGGCTTTGCAGGCTTTGTTTGTTTTTTTGGCCTGGAGCTATATATACTCCACTCAATCACTAGCCCATAGAAATAAAATTAAAAACCCCAAGATAAGATCATTTGAATAGGCTACAACAGTTTGGTTGTATTTCTACAAATCACTGAATGTATCATTTAAATACAGTATAGACAGTCTATGTTACATTTTTTTAAAGTAAAATTTTGTTGATATCTTTTGTTATTGCATTGACTAAATCTCTCCCCCCTTACCAAAGAGCTATCTGATATAACAAATAATATTTTTAAAGAAAAAAAAAGAAAATCAGTAAAAATAATCAATACATTGAAAAAGTCTGAAAATATATACAGTATTCCAACCCCTCTACAAAGAAATGAAGAAATGTCTTTTCTCGTATTTCTTCTTTAGGATCATACTTCTTCTTGTCATTCTGCGCCATTCACTTTCCATTGTTCTGTGGTGATGGTTTTTTCTGTTTATATTGTTGTGGTCATTGAGTATATTGTTTTCTTGGTTGGCTTCATTCAGTATCAGTTCACATGAGACTGCTCTGAATTCATCATGTTCCCCTAGGGGCAGCTAGGTGGCACAGTGAATAGAGCACTAGAATTTGGACTCAGGAAGACTTATCTGAGTTCATATCTGACCTCATACATTTACTGACTGTGTGACCCTGGGCAAGTCACTTAACCTTGTTTGCTTTAATTCTTCATCTGTAAAATGATCTGGAGAGGGAAATGGTAAACTGTTTCAGTATCTTTGCCAAGAAAATCCCAAAGTGGGATCACAGAGAGTTGGGCAGGACTAAACAACAATAACACAGTTTGTTTAGCCATTCCCCAGTTGATGAACATCTGCTTGTTTCCAGGTCTTTGCTACCTCCCCAAAAAAGTGCTCCTATAAATATTTTTGAGTCGATAAGGACTTTCTTCTTATCATTGTCTTCCTTGGGCAGTGCCTACTAATGGAATCTCTGGGTCAAGGAGTATGGACATTTTAGTCACTTTATTTGCATAATTGCAAATTGTTTTCCAAAATAGTTATACCAGTTTGTAGCTCCACCAACGAAGAACTAGTGTGCCCCTCTTTTCACATCCCCTTCCAACATCAACTATTTCCATTTTTTGCCATCTTTGCCAGTTAGTGAACTGTTTCTACATATCTTTGACTATCTATTATGGAATGGCTTTTAGTGATATATGTACACACATGTATACACACACAAACATATGTTTTAGATAATCTGTTGGTTGTCGATATGTCTTGGATACTAAATCCTTATCTGAGAAATATGATTCAAAGATTTTTTTTTCCCACTCAGCTACTTCACTTCTTAACCTAGATGCATTAATTTTGTTTGTGTAGAAATCAGAAATGATTACATGAAATTGAAAAGCTTCCATTCTAAACCAAACAAAAGATAGAGGCAATTACAAAAGATAAAATTAATTTATAATTGCTGCTATCTCTTGTTTGATTAAGTATATACCCTCCTCAAGTTGAGGAGGGAAAGAATTCCAGGCATGGGTGACAGCCAGAAAGAATGCCCAGAACCAAGATATATAGTGTCTTGTTTGTGTAACAGCCAGGAGGCCAGTGTCACTGGATTGAAAAGTATATGTCAGGGAATAAAGTGTAAGAAGACAAAAAATTTTGTTAATTATTGCATCCCCTAACATACATCTTTACCCTTTCTTTTAAGGAGAAATACTTAGTGGAGATGAAGCCTTCTGATCAGGATACAAGTCTTTGACCCATTGCCTTCAAGTGACAGTGTAGCAGAGACTTCCAGGTCATGTTACAAATAAGATGAAGGACTAAACATTTCCTCCAATCCTCAGGAACTCAAAACTCTCCCAAATAAGAATTATGTGCAAAGGTAAAGTAAATACAGCTATCTACATAAGCCAAGATACTAAGAAATCTACATCAGAGAAGGATAATCCCCAGTCCCAAAAGTGTTCATGCAGCACCCCCCCGACCAGCATGAATGTTCTGGCAGGCCAGAGTGATTCGACCCATGGTCTTGCACTCTTAAAATCTACTCAACAAATCTACTCTCATTGTGGCTATAGTTGATGCTTTCTCTCCTCTCCCTACCATTCTGTGGCAATAAGCAGAATACTTTAACTCTTCTGGAGGAGGGAAGGTGTAAAGAGGCAGATGTATGCTGTGCCTAGGGCAGAATCATGTTGTAGCAGCACTCACCCAGACAATTAAAGAGTAGAGGGAATTGAGTGTCTGTATGTGTGTAGTTCTGGGGGTGGGGGTGGGGCATTTGGGAGCTGTATGAAGCATGAAAGAAAAGTGACTAGAATCCATCTGGGGCTAGTTCTGACCTCCTAGAAGTTACTTTGGGTTGGGACTGGGACCAGCAAAAAATTCTCCACTGTGGGGAAAGGCTGAGAAAACATTTATATCTATTCATAAGGGGATCTAACATCAAAAAGGAAAGAGTCAGAATATGAGCAATAGGAAATAAGAAAAGAAAAAAGACTGAAATTCCCAAAGATCTCAGGAAAAAAACTCAGTTAAAAACTGAGCACAAGCAGACAAATCAGTAGGAAAGACTGGAAAGAAAGTTGACCACCAAGGCATTTTTTGTTGTTGTGCAATTGTTTTTCAGTCATGTCTGATTCTTTATGACCCCATTTGGGGTTTGTTTGTTTGTTTTTCGCAAAGATCCTGGTTCCCCATTTCCTTCTCCAGTTCATTTTACAGATGAGTAACTGAGACAAACAGGGTTAAGTGACTTGTCCAGGGTCATAGTAAGTGTCTGAGACTGGATTTTAATTCATGAAGATGAGTCTTCCTGATTCCTAGCCCAGTGCTTCACCCTCTATAGCACCTAGCTGCTTTCACTTTGTGGAATCCCCAAGAGACCTTGAAACCATAGAAGTATATTCTTGAATATTTCAATAGAAAAAATCTTGAAAAACAGAATTTATGTCCTTAGCCTGTACAGCAGAAATAATTAGCAGAATATAAAAACTTTAATCCTGAGTCTCTTCAAGGAAGTGAGAGAACAACAGATTGGGAATATAAAAATAGTGAAGTGGAAGATAACCTGGAAAAAGCAAAAGGAAGCAATATTGTTTTTAAAATATGATATATATATATAAGCAAAGTATATTATTCTCTCTGTCAGAACATGGAGAGACAACTTACAGATTACATTTCCCCCAGAATATAATAAGACAAAAAAATCTAGCCACCATAGTGCAAGAAACAATACAAGAAAATTGTCCAGAACTTCTGAATACAGAAAACATATTGCCAACTGAAAAAAATCTATGGATTGCCTCCAAGAAAACAAAACAAAACAAAACAACCCTATCTATCATGTAAACCTCAAGACATAGAATGATTAAATTTAATAATTCAAATGATAAATTCTACAAGCAACCAAGACAAGGATATTCAGATATAAAGGAAAGGAAATTTGAATAACAAAAGGTACCCATTGAAAACCACAGAATGGCATAAAATATTTCAAAAAGCAAAGGAACTGAGGATGCACCCCAAAGTAACATATACTGCAAATTTAAGCCTACATGTCAATGAAAAAAGAAAAGACATTCTACAAAAGAGAGTCATTTGTAACATTCCTACCAAAAAAAGAAGAATGAGCAGATTATTTGCTTTCAAAATGCCTGGGACCACAAAAAATAAGAAAGGTAAATAAATACACAAATAGCAAACACAGATGCAGTATTTGTGTATGGGAAAATAACAACAAAATGAATTATCTTGTAAAGATTATTGAAAGGGGAAGAAATCTAAAAATAGAAAAACAACTATGGGTTTTGAAAAACAACAAACAAACAAAAAAAGAAAAACAACAAACACCTGAAAGGGCTATTGAGACATTTTTTGCTTTTTGTTTTTTATTTTTCTAAAAATATGCAAGATCAAAGCAGAACATGAATAAAAGTGGTGGTAGAGGAACAGGCCTGAAATATTATCATCAGAAAAATAATTTAAAACTATTAATAACCCCATGACCCCACTACAAATGAATCCGTGTATTTTGTGGTACTAACCTATAGAATGGGAGAGCCTATAAAATGGTAGAGGTGAGATAGAAGATAGAGGAGAACAGGTGATGTGCCCTAATCAAGTCAATAATAAAAAATGAAGAAGAGAAAATAAGAATACATCTCCTTAAGATAGTGCAAAAGGTCTATGATCTTCTTCTCTTCTAATTTTTTTGTGTCATCTTTAATATTAATGCCACATATCCATTTTGAATTTATTCTGGAATATGGTACGAGATGCTGACCAAAACCTCATTTTTGCTAGGCTGTTTTGAGGTTTTCCCAGCATTTTTAATCAAATATGGAATTCTCTCCTAAATAACTTATGTTTTGAGGTTTATTGAACAGTGAGTTATTGAGTTGCACTCATTCTGATTCTTCCTTGTCCTAGACTTGTTTTCTGTATCTACTTCTCGATCTCTTATCCAGTACCAAATGGTTATGATGGCTGCTGCTTTACAATACAGTTTGAGGCCAGGAAGTCCATTCTTTTATTTAATAAAATTAAATAAAATTATTTCTGGCATATTTATGCCTAAAATGTAAAGTAGGATATTTATATTTTTCTTAAAAACAAATGTAAAATGAAGCTCCAGAGCTACCTTAATTTTCTTTTCTTATTTTTGGAGCAGGCTTTCTTATGATAATTGGACATTTATTTATGATTCCTTGACCATGCATTTACTGGAAAATAACTCATGGTTTGATAGGTTTATATCAATCACCTACATATTTTGGATATCATACTTTTATCACAGACTACAGTACTAGAATGGACATCAGATACCATCTAGTCTATCCCATTTCACAGATAAAGAAACTGAGACCCATAAAGACTTAATAATTTTTCAGAGATATGTTATACAAAGATTGTTTTCCCTAATAATTTCTCTCTGTGTTAATTTTGGTCATGCAAAAGCTTTAAAGTTTTATGTAGTTGAAATTGTCAATTTTTTTCTTTTATGATTACCCTTTTGGTTATCCCTTTTCAGTTAAGAATTCCTCCCCTCTATTCACAGCCATAGTTATGAATGGTATCTCCTTTTATTATACTATAATTTGTATGTGAATTTTTATATTTAAGTCACCTATTCATTTGAAACTTATTGTAATTTATAAAATAAATTGCTGGTCTAAGCCTAATTTCTTCCCATCTCTTTTCCAGTTTTCTTAGCAATTCCTTTTACAAAAAGAAACCCTTCCCCAGTGGTTTGTATCCTTGTTTTTATCAAACACTGGACTACTGTGTTCATACAGAAAAATTTGTTTTGATGAAGACATGAAAGATGGATTTTGATAAGCAGGGATAGTGATTGGAGAAGAAGGTTGGCATGAGCAAATCTTAGAGGTGGGAAAGTATGTAATAAATTTGGGGTACTGTCAGTAATTCAGTTTGGCTAGAGCAGAATATATATATGTATATAGATTATATATATATAGATATATAACATGCACACACACACACACACACACACATATAGGAGTAGTATAACCACTACAATTCCCCCGAATCTATACATACCTTTTGATCCAGAGGCCACTACTAGTACCACAAAGAGATCAAAAGAAGGAGAAAAATCACCCATATGCATAACATTTTTATAGTAGAACTTTTAACTCTAGCAAAGAATCAAAAGCAAAATGGGCACCCATCAAATGGGAAGTAGTAAATTTCAACACAGTTGAAGAAGTTGTCAGAGTGTCATATAAAATCCTCTTTTTCAATTTTCTTTTATGAAAATGCTTGTTTGTCAATGTTTCCTAAGAATAACAACAAAAATTTTTCTTGAATCTGACATTCCTGCCTCACACTCGTCATTTTGCAAGGATGACAAAAAGCAGAAAATGACAGTTGTCATTCTGGAAAACAGTGTGGAACTATACCTCCCAAATCTCTAAACTACACGTGTTTCTTGACCAAGTACTGCCATTCCTAGTACCCCAAAGAGGGAAATCACCCATACAAAATTTTTACTGTAGAACTCATCATTGCAGCAAATATTTGGAAGTGAAGTGGGCACCCACCAAACAGGAAATGACTGAACAAATTGTGGTATGTACATGTAGTGAAATATGTTGAAAGAAGTGTCAAAAAGTACTGAGCCAGAGGAATTTGGGAAGATTGATGTGAATTAATGGGGAGTGAAATGAAAAGAACTCTTATCTAGCACAGTGGCTAATAGACTTCATTCTGCTGAGACCGCAGGGACTAGTGACCTTCCCCAATGCCTGTCTCTTACCTGCCTTTGAGGTCTGCACATTCATTGACTCCTCATCCCCCACCTTAGCTTCCTGGAGAAAGTTGCTAATGACAGTATATTGCCTTTGACCTCTAGTCTAGGATTTCCCCAAAGAATGGAGAAAGTATAAAAGGTAATCAGTGTACAAACTTGTATCTGATATGGAATGGATAGCTTATTCCCATACACAAAAATGCAATATAGAATCAGAAATAATGGAGTCAACTAGTCAACTAGCATTTATTTAAGCTATGCCAAGAACCATGCTAAGAACTAGGGATACAAAGAAAGGCAAAAGGTGGTCCTTATTCTCAAGAAGCTTACAGTCTAATTGGGGAGAGAAAATGCAAACCATTTTGACACATGCAGGATAATTTGGAAATAATCAACAGAGCTTCATAAAGCACTAGCATTAGGAGTGATCAGAAAAGCCTTCTTACAGAATAGGGGGCTTTAGTTGAGACTTGAAGGAAGGTAGGGAAGCTAGAGGAAGAAGAAAGAAAATTCTAGGCAGTGAAATTCTTACCATCAGGAGATGGAAAGTCTAGTGAGAGGAATAACATGGAGGCCAGTGTCACTGGATCCCAGAGTATGTGGGGAAGAACAAGGTGTAACACTGAAAACGTAGGAAGAGGAGAAGTTATAGAGGACTTTATAAGCCAAGAAGATTTTATATTTGATCTTGGAAGCAATAAGGAGCCCTGGGAGTTGATTGAATGAGCAGGTGAGGTGATGTAGTGAGACCTGCACTTTTAAGATCAATTTGACAGTTGAGTGAAGTGATTGGGGAGTTACTTCTAATCTTCCCAAGAGCTACCTTTAAGAGAGTCTCCATCCAGGAACCGTTTCTTCTTCTAGTGGGTTTGGCACTTCACGTCATAGGCTCCAGCACAGCAACCAGTGTGGGTGGGTATGTGCAAAGGCACTTACCTAGCCAGAAGCAGGCAGATGATATCTCTGCATATTAAAGTTTCCATATTATCCTTCAAGAGAAGGCAAAGAACACGTGCACATGCCCCAAAAGGAAGAGTAGCCAGAACTGCTACGTACAATAACTATAACATTATAAAGAAAAACAATTTGGAAATACCCAAGAACTCTGATCAAAGCAATAACCAGCTATGACTCCAGAGAACCAGTGATGAATCATGCTGCCTCCCTACTGGCTGGCAAAAAGATGGAGGACTCAAGGAAGATGCATATGGAAACAGATTTTTGGATATGGCCTATGTGTAGCTCCTATTTCTGTCTGGGCTTATTTAGTACAAAGGGATTTTTGTTTGTTTGTTTGGGTTTTGTTTGTTTGTTTTAAGTGAGAACAGAATGGGAATTTGGGAAGAAGAAGGGAATAGTGAAAATAGTGTTACCAAAAAAAGAAAAAGAAAAAGAAAAGATGGTTATTATGGCATTTTAAAAATTGATTAAAAATTAGTATAAAAACAGGGGCAGATTAAGGAGACACAGAGAAGCAGGACTTTGGAACTAATGTGTAGAATGTGTTATTTAATTTTTTAAAGAAATAGAAACTCTAGGTAATTCAGATAGGGAGTTTCATACGTGATCCTTTTTTTTCTGTAAATGTTCATGTTTGTCAAGGTTTGCCAAGTTAAGACTAAGAAAAAAAGAGATAATTAGAAGACAGATCAAGAAAATGAATGCCAAGCTAATGAATATCATTAATCTCTTTTTCTAGATGAGGAAAGTAAGACACAGAGAAGTCAAGGGGTTTTATTCAAGGTCACGCAAGAGGTAAATATTAGAATCCAGACTAGACTCTGGTCCCTAATCGAAGGTACTTTCTTTTTTTTTTTAATTCAATTTTATTTTCAGTTCTGCATTCTCTTCTTCCCCTACTCATCCTCTGCCAATTACAATAAGGTAAAAAAAAAAAACAAAACCCAATACAATATAGTCATGCTAAACAAATTCCTGCATTGCTCATGTCCAAAAAAGAAAAAGAAAAAAAAAGGACGAAAGAAACAAAAGAAAATACACTTAAGTTTGCATTCTGAGTTTATCCATTCTCTATCTGTAGGTAGATAGTATATTTCATCATACATGAATACTTTGGAATTATGATTTATCATTGTGCTGATCAGAGTTTCTAAGTCTTTCAAAGTTAATTATCTTCACTATATTACTGTTATTGTATAGACTGTTCTCTTGCTTCTGCTCATTTCATTTTGTATCAGTTCATATAAATCTTCCCAGCTGTTTCTAGAACTCTCTCCATCATTTTCTATAGCACAGTAATATTCTATCATATTTCATTCATAAGGGATGTATGCCTTTTAACTGAGCTCCCTTCTCTTCTCCCACTTTACTAATTTACTTGGTGACCTCATCAACTACCATAGATTTAATGACCATCTCTATGCTAATAATTCTTAAATGTCCTTATCCTGCTCCAAACTCTTTGCTGACCTCTAGCCTCACCTCTCCAAATGCCTTTCAGACATCTCAATCTGGATGTCCAAAAGACATCTTAAACTCTATATATCCAAAACAGAACTCATCTTTCCTTGGAATCTTCCTGTCTCCTACCTTCCTTATTACCATAGAGGGCAACACCATCTTCCCAGTCCCTCAGGCTTGAAACCTAGATCTCATCCTCAATTCCTCAGTCTTTCACTCCCATCCCCCTCCCCACCACATATCCAGTTAGTTGCCAAGAAATGCTGATTTCACCTCTGGAACATCTCCCCAACACACCCCCTTCTATCTTCTCTTCTGATACTGCTACTACCTGGTGCAGGCCCTCATCACCTCATGCCTGGATTATTACAGTTCCCTGCTGTTGGGTCAGCCTGTGTAAGGTCTCTTCCCAGTCCAATTCATCCTTCAGCCACTACAGTGATTTTCCTAAAGCTCTCTTTTTAAAGTTATACATGTGTAGTCGTGCAAAACACTTCCGTAACAATCATGTCGTGAAAGACATAATTATATTTCTCTCCATCCTATCCCACCCCCCTCCACCAATTTATCTCCTTTGACACTGTCCCTCCTCAAAAGTGTTTGCTTCTGATTACCCCCTCCTCCCATTTGCCCTCACTTCTGTCATCCCCCTTCCTTATCCTCTTCCACCCTACTTTCCTATGGGGTAAGATAGATTTCCATACCCAATTGAGTGTATATGTTATTCCCTCCTTAAGCCAAATCCAATGAGAGTAAGCTTCACTCATTCTCTCTCACTTCATCCCTTTCCCCCTCCATTGTAAAAACTTTTTCTTGCTTCTTTTATGTGAGATAATTTACCCCCATTCTATCTCTTCCTTTCTCCTCCCAATATATTCCTCTCTCACCCCTGAATTTTATGTTTTTGATATCGTCCCTTCATATTCAACTCACCCTGTGCTCTCTGTCTGTACATACATATGTGTGTATCTATATCTATCTATCTATCTATCTATCTATCTATCTATCTATCTGTCTGTCTATGTTCCCTCCAACTACCCTAGTACTGAGAAAGGTCTCCTGAGTTACAAATATTATCTATCCATGTAGGAATGTAACCAGTTCAACTTTAATAAGTCCCTTATGATTTCTCTTTCCTGTTTACCTTTTCATGCTTCTCTTGATTCTTGTATTTGAAAGCCAATTTTCTATTCAGCTCTGGTCTTTTCATCAAGAATGCTTGAAAGTCCTTTATTTCATTGCATGGCCATTTTTTCCCCTGAAGTTTTATAATCAGTTTTGCTGGATAGGTGATTCTTGGTTTTAATCCTAGCTCCTTTGATCTCTGGAATATCATATTCCAAGCCCTTAGATCCCTTAATGTAGAAGCTGCTGGATCTTGTGTGACCCTGATTGTGTTTCCACGTTGAGTGTTTTAATTCAAATTGTTTCTTTCTGGCTGCTTGCAATATTTTCTCCTTGACCTGGGAACTCTGGAATTTGGCTACAGTATTCCTAGGAGTTTTCCTTTTGGGATCTCTTTTAGGAGGCACCTAAAGCTCTTCTAATCATATCACTCACCTGCTCCAACTCAATAAATTCCAATGGCTTCCTGTTGCCTCTAGGAGCAAATACAAAATGCTTTGTTTGGCACTCAAAGCCCTTCATAACCTAGACCCTTTCTATCTTTCCAGTATTCTTACACATTACTCCCCAACACATACTCTTCCATTCAGTTACTCTGGCCTCCCAGCTGTTCCACAAACAAGACACTCCATCTCTCATTCTGGGAATTTTCTTTAGCTGTACTCCATATCTGGAACGTTTTTCAACCTTCTCTGTCCTCTGCCCTGACTACTGGCTTCTCTGGCTTCCTTTAAGTACAAACTAAAATCTCACCTTCTATAGGAAGCTTTTCACAACTCCTCTTAATTCCAGTTTTTAATCTCTATTAGCGATCTCATATTTATCCTGTATATAACTTTCTTTGTATGTTTGCATGTTGTCTCCCCACTTGAGGACAGGGACTGTCTTTTGCCGCTTTTTTATTTCCATTGCTTAGCAATGCCTAGCATGTAGTAGGCACTTAATAAATATTGATTGATTAATTGATATTCTGGGACCTTTCATTCACCTAGATGAATTTGTAATTATTTTTTCTCCTTCTACAAAGTAATTCTTTGGAGGTTTGATTCTTATGGCACCAAATAAGTAAATTAATTTAGGTAGTATTGTTATTTCTATTATATTGGCCCAGACTAGGAGCAGTTACTATTTCTGCAATTTTTTAGACGTGTCTTTATTTGTTAAAAGAATGTCTTCTAATTGTATTCAGATAGCTAGGACTTGTGTGTCTTGGGAGGTACACTCACAATTTATACTGTCCATACTTACCTTAAATGGAATTTTTCTTTTTTTCTCTTCCTGCTGGATTTTGATGGTAATATACAGAAATGCAGATAATCCATGTGGGTTTACTTTTTTTATCCTGCAATGTTGCTGAAGTTAATTGTTTTGATTAGTTTTTAAATTTATTTTCTAGGGTTCTCAAAATAAACTATTATATCACCTGCAAAAGTGATAGTTTTGGTTCCTCTTTATGCTTATTCTTTCAGTTTATTTCTCTTTGTCTTAATGCTATAACTAGCATTTCAAATGCAATGTTGAATAGTAATGGTAATAATGGACACCCCCCCATCTTATTAAAAGTGTCAAATTTATCTCCATTATAAATAATTCTTGCTTCTGTTTTTAGATAAGTACTACTTATTTTAAGGAAAGCTCCATTTATTCCTATGGTTTCTATTTAGTATTTATTTCATCAAACGAGTATTTATTTCATCAAAAACTTTTTCTACATCTACTGAAATAGTCTAAGATATCTGTTGGCTTTGTTATTAATATGTTCAGTTATCCTTGTTGTTTTTCCCTATATTGAATCAGCCTGAATTCCTGGTGTAAATCCAACCTCATCAGAGTGTATGGTCTTTGTGTATATTGTTCCTTTTATTTAAAATTTTTGCATTAGTATTCATTAGGAAAGTTGGTCTGTTGTTGTCTTTCATTGTTTTCACTTTCCCTGGTTTAGGTATCAAGACCATACCTGTATCATACAAGGAATTTTGTTGGATCCTTTCTTTATCTGTTTTCTCACAATTTATGTAATAATGGAATTAACTGTTTTTTAAATATTTAGTAGAATTCAATTGTAAATCCATTGGGTCCTGGGGTTTTTCTCTTTGGGAGTTCATTTATGGCTTGTTTAATTTCTTTTTCTTAAAGTGGATTAATAAGTATTTTATTTCCTGTTCAGTTATTCTGTAAAATTAATGTTTTTTTTGTAAACATTCATACATTTCATTTAGATTGCCACTTGTATTGGCACATAATTGAACAAAAGAGGCCCAGATAATTGCTTTTATTTCTTATTCATTGGTTATGAATTCAGCTTTTACATTTTTTATACTAGTAATTTGGTTTTTTATTTTTAAAATAAAATTAGCCACTGGCTTATTTATTTTATTAATCTTTTTTCAAAAAACCAACTCCATTTTATTTATTAATTCAATGATTTTTTTCTAACTTTCAATTTTGTTAATTTCTCCTTCTATGTTGGTGTTTAATTGAGGGGGGGCTAATTTTTTGGTTTTCCAGTTTTTCTTTTTAATTACATACCTAATTCATTGATCTGCATTTTCTGTCTTTTATTGGTGAGAGTTGAAAGATATAAAATTCCCCTTGAGTACTACTTTGGCTGCATCCCACAAATCTTGGCATATTTTCTCATTGTTATCATAATCTTTAATGAAATTAATTGTTTTTCTACTTTGTTCTTTGATCTACCCATTCTTTAGGATCAAGTTATCTAATTTCCAATTAATTTTTAATTTTCGTTTCAAAGGTCCTTTATTGAATATTATTTTTATTGCATTATGGTCAGTAAAAGATATACTTAATATGTCTATTCTTCTGTATTTATTTGTGAGGATCTTATGCCTTCATACATGGTCAGTTTTTGTGAAGATGTCACACAGAGCTGAAACAACAGATATATTCCTTTCTATTACAAATCAGTACTGTCCAGAAAGCTATCATACCTAACTTGTCTAAAATTCTATTCAGGTCCTTAATTTCTTTCTTATTTTTTTTGGCAAGATTTATGAAGGTCTAAGATAGGTAAATTGAGGTTCCCCACTATTGTAGTTTTACTGTTTCTTTCTGTAACTCATTTAGATTTTTCTTTAAGTATTTAGATGGTGCATATATGTTTAGTATTGATATTGGCAGACATTTCTAATGTCTCTGATTAAGCAGAGACCTTTAATTAATAACCTTTGCTTTCTCCATGATCATTTTTTTCTACTTGCCTTGAAATCACCTCCATGAGTCAGTGTCCTCCCACTCTTCTGAGTGACAGTTGCCTTTAGGGAAAGTTCACTTTCTCTTAAGTCTCATGATCTCTTAATTGTCAAATCAATGGCCTTTCTAAATCTACATCCTTCTTTACCTCTCTGCAGTATTTGACACTGTTGATCAACATCTTCCTGGTTCTCCTCCTATCTGTCTGAAGATTCCCTCTCAGTCTCCTTTGCTGCACCTTCATCCATGCTTTGCCTACTAACTGTGGCTGTTCTCCAAGGATCTATTGTGGGCCCTCTTGTATTTTAACTCTATACATTGCCACTTGGCTATCTCATCAGTTTTCATGAGTTCAACTACCATTGTTTCTGCAGATGACTCCAAGATCTACATACCTGCCATTTTGGTTACAAGGTACCCATACCCTTTACTCATGTTCTTCCCACCCCGTATGTTTTTCCAAAGGTACCATGAATAATTATGGTTGTTAATGTTACTGCTAATAAGATATCACATTTCTATGGCCTTTCAAGGTTTACAATGTGCTTTTCTTGTTTCACAAGAACCATTTGAGGGAATAATAATGGTAGCTGACATCTATTTAGTGCTGTCAGGTTTACAAAGCACTTAATATAAATTATCACATTTGTTCCTCACTACAACTCTGGGAGGTTGTATTATTGCTATTATAATCCCCATTTTATAGTTGACTGAACCAAACAGAGGTTAAGTGATTCACTCAGGGTCACACAGCTAGTATGTATCTGAGGCTAGATTTGAAATTAGGTCTTCCTGAGTTCAGTTCCAGTGAGCTATCCATTGTGCTCCCTAGCTACCTCTTTAAAAAAAATAAAACATTAAGTAACTGAATACAGATTGTCCAATTATTTGCCTTTGTATCCCCAGCATTTCACAGAATGCCTGGCACACAGTTGGTGTTTAATGCTTGCTGATTAATTGAATATATAACTATTAACTGTGGTAACAGGGACTCACACCCAAGTCTTCTAACCTCAAGGTTCCATGTCCATCTACTTCACACTTCCTCATTGTCACTTCCCTTGCTGTAATAATATTGGTTTCAGTGAGTTTTTTGCTTCATTTCTTCCTTGCTTTACTTCCTAGGAAACCTTTTGACAGGATGTCAGGATCAGGACTATATAAAGTAGATGATGGATGTCATTATCTCACCAACTGCTTTCCAGCTAGAAGTATATTCAGGTCAAGAAATGAAGGTAATGTTAATTCCTTAACCATGGAAGATTCTAGGCTACAATGATTCCTTCTTCTCTCTGCCCTCTCTCCCATTGCCAGTAAATCACCAAGCCTTGTCCATCCCTTATAGTCATGATGTCACAAGGTTACTACAAGGATCAGTCCTGGAATCTCAGCATTTGAAGGAGACTCACGGGGCATTTAGTCCAATTTATACCTGAACGGGAATCCATTCTACAACCTTCCAAACAAGTAATCCACCTTTGCTTGAAGAGTTCCATTGATAGGAGGCCAACTATCACTTAAGGCAGACTATTTCATTTTGAGGCAGTTTTAATTGCTAGGTTTTTTTCCATGTATTGAGCCAAAAATTGCTCCTTTGCAGCTTCTACCCTCTAACATGGCTCTGGAGGAGAAAGTGAGGCTGATGACCTTGCACAGCCCTCCCTCACTCAAATAAATGCAAATCATGTCATCATTTCCTTGATGCCATGGTCCTCTTCGAAAACAAAGGACAAACACAACCTGTGAGTAGATTGAGCTGTCTAAATGAGGACCGAGCCAGTTGAGTAACTCAACTCATCCTCTTCCTCTCCCTCTCCCTCTCCTTCTTGTCTCCAAAAGAAGGTAAATTTTGCTGGCCAGAAGCTGCCATTTGACTTGGGGTTCACTGGCTTGATTCCTTCCTTCCTTCCTTCCTTCCTTCCTTCCTTCCTTCCTTCCTTCCTTCCTTC
>CM053588.1:107476890-107524572 GCA_028646515.1 Pseudochirops corinnae
TTTCTTCCACTTCCCTTATTTGGTTTTGAAAATCCTTCTTCAGCTCATCTCTAGCTTTAAGGCAATCTTCATGTTTATTGGAGGCCCCTGGTGGGGGCGCTCTGGCTGTGCTCTCCTCCTCCCTCTCTCTTCCATGATCTTTCTTTTCCCCAAAGAAGGAATCTAAGGTTTGGTTGCAGTTCTTACTTTGCTTCTTATGCTTATTCTTATTCATGGATGGTCAGTCCATGATTTTTTTTTTTTAAATCTCTATGGGGCTCTGCTTCCAGAAGGGAAAGCTCTGTCCCAAATCGCTGGGGTCCTCCCAGCTGCCGTAGCTCTCAGGAAGGTGCTGGGACCCTTCCTACTTACTTCCGGCTCACTGTATAATGAAGACTCCAAGACCGAGGCCCAAGAAGGCGATCCGGATCCAGGCCACTCAAAGTGAGAGCACTGGCCTCAGAACAATTGCTTAGTCCCCCTGCTGTCTGCAGGTCGTGGGCGGGAAGCTGCAACACAGAGGTGGGTGCAAAACATCTGCCTTTCGCTTTTCCGCTCTGGAGGCCTTTCAGCCGGACTGCTTTTCTCTCCTGATTTCGCAATTCCCACTGACCTAGTTCTCAACACTGCTCGCAGCTGCCGCTACTCCGCTCACTGCTCCTCTTGTCCTGCTGCCCCCGGGGCTCAGCAGCGGCTTCAGGCCAGGCTGGTTTCAGTTCGCAGTGCTGATATGGTTCCTCGTAGCCAAGCTGACTTTAGTGGGAAGTATCTTTGTGTGCGTTTTGGAGTTCTAGGATTGGTTTAGAGTCCTATTTTATGGGTATTTTGGGGTGGCTATGTGCGAGCTGCGATATGTTGCTGCTGCGATGCTGCCATCTTGGCTCTGCCCCCCAAGAAAATAATTCCTTAAAAATTAGAATTAGGCAGGTGGAAAATAATGACTTTATGAGACATTAAGAAACAATCAAACAAAATCAAAAGAATGGAAAAAATAGAAGAAAATGTGAGATATCTCACATGGAAAAACAGCTAACCTAGAAAATAGATCCAGAAGAGATAATTTAAGAATTATTGGACTACCTGAAAGTCATAATAAAAATTAGCTTAACAGAATTCAGAAAAATCTAGAAAGACTTACATGAAGCAAGCAGAACCAGAAGAACATTGTACACAGTAACAGCAACATTGTGCAATGACCAACTTTGATAGACTTAGCTCTTTTCAGCAATGCAGTGATTTAAGACAATTCCAAGGAACTTGTGATGGAAAATGCTGTCTATATCCAGAGAAAGAACTATGGCATCTGACTGCAGATCAAAACATACTATTTCTTATTTTTTCTTTCTTGTGATTGTATATGTATAGCCTGTATCAGATTGCATGCTGTCTTGGGGAGGAGTAAGGGAAGGAAAAGAGGAAAACTGAAAATTCAAAATCTTTTAAAAGTGAATGTTGAAAACTATCTTTGTATTAACTGGAAAAAAATAAAATACTATTAAGTGGAAGGATAAAAAAGAGCCTAGATATCATCTTTCAAGAAATTATCAAGGAAAAATATCAATTGCTCATGGGTAGTCCAAGATGATGTAACAAAAATGACAATTTTGCCGAAATTAATTTACTTATTCAGTGCCATACCAAACTACCAAAAATTATTTTGTAGAACTAGAAAAATTAACAACAGAATTCATCTTGAAAAATAAAAGGTCAAGAATATCAAGGGAATTATTATTTTTTTAAAGGCAGAGGAAGGTAGCCTAGCCATACCAGGTCTAAAACTATATTATAAAGTGACAACCATAAAAACTATTTGGTTTTGGCTAAGAAATAGAGGGGTGCATCAGTGAAATGGATTAAATACATAAGACATAGCAGTAAAAGATCATAGTAACATAGTGTTTGATAAACCCAAAGACTTCAGCTACTCAGATAAGAACTCACTATATAATAAAAACTGTTGAGAAAACTGGAAAACATTATGGCAGAAACTAGGTATATAGACCAATATCTTACACTATATACCAAGATAAGGTCAAAATGAGTACATGATTTAGACATAAACAATGATACCATAAGCCAATTAGGAGAGCAAGGAATAGTTTAGAGAGCATTATGAAATATAAAATGGATCATTTTGATTATAGTAAATTGAGAAGCTTTTGCACAAACGAAACCAATGCAACCAAGATTAAAAGGAAAACAGAAAGCTGGGAAACAATTTTTACAACAAGTGTCTCTGATAAAGGCCTGAATTTCTCAAATATATAGAGAACTGAAGTCAAATTTATAAGAATATAAGCCATTCTCCAATTGATATTTGTCAAAGAACATGAACAGGCAGTTTTCAGATGAAGAAATCAAAGGTATCTATGGTCATATGAAGAAATTCTCTAAACCACTATTGATTAGAGAAATGCAAATTAAAACAGCTCTGAGGTACCAACTCACACCTATCAGATTGACTAATTTGATAAGGAAGGGAAATTACAAATTTTGAGAGTATGTGGGAAAATTGGGACACTAATGTACTGTTGGTGGAGTTGTAAATGACCCAGCCATTCTAGAGAGCAATTTGGAACTATGCCCGAAAGGCTATTGAACCATGAATTTCCTTTCATCTTGCAGTCCACTACTAGATCTATATCCTAAAGGGATCACTAACAAGAGAAAAGGATGTACATGTCCAAAAAGTATTTATAGCAGCTCTTTTTGTGGTGGCAAAGAATTGGAAATTGAGGAGATGTCCATCAACTGGAGAATGGCTGAACAAGTTGTGTTATATGAATGTAATGTAATACTGTTGTAATATAAGAAATGATGAACAGACAGATTTCAAAAAAAACCTGGAAAGGCTTACATGAACTGATGCAAAGTAGAGTGAGCAAAACCAGAAGAACATCATACACAGTATCAATAACATTATAGAATGATCAGCTATGAATGACTTAGCTCTTCTCAGAAATACAATGATACAAGATAATTCCAAAGTATTCGTGATGGAAAATGCTATCCACATCCAGGAAAAAAACTGATAAAGTCTGAATGCAGATCAAAGCATACTATTTTCACTTTTTTTCATGAGTCTTTTGGCCTATTTCTTTCACAGTATGACTAATATGGAAATGTGTTTTGCATGATTACACATATATAACCTGTGTTAAATTGTTAACTCTCTTAGGGAGGGAATGGTAAGGGAGAGAGGAAGATAATTTGGAACTCAATTAAAAAAAAATGTTAAAAATTGTCTTTACATGTAGTTGGGGGGAAAAATAAAATACTATTAAAAATAAAAAGAGATAAATGAGAGGGAAAAAAACTAACAAACATGAAGCAATTAGCAGACCAGCTATCATCTAATTAAGTATCGCATTTATTTTGAATCTGTTTCCAGTTTTATTACTTGCTAATGTCCTATATGAACCTCGGACTGAACTTTGCACTGTCTCTCCCGTGTCCCAGGCTCATTCCCACCTCCAAACCTCTGCTTGTACTAGTCCCCACGTGGAATACTCTCTCCCCTTCTCTGCACTTATGCTTTCTACTCATTTCTGTCCTTTAAGGTCCACCTCAGGTCCCACTTTTTCCATGAAGTCTTTGGTGACCGTCTTGCCCCTCTGAGATCAGAGTATGTCATTTTCTGTATCACTTGTTTGACCCAATAAATAATAACTGGCAGTTATTATAACCAGAGATTGCTAGTTAGAAAGCTCTTTACATACATCATGTCACATGATCCTGACTGTAATCCAGTGAGGTGGGCAATAGGAAAGTACTATTATGCCCATTTTGCAGATAAGGAAACTAAAACTCAGAAAGGGGCAGTGAGTATCATTTAGTTACTCCTCGATCTGGGACTCAGACTCAGATGTTCTGAATCCAAGCCCCAAGCTCATTCCATTATGAAATTTTGTGTTCTGTTGTTCTTCAGCCTTGTTTGACTCTTCTTTCTTGGCAAAGATACTGGAGTGGTTTGCCATTTCCTTCTCCAGCTCATTTTACAGATGAGGAAACTGAGGCAAACAGGGTTAAGTGACTTGCCCAGGATCACACAGCTAGTAAGTGTTTGAGGCCAAATTTGAACTCAGGAAGATGAGTCCTCCTGACTCCAGGCCTGGCAGTCTACCCACTGCATCATCTAGCTATCCATGATACATTTTATCTCCACGATATATGTCATCAATCATGACCAATAATAGTTTAGATTCAGAGGCAGCTAACTAACCCTGAAATGTAGGAGATACACACACATACACACACACACACACACACACACACATCCCCTTTATTTTTTTCAATTTGTTGATTTTCTAGGGTTTTTATTTTTTTAATTTTTTTTGCTTTTTGGAGGGGGGAAGGTAGGGCAATTGCTGTTAAATGACTTGTCCAAGGTCACATGGTTAGTTTTGTGTTAAGTGTCTGAGGTCACATATGAACTCAGGTCCTCCTGACTCCAGGGCCTGTGCTCTATTCACTACGCCACCTAGCTACCCCTATTTTCTAGAGTTTTTAAAGTTATATTCATTGATCTGTTCTTTTTTTTTTTTTGCTTTTTTGGGGGGAGGGCAATGGGGTTAAGTGACTTGCCCAAGGTCACATGGCTAGTTTTGTGTTAAACGTCTGAGCTGGATTTGAACTCAGGTCCTCCTGACTCCAGGGCCAGTGCTCTATTCACTGTACCACCTAGCCACCCCTCTTCTTTCTTTTTTGATGTTGAAAGTGTTTATAATTAAAATTTCCCTTGAAAATAGCTTTAACTGCATCCCTGTATATTAGACAGTAACTGTCCACAATATGAGAACCCTTAGCATTTAACAAAACATAATAAAATGAATTAGCAAAGAGCAAAAAAGAAGAAAAACATTTTAGTCAGTGTCTCTCTCTCTTGATCTTTCTGATCTCTCTGTCCTTAGCTTCCTTTCCTTACCTCCCTTCTCATCTCTTTCTTTCCTCTTCTAGTTCTGATTTTGTTTTCCATTTCTTCAAGTCAGTCTTTCCATATTTCCTTGTATGCTTTATACTTGTCATTTTTATGTATTCTGTTGTAAATAAACCATAATTTATTCAGACATTTTCCATGTTTTAGAATCTAGGTTATCTCCAGTTTCTCGCTGTTACAAAATGAAACAATAAATATTTGTATACAAATAGGCTATTCTTTCCTTTCTATACTACATTTGGGATTAAAAGCTATCAATGGAACATTGGGCTGAAAAATGTGGTCACTTCTGTGACTCATTTCATATTGCTAAAGTGCTTTCTAAGATTCTCATCTACAGTCCCACTGACAGTGTATTAGAGGACCAGTTGCCCTATAGCCCCACCAGCACTGGATGTTCTCTTTTAAAAATATGAAACACTTAATGATTTTGCATGTTATCCCTGCATAGGGAATATGCTAGCCTCCTCTATATTTTTCTAATTATTAGTATGTATACTGAGCAAGTGAGCATTCTAGCTTTTGTTTTATTTATCATTTTGTGACTGGTGTTCAATTTAGTACCTAGGAATTGAGTTACTATTTCATTCTGGTGCTCTCTACTTCACCAGATATTTTGTTTGATTCTAGCATCTACCTTTGTAGTTTCACTTGAGCAGTTGGTTCCCCGGGTGTGAACTAAAGGTTTAAGAAAGGGTCAAGGAATGGTTGGTTTCCTCTTCCCACCTGCTCACAGACTTTACCTCTTGGCTTCAGCCTCTGGCTCAAAGCCCAGTACTTCAGTCCTCCATATTCCTTCCTTTGCCTGATTAGTGGAAGAGGATCGGCAGGATGAGGAAGGGAGAGAAGCACTGGATACCAGCCAGTTTGTTGTAATCACTGTTATGGCCATTTTCTCAGAAGCTTTGCAAAGGCCTCATCATGTAAATCAATATGAATATGGGGTTCTGTTAGAAAACCACCTTCAGAGAAGTGCTGGGTAGATTGGGCTTTGTCCCCTAATTCAGCTTATAGTTTGAAAGGAATGTGCATCTTAAGAATGAAATTGCCCAATTACTGTCAATGAGCTCTGGATTACAGGGTTCCTTGATTTTAAAATTCTAATCTCCTCTATTTTATTAGTCAGATAAGTGAGTGGCCAAGGCAATGAGTTAAAACATGAGTGTTTCAGATACTTCAGAGCTCTGAAGTCCTTCTTCCTCTCATGTTGCCCTCAAGCTATGCCCACTGGGCCCAGCATCTCTGTTGGATGAGCTCATTTGGACTTTTGGACATGTTCCTCTCTGTGACTAGTACTTAACTGTCAGAGCTAACTCTTTCTCTACTTGCAAAGCTTGTCTAGTCTTATGCCTTGACTAACTGGGCCTGCTCCCTCCTGATATGGTGTCTTCTACTGGACAGATAGTACTGCTATGACACCATGACCAAAGATGGGGATAGAGAGAAGGTCCCTGCCTCCCTCACCAATCTGAAGAGACAAAGAAAATTTTCCTCTCAAGAGTTATATCCTCCTCCATAGCTAATTCTCTTCCCAACTATCAGAACTCACATTGCTTAGAGATTGATCTCAACTACCTCTTAGAAAGTGTTTTTAAAAATTGATTTAAACTTAAATGCACAATAAGAAAAGAAAAAGAAACATATTGTAAATGTAAATACATAATAAGAAAAGAAAAAAAAGCATTGCCATGTGCACAGCAGAATGTAAGAAAGGATTCAAAATATACAGCAATAAATTTGCATTTCAAGAAAGCCTATATAAGAAATACTATACATCGTGTTCAGAGCTATCTGCCTTTTCTTTGTTTCCTTGTAAGTTTTCTTTTGTTCTCTGCTGTGTCAGGGTTCTCTTTCAGAGTACCCTAACCTACCTGCAGGGACAACCAGTTACTTACCCTACTTAAAGTGGCACTATTGTACTTTAGAACAGAAGAGTCACGGCTCTGAGGTAAAAACAAAGAAAGTTTATTGAAGTCTCTCTATGGGGAAGCCTTACAGCCAGATCTTAAGGCAGGCTTCAAAATACCTCCAAGGCTTAGGTCTTATATATACCCCAGATCCACATACCACATGTGACAGAGCCCAGCTGAACAGAATTGTGGGAGGAGGAGGGCAATCTCAAGGGTGTGAAGGCCCCAGGGTGTGGAAGCACCAATCAGGAACAGCAGGTAACCCCATGCAAGAGAATCTTGAGCAATGCAGTATCCCCTGGCCGGGGACAGCGCAATATGCTCTGACTTCCACATGACCCAACTAATTCCTGGGCCTCAAACACTTCCCTGTGCCTCGACACAACCATTTGCAATCTGCACGTGTTTCTAATCCTCACACTGCTGTGCACTTTTTACTTTGTTTTCTCCCTTTCCTTCCCTCTCCCCCACCAAGAAGGCTACAATTAAGTGTGGATATATTTTATATATGTATGTACGTATGTGTGTGTGTGTGTGTGTGTGTGTATATATACATAACATGTACATATATACACATATATACATAAACACATATATATACATTTACATACACATACATATACTTAGATATCAATAATCATACTCTTTCAATCTTTTTCTAAGCCCACCAACTCATCATTTTTGTACAATAACAATATTCCAACCTTATACTATCTAGTTATTTTAAATAGTCTAAAACAATGTTGATGAATGTAGCTGATATATAGTGTAGTTACCCTATTTTTCTCTTTTGATTAAATCTATTTTACCTTTAACTTTGTCTGAGATCATGATTACTACTCCTGCATTTTTTTCCTAATAAATTCTACTCCTGATCTTTATTTTATGTTTGTTTATCTCTTATTTCCTGTACCTCCTGATTCCTCTACTTTGCTTCTACCTACTACCTTGCCCATCTGTTACTTAACCTGCTCCCCCTCCAAAGATCCCTCCCTTACCTCTCCCCACCCCCTTTCCCCTTACCCTCTTTTTTCTATCTGAATTTAGAAGACATTTTTAGCCTTCCAAATGTTATTCCCTCTTTATCACATTCCCATTAATCTAGACACCTTTCTCTATTCCTTCTTATCCTATTCCCTCACCCTCTTATTTCTTTATAAATTTAGAAGACTTTTATGCCTTTCTAAATATAATATATTGTTCTCTCTTTAATTCATATCTTATGTGAGTAGGGTTCCCTCCAAAAATCCCTACCTTACCCTCTTCCCCTCCCTATCCCCTTAGCCTTTTATTTCTTTCTGAATTTAGAAGACTTTTATACCCTTCTAGATATATATGTATTGTTCCCTTTTTAACCTATTCTCCATGAAAGTAGGCTTCCAGAACTAATAGCCCTCCTTCCCCATCTAATTCCTCTATATCAGTCCTTCCTCTTGTACCTTATTTGTATAAAATAATTACTCTTTCTACCTTTTCCTAAATAGTTTTATTTTTTAGAATCACATCATACTCAGGTCAACCCCATTCTTTCTTTGAACTACCCAATCACTAATAACAATCTTAGACATACTTTTTACATCTCCTTATATAAAAAGTAAACAGTCTGTCCTTACTGAGTCCCTTATGATTAAATCTTTGATATGTACCTTAGATTTCTCTTGGATCTTGTATGTCAGATCAATTAAGTTCAGGAGTTTTTTGGCAACAAAATCTTGAAAGTCTGACAATTCATTGAACTTCCTTTTATTTTTCCTTTCAGGATTATGCTTAACTTTTCTAGGTATGATTTTCAGCCACAACCCCAGTTCTTTTGCTCTTCAATAGATAGTGTTCCAAAACCTGCAGTCTTTTTGTGTCATTGCTGCTAGGTTTTTGTGATTCCAATTGTGGCTCTGCCATATTTGAATTATTTGGGGAGTTTTTTTCTTGTTGCTTGTAATATTTTCTCCTTGAGCTGAGGGTTTTTGAAATTTAACTGTGATATTCCTGTAGGTTTTACTCATAGGATCTCTTTCAGATGGTGATTGATGGATTTTTTTTATATTTCTACTTTCTTCTCGTGTTCTATTGCTTCAGAACAGTTTTCTTCAATTATTTCTTGTATTATTATATCAAGATTCTTTTTTTGATCATAGCTTTCAGTTAGTCTAATTTTTCTTACATTTTCTCTTCTTAATCTGTTCTCCAGATCAGTTTTCTTATGAGATATTTCACATTCTCTTCTATTTTTTCATTCTTTATATTTTGTTTTATTACTTCCTGGTCTTTTATAACTTCACTGGCTTCCCCTTGCCCAGTTCTAATTTTCTATGAGTCATGTTCTTTAAGATTCTGGATTTTCTTTTCTAATTGGTTGACTTTCTTTTCATAATCTTGTTTTTCTTGGGTTGTTCTTATTTTTTTTTAAAAAAATTCCCCTCAATCTCTCTTATTTGATTTTTAAAGTCTTTTTTAAGTTCTTCTAGAAATTCTTTTTGGGCAGGTGGCCATTTGACATTATTACTCTTTGGGTTAGGAAAGGCCTTTTTAGCTTCAGTATCCTCTTCTGAAGATGAAACCTGGTCTTCTCTGTTCCCATAGTAACTTTCTATAGTTGGGTTCTTTCTCCTTTGTCTATTCTTTTTTTTTTTTTTTTTTGGTAGCAGCTTACTATTGTAATTATCCCTAGTCCTGGAGTATGGAGGATGGTACCTCTGGTCTCAGATCCTCCTTCAGTTCTTCCCTCTGAAACCAAAACCAGGAACTCTGCCCTCCTGTAAGTACCCAGAGGCAGCAGTGTCCCACTGCTTCTGTACTCATCAGGCTTGGGCTAGTGCCCAGGGCTGTATTTTGTTAGCACATCTGGGCCTGGCATCCTTTATCAGCAGAGATTCCCTCAATCTTTCCCTGTTCAGCTGTGCAACTCCCCACACTGTCCAAGAGGTGAAAATTCCTGTGGCTGAGGCCAAGACTACCTCCCAACCCAGCTAGCTTCAGGGCTGCCACTTGTTATTTCAATGGAACTAGCCTGGTGGTGTTTACACTTCACAGGGACCAAACCCAGGTCCTGGGATTTTTCTATGGATCTTTTCCAGTTGTCCCAGGAGGACAGTTGCTCTGCCCCACTTTTGTTTATTTTTACTACTCTACATTTGCTCTGAGACACTATTTTGTCTTGTTTGTGGGGGAAATCTGGAGAGCTTGAAATTTTCTGACTTATTCTACCATCTTCCCAGAATCCACTCCAGAATGTGGGTCTTTCTTTTTTTCATATTTAATTGATATTTATTTCAGGACATGTCATGTTAAAAAAACCCCACCAAACTTGCCTTTACCAACAATATTGCATTGTAAAAGCATTTTTTTCTATCCCAATTTGCTTTAAAAAAAATAAGTTATTGGTACAAAGACTAATGATAGTCCTGAAACCCCAGTTTTTGAACTCTTCCATTTAGTCCCATAATCTAGGCGCTTGGGGCATACTTCCTGATGACAAAGAGGGTCAGGGGAGGAAAGGAAGCAAGTGGGGATTTTCCCAGTTTGTTAGTTTTTGAAGGGCAAAGGACAGAGGGGCATGATGCTTCATTGAAATTTCACCTTTATTATCTCATGTTAAGTAATGTTTACAACAGATTGGAGAATGACTATCCTGTACTATAACTCTGCAGTTCCCTTTCTGCAAACAATTGTATTTACAAACATGTTTAATGATTTATGCAGTGTTTTGCTTTTTCAAAGGGCACTTAGAGGCATAACTGATATTTCAACCCTAAAGTGGCAACAAAGTGCAGACGTTTCTTAATATTTGGTTTAATACCTTAACTATTCATTTTCTCTGTATCTTGTCCTTTACATCGCATAATTTCATCCACTTTGTTAGGGTAAATCAGTTGTTCAGAGGTCTCCTTAATAAATTTCTCCCCCTTTGGAATATATAGGTCTTTTTTTCCCCTATTTTTCAGCTCCATGACATATGCTTACCAGTGGGATCTCTGTAAACTAACCTATATAAATAAGTTATATAGTCACCAACAAATGGGAAATGGACAAAAGAGAGGAAATGGACATAGATTATCACCACTTCTTGAGAAAATTTAACCAATGTAAATCAGTTTGCCAAAATGAGAAACTCAGAAGAACTTCAAACTTTTATAAAATTCTTGACCTTCTTGCCAAGTGGGAGGCATATGGAAGCTAAGGGGATCACTGGCTTAGAATATAAATTCACATGTAAAATCTTATTCAAGAGGAAGACAGAAGATATTGAGTAGTATTGCCTCATAAAACAATAAGACACAGTAGAAGGAAAAACAAATTTGTAGAATGCTTGGTAAGAGATCCAATGAAGCCAGATCACATCAAGAACATTAAAGATGGACCTATAAGGAAAAAACAGAGAGATAAAAAATAAAGATTTGTCATGACTTTTTAAAATCACAGTTAGGTCCAGGGTCTAGATCTGTGATTTCATAGGTATAGGGAGGTGCCAGTAAAGAAACTCCCCTTCTCAATGCAGATTAGCAGCTGTTGTGTAACTTATTCTTAGAGAGTGGTCTGAGGGACATTGAATAGAGTCACACACCAGTATGTGTCAGAGGGACTTGAACCTAGGTCCTTTTGACACTGAGACCACTATGCCAGGCTGCCTTTTCTGCCCAAACCTTCATTTAAAAAAAACACATTTTTTTTTTCCTTACAAGACAATGATTTCAGTTTTTATACCTGTCTACCTTGTTCTTTATGAAGAGCTAGAAATGTCACTACAGAAAATAGCAACAGGAAGAATAGCCAAACTAAACCAAGTATACATAGACAATACAGTTTTTATGCATTGAAAGATGATTTTGAAGATATGTGAAGGGAGAGGCCAAATTCTTGGAGTAAAAAAACCATAGACGTTATTGCTATTTTAAAAATCTGACTAGATCTGGACCTATGATTTCCTTGATAAAGGGACCTTCTTGAGGAAATTTCTTCTATCAGTGAATACTGGATCCTTTTCTCCAGTTTATAATCTTAAAGAATGATGGCTGTGAAACATAGAACATCATCCACTAGGTGGATGATCCTCCTCTTTCTCCAAGAAACATGATAATTATGAAATCCCCTTCTTCCTCTAGAATAGGGATTCTTAACTTTTTTTTTTTGCCATGGACTCTGTAGACAGACCAATGAAACCTATCCACCTCTTCTCAGAAAAATGTTTAAATGCAGAGTTAAAGAATTAACACGGATGGTTCATGCACATGAGACCATAGTGAGAGTAAATAAGCTGCCATGTATTACCAACACATAATTATGAACTAACAGTGACATGAGACACCAACAAATAGATGTCCATCCAGCAGTCGGCCAATTATGTAGCAGGTGGGAGGGATAACAGGTGAGCTTCCTTGTAACCCACATGTCCTGCAGATTGCTAGGGCAATGGAAGTGAATTCTGCTGGGCTGGATTAGAATGGTTTACTGATATAGACAAGGGCAGCACAGGGCAGTAAAGCGATTCTGTCAGCAGTAGAGTCACTTGTTCCCAGTGTCCCTTAAGGCAACGTGCTGGGTGGTGGTCTGGACTGAATCTGCCAAATAGGGCTAAAAGTATTTTTACTCCTGCCTCAAGGGGTTGTCACCAGGATGCTACTGCTGTTTGTCCTTCATTCTCAAAGGGAACCATGACGTCAGGAAGGTGATGCCGTGATGTGTTACGAGGATAATGAGATTATGAATGTAAAATAAATCGTTTTCTGATTGAGGGCCCAGAGCCCTTGGGGACTCTAGTCTAGGGTTTTTAGGCAAAGGTTCTGCTATGGCTGTTGTCACATTACTGGTGAACTGATAGGGTCAGGGAGCAGCCCCTTGTGTTTCTAACGCCTGCCTCTTTTATTTATTTCCTATTCTGCATACATGGTTTGTTCATACATATTTGTTAGCTAGTAGTCTCCCCCGATATATTGTAAGCTTCTTGAGAGCAGGGATGTTCTTTGGCCTTCTTCTTTATCCCCAGCACTTAGCGCAGGGCCTGCCATGTGGCAGGCACTTAATTCATGCTTATTTACTGACTGACTGAACCAACAGCAAAAGTGGGTTTTCTAAAAACTAAGCAGGAAAATTTACTCAGGATGAGGAGGTAAAATTACATTTATGACCTATCAACAAGCTTACTGGAAAGTTTCATCAGCCAGTTCTAACTAGTTACAGTTTAAAACTTAAGCATACCAGACTTGTGCATCAGGAGACATCCACAGGGGGAGCAGGGTCATGGAATCATCTGGCTATTCAGTATAAAACAGCGAGAGACTTACGGGAGTATGCCTCCAGCACCTTGGTGAGAATTTATTTGAATACATAGACAAGATTCTTATAGGATGAGAAGGCATGGACAGGTGTGATCTGCAACATGGGTGAGACTACAGATCCATCAAAGGACTGAAGAGAAATAGATGGCGTTTTCACAGTATTTTAGTTTATTTTTTAAAATTGCATTTATAATCTCATTATTCTTGTAACAACCTCTAATGGTAGGGGTAAGAAATATTAATTCAACAGATGAAAAAAGATGAGCATTTAAGGAATCGCTCAATCAATAAACATTTGTTAAGCACCTACTATGGACCGAACCCAGTGCTCAGCATAGTGCCCAGAAGACTCTTACTAAATGCTTATCGCCTGACTGTCGCTGGTCGGGATTCCCCTCTGCCCGCCTCTTCAGAACCATTTTCTTCGTTCTTTTCATGTTTACCTATTTCTTTCATTTTTAAAGGAATGCTTCATTCTTCCTGGAAAGGTGTTCCTCGAGACCCTTTAATTTCTCTCTAGAAGCCAGACCACCCCGACATCATAGTCACTTAGCTGAAATAAAAAGATTGCCTGCCCTAACCGGACACCACACAATTCTCTCTTTTCTCTGCATTTACTACAAGTGAGATCTCTGCCGTCAATTCTAACCCTTTTCCTCCTTCAGCTTCTCAAATTTCTCCATTCCAAAGAAGATATTCTACAACCAATACCTCTGTATCCATTCTCTACAATCTCTTTCTTATCTAATGATGATTCAACCTGGACATTCCACTGAAAACCCTTTCTCTCATGGGGTCATTGATGGATGTCTAGCGCCATCTTATGGTTTACACTCCTGAAAAATAAACTTTCTCTAGCAGCTACTGATTAAGCAACCCCCTTAATTTTGGAACTCCACTGTCTTAAGCAATTCATTGGCTTTGCTTCTCAAGTAGGCTACCATGCAGAAACTAGGTAGATGAACTGCTTCTTTGTCCAACATTCATGATGCATTGGGAAATCCCCTTCTCTCTGTAGGATAGATATTCTTAATGTGTGTGTGATGGACCCCTTAGCAGTCTTAACCCTTTCTCAGAATAATATTGCCTGTGTACATTTGGCATTTTGGGAAGGCCTCCAGTGTTGCCCTTTGAACAAAGAACTCCCTTGTTCTGAGCAGTAATGAAAAGCGCTAACTGTTGTTTGTTTTTCCAGCTGAAGCACCATAGTGTAAAGAGACCTACAGATTTGTGTACTGTGAATATCAGTGGCCAGAAGATTGCAAAAGTAAGTAGAAACTGTTTCTTACATCTCTGCCAAAAGAAACGTGCTGTGGTTTATCTCCTTTGGCCACTTCGTTTGGCAGGATCTGAATATGGTGCCACAGAATGAGTAGTGGGCTAAGATTTGGGAGACCTGAGCTCCAGGGCCTGGACCTACTGCTTACTGCTTGGGCATACCAGATACCCTCTCTGAAACAATTCCCTTTCATAATTTTATTTTTTATTCTATTCATATACCGTAATTTTTTTTTCCCCAGCCATCCCCCAATTGATGGGCATCTCTTTTGTTTCCTGTTCTTTGCCACCACAAAAAGAGCTGCTCTAAATGTGTTTGCACATATGGCTCCATTTCCTCTTTGATTTCTTTGTGGTATCAGCCTGACAGTGGTAGCACTGAGTCAGAGGGTATGCATGATTTAGTAACCTTGGGAGCGTAACTTTCCAGAATAGCTGTGCTAATTCGCAGCCCTGATAGCACCAACAGCGCATTAATGTGCCTCTTTTCCCATAGTCCCTCCAACATTTGCCACCAGCCCTTTTTTGTCAGCTTTGGCACTGATGGGGGTTTGAGTAGAACACAGAAATGCCTTCATTAGCATTTCTCTAATTATCACTTATTCGAAGCATTTTCCCCCACATTGTTATTGATAGCTTCAATTTCACAAGGTTGTAAGAAAAGTGCTTTGTAAGTCTTAAGGGGCTAGGTAAATGAGAACAGTTGTTATTACAAGCCTAGAGACTTCCTTTATATGTAATCATCAGGGCTTGTCTAAAAAACAAACAAGTATATTGGCACAGGAACATCCCACTCAGTGTCATACATTGTTGACACCAAAATACTTGAGGTAAAATGTTCTATGATTCTTTTAGATTATGAGATGTCCCAAGACCAATTTTAATGTTGCAACAACATGATGCAGGTTCTCACATATCCTGTTCTTACCAAACTGACATTCTAATTCTAGAAGGGACCTTTGAGATGCATTTCACTTAAATAATTTTTTAAAAAACCATTTATCAGGTGCCTATTATGGGCCTGCCACTAAGTGCTAGGTGCTGGAAGCCATCTAATACAATCACCTGATTTTACAGAGAAACTGAGGCCCAGAGAGGTTATGTGAGATACCCTATGTCATTTGTTGTTGTTCAGTAGTTTTTTTCAGTTGTGTCCAGCTCTTCATGACCCCATTTGGGATTTTCTTGGCAAAAATACTGGAGTGGTTTGCCATTTCCTTCTCCAGTTCATTTTACAGATGAGGAAAGTGAGGCAAAGAGGATTAAGTGACTTGCCCAGGATCACACAGGTAGTAAGGGTCTGAGGACAGATCTGAACTCAGGAAGAAGACAGGAGTCATTGGGAAAGGCTCTGATGTTAGGAGAGATTGAAGGCAAAAGGAAAAGGGAGCAGCAGAGAATGAAATGGATAGATGGTGTCATAGAAACAATGAACATCAACTTGGACAGACCAAGAGATAGTGGAGGATAAAAGGACTTGGCCCTAGGGTCCATGGAGTCACAAAGAGTCAAACATGACTGAGCAGCTCAACAACAACAACAGTCTTTCTGACCTCAGGCCCAGCATTCCATCCACTGGGCCACCTAGCTGTCCTGCCTTGACCATCCCCATCCCTCAGGCTGCCCAGTGTTCTGCTCCACCTCCCTCTCTGCCTCCCTTCTGGTCTCTGGGTCTCAATAATTCTTTTATATGTATCTGAGTTGGTGTGGTGGATAGAGCTTGGAATCATGTATTTAAATCCAGACTCAGACACTTACTAGCTGGGTCACCCCCAAGATGACCTAACTCAATAAAGGGATATCCCTCTTTTGATATACCCTAATCTTTTCAGGAGATGGAAAAAAGGAGGGACTGCCCTTGGGCGGGCCGTATCTTCAAATGTATCAATAAAGGATCCCTTGCCCTGGGTTGGTGCCCTATTAATTACTTCAAGGGAAAACTTGGAGAAAAGGAAGTAAGACATTGTTTAGGAACTGATGGTTAAAGAAAAATGGAAAAGAATTTTTCTTCCAGACTTGTCTAAAGGCGTTAAACTGGGCTAACTTTCTAGAGTTTGTCATGCATATACACATATGGAATAAAATCAATTATTATATTCAGTAGGTTAATATGATTATTTACTAAATAATTCCCTTTACCCCCTTAATAAACTCATTTCTCCTGGGGTAAGTATGCCTCAAATTAGTAAGGCCTGCTCTGGAACAATGGCATGTATTGGCACAGATTGGTATAATGCTGAATTGCATTCAAAAAAGGGAGGGGCGAGGACATAGCAGATGTTAGACCTTAGACAAATGGTATAATAATCCCTCATATTTATAGAGTACCTTATATAGAACTCTCTCATATATCTCTCTGATCCGCACAATAGTCCTACCCAGTAGGTAAGTACAGAAGGAATGATTATAGTCATTTCTTATAGATGAAAAGATTGAAACTTAGAAAGGTTTAATTGATTTGTCCAAGATATTGAAAACAACTCTGTGAGGTAGGTAGGTAAAGTATTATTCCCAATTTCAGATAAGGAAATAGAGTCTCAGAAAAGGACAGTAAATCACATTGCTCCAATTTCTATAATGCTTTAAGATTTAAAAAATAATTTCCTCACAATAATTCAGTGAGATCAGTCATATAAGGCTTGGCAGTCCCATTTTATAAATAAAGAAACTTGAGACTCAGGGAGGTTTAAAGGATTTGCTTAAGGACATCCAGCTAATAAGTGGCAGAACAGAGAAAAGAGGCCAGATTTTTAATCTCTGGAGATGAAAGGAACTTTACAGATTATTTAATCTAATCCCCACATTTTGATAGTTGAGTAAACTGAGGCCCAGAGATGCTCATTGGTTGTTAGCCAGGAAGAATCTATTAAATGCCTGCTGTGTGCTAGGCACTTTGCTAAACTCTGGGGCATACCAAGAAAGGAAAAATGTAGTCCCTGCCCTCAGGGAGTTCACAGTCTAATGGAACAGCATGTAAATAACTGTGTAAATAAATAGAAGGTCCATACAAAGTAAAAGTAAGGTTTGTTTGTTTTTTTAAAGGCTCTAGCACTTGGGGAGAAGGAGGGGAAGGAAACAGGAAAAGACTCCAGGAGGTGGGATTTAAGTTCAGTCTGGAAGCAGAGATGAGGAGAGAGAGAACATGGTGAACAGCCAGTACAGAGACACAGAGTCAGGAGATAAGAGTCCCACCTTCTGCACTTCCCAATCCCCCTTAATGCTAGTGCCTTTCCTCAGTTGACTTTCTGCAATTTATTTAATTTGCACATAGTTGTTTATATGTTGTCTCCCCTGTTAGACCATGAGCTCCTATGACAGCAGAGACTGTCCTTTGCCAACCTTTGCATCCTCCTGCATTTAGCACAGTGCCTGGCATATAGTAGGCATTTAATAAATGCTTGTTGACTTGTCTGAGGAACAGCAAGCATAACAGTGTCTCTGAATAGAAGAGTATCGTGGGGAGGAATGGGGTATTAGAAGTAAGAGGATTGGAAAGATAGGAAAGGCCATGTTGTGGAGGACTTTAGAAGTCATACAGAGGACTTTTACTTGTTATGGGAATTAATAGGAAGTGACTAGGACTTTTTAAGTAGAGAAGTAACATGGTCAGATCTGCACTTTAGGAAAAATCACTTTGACAATTAATTGAAGGATGCATTGGAGTGGGGACAGACTAAGACAGGAGGGACCAATCAGAAGACTAATACAATAATCATTCAGGCACAAAATGATGAGGACCTGTCTCAAAACAGTGGCCATGTGAGTAGAGAAAACAGGATCATGTAACAGAGATACTGTGAAGGTAGAAAAAAACAAGACTTGGCAATAGATTGTGTATGTGAGGAAGATGGTGGTGCCCTCAACAGTAATGGGGAAGCTGGGAAGAGGGAGGTTTTGGAAGGAAAGATAATGGGCTCTATTTTGGATATGTTGCTTTTGAGATATCTATAAGGCATACTATTCAAGAAGTCAAAAAGGAACTTGTTGGTGTGAGACTGAAATTCAGGAGAGAAACTAGGAATGGATACATAAATCTGGGATTTATCTGAATAAATACATCATAATTGAACCCATTCGAGTTGATGACAACAGCAAACAAGATAGAATATAGAGAGAAGAGAAGGCCCAGGGGAATACCTATGGTTGTTGAATGTCACCTTGATGAAGATGCAGCAAATTAGACCAAGAAGAATGGTCAGAGAGACGGGAGAAAAACCAGAAGAGAGCACTGTCATGAAAACCTAGTGAGGACAAAATATCCCAGAGAAGAAAATCATTAACAGTATTAGAAGCTTCAGAACAGTCAAGAAAGATTGGGTTAGCTCATTGGTAACTTTGGGGAGAGTAGTTCCAATTGAATGATAAGATGCAGTGAGTGTGGAAGAGAATGAGAAGGGAGAAGGTCGAGGCATAGACCATAGTTGGATTTCCCAAAGAATATGATAAAGGGAGAAGAGGGGATATAGGATGATAATAGTGGACATCATCATATTAAGGGGGAGAGGTTAAAGATGGAGAAGACATGAACATATTTGTAGGCAGCAGAGAAGGGACTAAGAAGAGACTGAAGATTAGAGAGAAGGTAGGAATGATAGAGGGGACAATTTGCTGAAGGTAGAATGGGATGGGATTGAGGGTGCATATAGAGGGGTTTGCCTGGCCAAGGAAAAGGGGGTCACTTGCCCAAGGTCACATAGGTAATAGATGGCAGAATCAAAATTTAAACTCGGCAGTCTAGCATTCTTGCTTTTATATGCTAGTCCTCTAGAATTTCACCCCATATGATTCCCCCCCACCTCCAGATCTTTTCAGGCTTTCCCTATTATAGTGGGTGCAATGACCTCTACAGAATTATGTACACAGGGAACCTGATGTGACTAGGAGAGTAATTAGATTTGTGGTGAAGTAAACTGCTTTATAACAGAGTTCTACTACACGTAGTAAGACATAGCTTTCCATGGAACATTGCCCTAAAGCCCACTGAGCTTTCCTGAAATAGAGATAATACTGTGCTTTGCTTTGTTTTGTCTTGTCACCCTATCCCTTCAGGCTAAGGAAAAGGACTTCAGACACTTTGACTCTGTTGTTCATATCAATGCATCGGAAAACTTGTTACCTCTAGGTAAGCTGTCCCCTGGTGGAAGTGCCATCGTCCCACACCAGCTAGCTGTCAACTGTTCTGATTTAACTATTGCTTACTGATGGCCTTTGCTCACTCTGTTCTCTAAATGGTAGAGCCTGCCTCCATCCCCACCACCAATACTGTTGTCTACTGACACCTTACCCTTCCTTCAAAACCTAGTTCAGGTGTCACCTTCTCTGTGAAGCCTTCCCTCGTCATCCCAGTCAATAAAGACCTTCTTCCCCTCTACCACATGGCAAAGGCCTTTGTTTTGCATCTCCCTGACCTGCTTACCATGAGCTATTATATAATAGAGTTGTAGGTATATGTGTCCCTGCACTGAAAACTTCCTCAAACGCTCCATCATGGTATAGAGGTGACCCCAAATTCTTGAAAAGTGTGCCAAGGGCACTCAAGTTCTTGCAGGCTTTGAGTATGTGCCTGGAAATGGACTAGGCGTCCTTCATTTAAGGACCAGCCTAACTAAGTGCAAAGAGACTCCTGGCCAGAAAAGGGACCACCAGCTGATGAATTTTTCTCAGCTCTACAGCTCATAGGGTTGCAATCAGAACCACTGGAGGGAAGATATTCTGCCAATTTTAAATTGGGGGGCTTTGATATATTGAGATAAGTGCATGCATTGTCTTCCTTGACTATGTCAGGAACTCCATGAGGGAACAGACTGTGTCTTCATCCCTAATCCAGTGCCTAACACAGGGCTCTACAAGTAGGTGCTTAATAAAGTTTTATTGAATTAAATCTAACAACTAATGTATGCAAGGTCTTGTGCTAGGGACTATGGCAGATATAAATGCATATATAACAAAGGTCCTGCCCTCAAGGAGATTATAGTCTGCTTGGGGAGAAAAGACCATGTGTCTTGGATTTAATCTCTCTGACCTTCTGCTTCCTCTTCTGTAAAACTGGGATAATAATACTTTCACTGGTACTTTATAGGATTGTTGTGAGGATGTAATGAGATCACAAGTATAAAGTACTCTGTAGATAAGAGGGCTATATATTCTGTGAAAAGTCAATATAAGTATAAATAACAGTTCGAGATACTAATCAAGATGTCATAAGACAGTACAAAAGGATGGCTCAATTAATGCTACAGATGGCATATGTTGGAGAAATAGACAGAGGGGGAAGAAGAGGTAAATACGACCTCAAGTGGTCCAGGAAGGCTTTATGGAAGAGAGGTGCTTACCTGGGTTTTGAAAGTTAGCAAAGATTTGTATAGCTAGAAAAGAGAGAAATATACTAGAAAAGAGGGGAAGTTCCATATGCAGAATCAAAGAAAAAGGAAAACAGAAAACCTGCATAAGAAAAATTTCAAAATTACAGAATATCAGCAGGAACCCTAGAATATAGAATGTCAGAGCTAGAAGAAATCATAGAACACAGACTTTGGGGGCTGGGAGGGACCTTAGAACACAGAATTTCAGAGCTGGAAGAGATCTTAGAACACAGAATATCAGAGCTGGGAGGGCCATTAGAACAGAGAATGTCAGACCTGGAAAAGACCTTAGAACACAGAATGTCAAAACTGAAAGGGACCTTAGAATATAGGATGTCAGAGTTGAAAGGGACCTTAAAATACAGAATGTCAGAACTGGGAGGAGCTTTAGAATACAGAATGACAGGGCTTGGAGGTACCTTAGAACACAGAATGTCAGAGCAGGGAGAGAACTTAGAACAGAGAATGTCAGAGCTGAGAGGGCCTTGGGAACACAGAATGTCTAAGCTAAAAAGAACTTTGGAATATAGAATCTTAGAAGTGACCTTAGAACATAAAACTATTAGCATTGGAAGGGACTTTGGAACATAGAATGTTAAAACTAGAAAGAACCTTGAAACACAGAATTTCAAAGCTGGAAAGTGTTCCTGTCCATTAGAATAGATGGTCCAAGTGATTAAGATGATATTTTCCAAGTTCTGATTGAGAAAGTAAGTTGGTGGTCATGCAGAGTCAAGGCAGACATCACAGGGCAACCAAATCTAAGATCCAAGCACATATTAGGAGTTTATAACAGCAGCTCTGAAAAATGAAACAATCAACCCAGAAAAATAGTGTGAGTCATTAGCAAACTTCTCTAACCTAATGTTTTAACCAAATCATTGATAAAAAAATATTAAATAACATATGCAAGCACAGATCCTTGAAACATCCCCATTCGACATCTTCATAAAAGTGCAATTAACATTTTTATCAATAACTTGGATAAGTCACAGGTTGAGCCTCAGGTTTAGCAATGGTGGAATGGATGGCATGCTCATCAGATTTGCAGATAACACAAAGCTGGGAATAATAATATTGAATGACAAATTCTGAGTCTGAAAGATCATTGACTACATAGAGCATTAGACCAACGAAAGATCATTGACTAAATAGAGCATTAAACCAACTTAATAAGAACAAATTAGGGAATTATGGAAAGATGTACTAGGAATAAAGATAAAGGTGTACACTTCAAAAGACCAGCTATACAAGTTCAAGAAAGGTGAGGTATATCTAGGGAGAAGTGCAACTGAAAAAAGATATGGAGTTTTGTTTTGTTTTTTTTTTTTATTTTGCTTTTTGGAGGGGGCAATTGTATGTGTTAAGTGTCTGGAGTCAAATTTGAACTCAGGTCCTGCTGACTCCAGGGCTGGTGCTCTATTTACTGCACCGCCCTGATATGGAAGTTTCTTACAAATTGTACTCAGTATGAGTCAACAGTGAGATATAGCATATATCTAATATGGTATAGGATAAATATATGGCATATAGCTAATATGCCCTTAGGCTGAATTAATAGAGACAGCAAAGAAAGAGTATAAAGGAGTTAATTGTACCATTGTACTCCAAGTACCATTGGACTTATGATATTAGTATATTCAATTCTGGATATGACATTTTAGGAAGGACATTGACAATCCAGAGAATACTGAGAAGTGAAGAGTCAGAATGGTTTTTAGAAAATGGACCTCAAGATCATGCCATACAAGGATCAGTTGAAGGAACTAGAAATGTGTCACTGGGGAAAAATAAGAGGTCGGGAGATTTAATAACAGTCTTTGAGTATTTGAAAGGTTTGTCATGTGGAAGAGAGGCTAGACATGTCCTGCATGGTTCCAGAGGATAGAAGTAAAGCTTAGACAAAGATGAGAGTAGTAGTGATTGGTGACTGCCAGCCAAGGGGAACTGAGGCAGTTATTTGTCAACCCAATAGCACTAGAGAGGCCTTATGTCTTCCTGGAGCATGTATCTAAGAAATAACAGAGAAGCTGTCAAAACAGATAGCTACTCCCCACTTCTGGTAATTCATGTGGGTACAAATGGTACTGCCAGAAGGAATTTAGAGAGAATTGCCAAAAATTATGTAGTCTTGGGCAAGAAGTGGTAACAGACACAAGTTGTGTTTTCATCACTCCTCTGCACTGAAGGCAAAAGACACAGAAAAGAAAAACTAATCTGGGAGATGAACAGCTGGTTAAGAAGACAGTGTCTGAGGACAGGATTTGTGTTTCTGAAACATGGTTTAAAATATAGGAATGCAGATTCATAGTCAGGATGGAGTACGCCTACAAAAGCAGGTAAGAATGTATCTGCCTTATGTCTTACAAATCTAATCAAAGGTACTTTAAAGAGGATGGGAGAAGAAAGACACTGTGTGTGTGTGTATGTATATATATATATATACACACACACACACACATATATACATATGTACATATATATAGCCACCAATAAAGGACAAATAGCTATTGAGACATAAGCTCATAAGAAACAAAACCTAAGACATAGCTAGTAGTAAAATCCATGGCCTCAAAAGTTTATATTCAAAAGCCTAGATTTTAAGGAACAAGAGATGAACTAAAGGCCCTAACATGAGAAGATAAATTTTACATCATATCTTATTGAGATTTGGTAGAATGAAACCCATACCCGGAATGTGTCTCATAGGTACATACTTTATTTAAGAAGAACTGGATAAGTAAAAGTGGGGATATGGTGGGGTTAGCAAGATATATTAAGAGGAAATCCAGAACTAGAGTCAGGAGAAGCTTGGTTGAGATAATTTGATTAAAGATCATTGGAGGAAGAAATGAATGTTTCTATCATGGGAATATGCTACAGACCACCTGTACAGAAAGAGGAAATAGATGAGTTCAGGGAAAAAAAGCACAAGTGTGTCACAGAGGTATAATATAGTAGTAGTGGAGATTTTAATAGTCCAGATACTTACTAATGTCTCTCTCCCTCCTTCTCTCCCTTCCTCCTTCCCCCACCTCACCTTCACCCTCCTCTGTCTGTCTGTCTGTCTGTCTGTCTCTCTCTCTCTGCCAAAATCAAAGGATTTAATAAGTTCTTAACTATTTTAATTCTTATCACCAGTAGAAGAGAACTGGTTGCAGAGGTGAAAATGATAGAAGTCCTGTGAAGTAACTATTCTCCCTTAGAGTCTGTAATTTCAAAGGACTCAAAGGAAGGATAGGTAGGATACCATGAATTAAAATTGTACACTGATAGCCCAGGAAACTGGGATACTCTCAAGAATTAAATTATAAAGACTCAAAGTAAAATAATTAGGATGAGAAAACAATCAATAAGCACTTATTAAACACCTGCTGTTTGCCAGGCACTTTGCTAGTTGTCAGGGATACAAAAGTGGGGCAGTCCCTGCCCTCAAGAAGCTTACTTTCTTCTAGGAGGCTACAGTATATTCAGAGATAAGTAAATACAAGATATATTCAGCATAAATGCACAATTATTTCATAAGGACAGCAATTGTAGGACCTGGGTCCTCTTGAAGGACCTGGTACTTAAGAGTCAAGACTTGAAGGGAGCTAGGGGTTCCAAGAGGCAGAGGTGAGAAGGAAGATTATTTTAGTCTGGGTGAAGATACGGAGGCAAAGAATTGGAACAACCTCTGTGGGGCACATGGCGAGAGAAGCTAGTTGTTTGAAGAGGCCTATGTGAATACTCGGAGAGCGTGCCAACTAACTTAGACGTTTAAAATATAAATACAGAAGATAAAAGAAACATGACTATGAAAGCGTCCTTGTCCTATTAGAATAGTGCCAGGAGTGCTTATGCTCACAATGAAGTGGAGGATGGGAAGAGAAGGACGACCAAGAAAAAAGATCCTTTTGAATCTGCCTCAGTTTTGGAAAAGCAGAAAAGAGAAGGAACGGGGCCACTCCTTGGGGTGAATGGGATAGTAATAACTCACGAGAGAGAGAAGAGCTGCCCAATTCTGCTCTTATTTTTGTTTTCTCTACCAAGAAAAATGATCTTTGGACTGGGAAGAGCAATGCTTAAGTCAGGAGATTTTAGCTGTTCTTGATAAATACAAGTCACCTGTGTGCCATGAACCATGTACCCTTGAGGACTGAAAGAATTGTTTGTTGGAAGTGACTGCTAAAGCAGGCAGTGATATTTTGAAAGATCTTAAGAGAACAGGAGAAGTACAACATTATTTAAAATAAGACAGATGTTCTGATGTGGGAAGAAAAGAAAGGACGGAAGATTGGAATCTGCAAACTACAGTCCAGGGAATTTGACTCTGATTTCTGGGAAAATTCTAGAACGTATTAAAGAGATATTTGGTAAACATTTAGAAAAAGAAGCCTCGATCACAAAGAGCAAGGATTGTTTCAGCAAGAGCAAGCCATGCCAGACTAATTTTATTCCTTTTTTGACAGCATTACCAAACTGGTAGATTAGAAGAATGTCGTCAATTTAGTTTGCCCATTTATTTACCAAAGCGATAAAGTCTCTCATGCTTTTTCTATGGAAGAGATTGAGAGATAGAGGTTTGGCAATAGCACTATTAGATGGATTTAGAACTGGCTGAATGATCAGACTCAAAGATCAGTCATCAATGGTTTGATCTCATCTTAAAATAAGATGTCCTGAGAAGTGCCTTGGGGGGGGGGGGGGCACGAGGAATCTATGGTTGACCCTGTGTTGGCTAACATTTTTTCCCCAAGACTTGGCTAAAGGCATAGAAAGTCAATTAACTATGCAACTCACACAAAGCTAAGAAAGATAGTTAACACACTAAATGATAGATAGGCTAGAAAATCATGCTGGTTCATAATATAACATTTAATTGGAATACATTTAAAGACTTACATAAGTTCAAGAAACTAATTTCTCAAGTACAAGATCGTACTTAAATGGCATAATTATATGATGACTAAAATCTTTTTCTGATAAGAAAAAGATCTAGAGGTTTTAGTGGACTGCGAACTCACTATGAGTTCACAGTATGAGATGGCATGAGCTCTATTAAGAGAGTATAGCTTCTAGGTATAAAAAGGTAGTCCTGCTGGTCAGACCACATCTGGCATATTATGTTCAGTTCTGGGCACCTCATTTGAGGAAAAACATTGATAAGGTGAAAAGAATCCAGCAGAGGCCAACCAAGATGGCAAAGAATCTCAAGATTATGTTTTATGAAAATCAATTGGAGGAACCAGGGATGAAGAGGGGACTTAGAAGACAGGATAATTGCCTTTACTGTCACATACAAGGGTCATTAGGCTTTGACACCAGGAGCAATGGGCAGAGGTTGCAAAGAGGCAGACAGGTTTGATGGGAGGAAAAAAAACTTTCTAATTAAAGCTACAGAAAAGTGGGATGGGTTGCCCCAGGAGGGAGTGGCCTCTCTCTCATTGGAAGTCCTCAAGCCAAGGCTAAACATGTTGGAGAAGGAATTCTCATTCAGGTGTGAGTTGGACTAGGTGTTCATTGAAACCTCAAATAGGAAGTGATGTGATTCGTGCAATCTGCTGTTCTTCTGCTGTGCCTGGAACCCCTGCCCCCTCCATGATACCACTTCTGGGAAGCTGATTTTGATTTTTAACATGAACCACCACCAGAAACCAGCACAGATAGTGCACTATGGCAGAAAGAACATTGCATTTAGAATGAGCAGACCTGGGTTTAAACTCTGTGCCTGTGCTATCTTTGACAAGTCACTTCCCTTCTCTAGACTTAGTTTTCCTGTATGTGAAGTGGGGGTGTTGAATTGAATGACAGCTACCCTTCTAATTCCATGACACATGACCACCTGAATAAGATGAACAAGTCTCAACACTGTGGGCATGGAAGCTATGCTGTGACTCCAATGGTCTTTCCCTTACACTAATCCTATTGTCACCATTCTCTATAGGTTGGTTTAATCCAATATGCCACTAGCTCCTCCCATTATCTGGTTCCCCTAAATATTATGGTGGAAGCGTCAAGGGAATGAGCCACCACTAACTAGCTTAAGCTGTTAACAGGGCACTTGAAGCATCCCTGCAGAATGGAGAATATGGTTGTAGCTGACATCTGCCTCATGGTCCAATCCTGAGTCCTGCAGCCCCTCCCCACTTTCTCAGTACTAAGAGTAACCAAGAGAAAAGTAAACCAGTATCAGAACTGAGACTTTTTCCTCATCATGGAGTGGCCAGGGAGTTCAGTTCAACTCAGTTCAGTTCCACAAACCTTTACCAAGCACCTTTTCTGACCAGCGCTGAGAAGTGTGATGTAGATGGAAAGTTTGTGAGAGATGGCCTTGGTGTCAGGAAAAACCTGGGCTCAAGTCCTGCCTCCATGCTCTGACCAGGACCAGGGACATGCCCATGAACCAGCAAGTCCCCTAACCTCTCTAGTGATCCAGAGAGCGCTCCCCCAAGTTCTGAAATGAAAGGTTCTCCATAAAGATGAGTAGCACATGCTGGACTCCAAAATGAGCAGAGCCCTGCATTTAATAATAATGACAACAGCAGTTAATAGTTATACAGTGCTTACTATGTGCCAGGGACTGTGTTAAAAGCTTTAACAATTACTATCTGATTTGATGTTCACAACAGCCCTGGGAGGTGGGTGGTATTATTATCCCCATTTTACAGATGAGGAACCTGAGGCAAACAGAGGTTAATTGACTTGTGCAGGATGACACAACTAGAACAAGGAAGTGTGGTGGAGTGGAGAGTCCTGGAATAGGACTGAGGAGTCCTTGTTGCTAACTTGTGTGGACTATTGTGTGGATATGTCACTTCCACCTGTAGACCTCAGTTTCCTCATCTATGAGATGATATTGGACAAGATTTGAGTTCAGAATAGAAGAATCTACTTAGAGGATCGCAAGATTGTCAAATCTTCCCTTGACACCATCTGCATGGTCCATATATTGTTCATTTTTCCTGACAGCCACAAATCCTGGGAGCCTCCATTTCCTTATCTGTAAAATAAGATGGTTTATATCATTATAAGGTGAGTTTAGATGATCTCCCAATTGAGGATCCTATGTAAACATTGCCTGTACTCCTCTGTCACTCACCTCCCTCAGAGTACTTGTTTATGGTCCTGGGGACGCCTCTAGGCTTAGTTCATTGACTGAGTGGAATTAATGGGGAGATCTGAGCCAAGAGAATGTTGACATTGGTGGTGGCTCAGGCACCATTTCTGCCCAGTTCCTTAAGTCAGCTTGTACAAGTCCATTCGAGGATTTCACAATACTGAAAGTACTTCAGATAACTTCGACTAACAATAAGGCAGTTTGGGAACACCATGTGCCAGTTGTTTTTGGACTTGGGGGAAGGGTGTGTGTGTGTGTGTGTGTGTGTGTGTGTGTGTGTGTGTGTGTGTGTGTGTGTGTGTGTGTGTAGAGAGAGAGAGAAAGAGAAAGACAGACAGCAAGAGAGGAGGGGGGAGAGAAATTAGATAGATATGTATACCCACATATATATATGTATAGCTGAATATATATAATATATATGTGTATATTTGAGTTATGGTCTTATGGCTCATTGGTAAGGAAAAACTGAATATGATTCCCTGAGGAAAACCTAGCACTGAATTACTTCAAGTCTGTTTGAAAGCATGACACCCTCTCCATATTTGGAGTACTGCAAGGCTCTCCTGGGGAAAAGGACTGAAAACAAACATGGTATAATGGCAAGAACACTAAACTAAGAATCAGGAGGCCAGGATTGGAATCCCAGCTGTGCACCATTTTACTCTGGGCCTATCCCAACTTTTTTGGTCCTTAGTTTATTCATGTGTAAAATCAGAAACCTAAACTGTCATCTTTTTAAAAATTAAATTTTGTAAGTTTCTTTCATTCAACAATCTCTCTTCCACTGAGGTTCGTGCTATGCAAACATCATCCAGTCCAGAGACTGGCAGCTATTCTCTACCAATCCCCAAAATATTCTTTCTCCTTTCTCAATGAGACTAGTGACTGGTTCACAATCTCCCTCTCCACCCCAACTTTTGTGTTCATATTAGTGGACTTCGACATACATATTAGTTTTCCCTCTAATGCCCTGATTTCCAAATTCCTTGATTTATTCAGCTCCCATGACCTACTACTCAACCACTCCCTGGAAGTCACACAGGGATGGTCATACCCTTAACCTTGCACCATCTATGTGTTCTACTTCCATGATCAAGAATTCTGAAATCTGGCTGTTCCAATCTCCTCTTTCAAATCCCCTGCAACACTGCCTTCTTAGCAGCTAGATGAGACAGTGGATATAGCAACGGGCCCATGGTCAGGATGACTTGACCTCAAATTACTTACTAGCTGGGTGACCCTAGGCAAGTCATTTCACCTTTATCTTCCTTATTTTCCTTAACTGTAAAATGGGGATAATTACAGCACCTACCACCCAAGGTTGTTTTGAGGATCAAATAACATCATATTTGTAAAGTGCTTAGCACAATGTCTGACATATAGTTGGTGCTTAATAGATGCTTATTCCCTTCCCCCTCTTCCTCTCAGGCTAGGTCTTCATTTAATATTTCACTGAAAAAAAATCGAGATCATTCTCCAAGAATTCTTTCTTTTCTCCTCCTCATCCCCCAGCTCCTTGATATCACCTCCCAGAATTTCATCCTTTGTCCTGGTCTCTGATGAGGAGGTGACCGATCTTGACGAGGTCAACCCCTCTATGTGTACCCTTGATCCCCTCCCCTCCCCTCCCATTTTCTCTAGCATATTGCCCACTCAGTCATTCCTGCTATCTCACTAGTCTTTCATCTTTCCCTATCCAGCACTTCCTTTTCAGTTTCCTACAAACAAGTCCAAAGTTCCCCATCCTTAAAATATCCTCACTTGATCTTACCATTCCCTTTATTTTCCTATATCTCTCCTTTCTTTCTCAGTCAATCTTTTTAGTAAAAAAAAATTACACTCAATCCCTCCATTTCTCAGTCTCTTCTAAACCCTTTGCAATCTAGTTTCATCTCATCACTCAAAACTGAAATTGTTCTCTCCAAAGGTACCAATGATCTATTATCTGACAAATCTAAAGGCCTCTCGTAGTCTTCTTCTTGACTTCTTGATAGCATCTGATCTTGTTGATTACTCCTTCCTTCTAGACACTTTCTTTCCTGGTCCTCTTCCTGTCTGTTTGACTGGCCTTGTATTGTAGTCCCCTAGGCCTGAAATGTATTCTCTCCTATCTTCCACTGCTCCAAAGACTCCCCAGGGAGCCTTGTGTGAGCCCTGACCCAGGGCCTGCCTGCCTATGTTTACCTTAAGGTCTTTTCCAATGCTCTGGAGACTTTTCTTGGATCAAACCTACCTATAATTATCAGTAGCTGTCTCCTCTCTTGATCCTCCCAAGCCATTGCTTTCACCTGCCCCTGATTGCAGTAAGGCACACATTTGGGCCTCATAGGATGCAGCATTACCACCTGCTATAAGTTTAGACCTCAAGGGTGGGCCTTCAACAGTTTAATCTCCTTCTTCCCTCAACAGATCTATTTGCATCTTTAGTGGTTAGCACACTCTACTTCCATCATAATCTCTCTCTCTCTTTCTCTCTCTCTCTCTCTCTCTCTCTCCCCCCGCCTCTCTTTCTCTCTCCCTCTCTCTCTCTCCCTCTCCCTTTCTCTCTCTCTCTCCCCCCCCTCTCTCTCTCTCTGTCTCTGTCTCTCTCTCTCTCTGTCTCTGTCTCTGTCTCTCTCTCGTTCTCTCCCTCCTTCCCTCCCTCTCTCCCTCTCCTCTCTCTCTCTCTCATTTCCCATGACCTGTTACCTCCACGTTAGCTACAAAAAGAAATGAAATAATCCTACCCTTAATTTTGCCATCACTCACAAGTATTCTACTTCCTAACTCTGAAATACCTTTATCTAGTCATAATCTTATCATTTTATCTTTTCTTCTACCTTATCACCCCTCATCCTGTTTTTTATCCTCACTGTGACCTCCAGTGCCTTCATCCCTCAGTTCTTTACCAGATACTTCTAATTACATACACTACTCTTTCCCCTTTCCTATCTCAACCCTTTGGTGAACCAGCTCAATTCTACACTATCCTCTGTACTTGAGTCTTTTGCCCCCTTATTCTATTGACAGTCATGCCCTGCCAAACTCCAGCTTTGAATTATTCCCACCATCCACAGTCTTTACTCTTATTCTCATGCTACTAAGAAAATCCCAAAATAATGCTAACTGGATCAACTACAGATTTATATTACAAAATCTCACCTGGGTTCTCATGGCAGCAAGGCAGTCCTTTAACACGTCCCTGATTGTTTCTCCATCCCACTCACCACAGTGGCATTTCTAAACCTCTTCATTTCTCAGATCTCCTATGTAACACCTTCCCCCATCTCTCTTAGCTGAGGACTTCACCTCATCCTTCACTGAAAAAATTTCAGGCCACTCTTCCTTCACCTCATCTTTAATGAAGAGGTGAGCCATCTCCTTGCCAAGTGACCTATTCTATCCCATCTTCATCAACAGATTGCCCCCTCTATCATCCTCATACACTCACTAATTTTCAGTATCTTCTGATCCACTTGATTTCCTCTCTGTTGCCTACAGACATGCCTCCTATGTCTTATATAACCATCACTTGATCTGATCAACCCCACTGGTGATCACCTTATATCTTCCTAACTCTTTCATGGCTAAACTCCCTGAGAAATCTGTCTTCACTCATGACCTTCACTTCCTCTCTTTTTACTCTCTTCTAAATTCTCTGCAGTCAGCCTTGTGACTTCATTATTCAACTCTCTCTCTAAAGTTACCAATGTTTTCTTAAAAATCCAGTGACTTCTTCTTGATCTTCATTCTTTTTCACCTTTGACGTTGTTGATCACCTTCTCCTGGAGGCTCTCTTCTTCAGGTCTCCCTGACACTGCTCTCTCCTGGTTCTTCTCCTAGCTGTCTGACCATTCTTTCTTGGTCCCCTTTGCTACCTCTTCACCCAGGTCACATTCACTAGCCATAAGTATCCCCCAAGACTATGTCCTGGGCCTCTTTTTCCCCGTCTTTATACTGTCTCATTTCATCTTTTCATCAATGCCCATAGGTTCAATTATCTCAATGTAGTGATTCTCAGGGTTTGTTTGTTTGTTTTTAAACTAGCCCTAAACTCTCTACTGGGCAGCTAGGCATTGTAGTGGATAGAACACAAAGGACACATAGTAGATAGGACACAAGGGACATATAGTGGAGCAAACTCGGGGGTCATCACTAGGTTGAGAAACACAACTAGCACCATGTTTGTAAACAACACTTCTCATTTTATATATGGAAACTGAGACCTAGAGAGAGGTGACTTGACCAAAGTCACACTAATTCTTTGACAACACTAGGTCTAAAGTCCAGGTTTTCTGACTCCCAGTTGAGGATTTTTTACCCAATAAAGCTGCTTTTTTTTAGTGTATTTTAGTGTATTTCTCGCATGTGGTCAGGAATAAGAGGGACACATTCTAGTTCCAATAAAGGAAGCCCCTTTAGGACAAATCAAAAAGGTTCCTAAAACCTGTGTTAATTGAATGCTTTGTTCAGATTCTGGTGATTTGAATATTTCTTCGCTATATTCCTTATTGTTGAAAGTCTTAATATGTTCAATTCCACTTTCCTGACTTCAAAGGTAAAATATTGTGAACACAGTTGAATTTTTGACAGTTAAATATTTTGCAGGGTCATCATTCAGAACATCTACCTGACACAGGAGAAAGTACTGGAAAAGGGATTGGAAGATGTGGGTTCCAGCCTCACCTCTGCATCTGATTCGCATTACCTTGGGCAAATCACTTTGCCTTGGTTTCCTTCTCTGACAGACTAAATAATCCCGAAGGCCCATTCTAGCTCTGACATTCTATGGCCTGTGTTCTACAGTCCCTTCCCACTCTGACATTATAAAGTCCTGCAAATCATACCCAAAGTCACACTCAGGAAGGTGTTTTTGTTTGTTTTGTTGCTTTTACTAAATTCTGGGCACAAACTTATTTGCTTGTCATCTGTCTAAAAGTAGAAATACCAATAAAAGAAATCCAAGAATTATTGCTTACATTTGCATAGTACTTTCTGCTTTACAAGATATTTTATAAAGTGTAGAATCATGGACTCTAACATTCTTTGATTTTAAGATCCTACGATTCTAAAATTCTGTAATCTTGCCATATTCTATGAGACCAACCATGAATAATTCCAAGATATCTTTCTAATTTAAAGATTGTTACTACTTCAACACTTCAGAGGCCTGTAATTCCACTGGTTTTAGTAGTCCCTTCAATGACACAGATTGTACAACTTTGGAGATGGCTTGGGGGAATTGGTGGGGCTGAAAAAATTCATCATCTCTCGCCAACCTGGCAATAAGTCTCTCTAAAGATTTACTGTGTCATTGAGTATCTCCTCACAGCCTTTCCAAGTTGATAGGGACTGCCAGGGTTTGTATTCCATTGGTTTGGCCTTTGAGTACCCAGGGCCACTTCCATGGTGGGGAGGAGGCATCAGACAAGGACATTAGTGGAGGATCAGTGACTAAGCTTGTGTTTAAGAATCTAATCTAAAATATTTATGCTTTAATTTGAAGACTAAGATTCTAAGTTTGATTCTATAACATTAGAAAAGTCTCTGATTCTAAGATTTTATTATTTTAGCATTCTGTGATTCCAAGCTCTCATGATTCTGCCCCTATATCACAATGTAATAGTTTGGATTATAAACTAGAATATAAGTCCTTGAGGTCATCAGGGACCATCTTTTTATTCCTAGTGCTAAGCAGCTCTGCACATAGTAGGTCCTTAATAAATCCTTAATGAATCTGAATGTTCTTTATAAGTTAATGGAAATAGTACAAAAAAAAATTTGCATTTGTCATTGTAGCGTTTGGCTTTTGGGTTTCCTATTCAATGTGTGGTTTTTGGTGTTTTTTTGAACTATAGGTCTCTATGAGATGAAAGATACTGATACTATATTTCTCATTTCCCTATTTAGAGGTATTTCACACATTTCCTGCTTTAAAGGAACTGGAACTTTGTTTCAATGGAATTAAAAACGTCGGCATCAAGATGGGAGAATTTCGATTCTTGGAAGTAAGTCTGAAGACAAGGGGTGCTTAGAGAGGACGCCTATTTGTCGTCTCTCTGATTGTGGGTGTAGAGCTCCCTCCTCACAGGAGGTGTTAAAACATTGCTTCCTGGTATCTATTCATTAATTCAGTTTCTTTCAGAGTTGAATTTGAAATACAATTGAGCTTGAATCATGCTGTGGGCACTGCCACACCTACCTACCACTGTTGGATCCTGGAGACCTGACTTGTCTTCTTACTGGCTGTGTTCCTCTGGACAGTCATTTTACTGCTCTGGGGCTCAGTTTTCTCCTTTGAAAAATGGACATAATAAAAGTCAAACTTTCTATCTCAAAAGTTTAAGTGTGAGGATTTATGAAAGAATGTGTGTGAATTATGTAACCACAAAATACTACATGAATAATGAACTTTGATAATGATGACAAAAATCATGAATATGTCTTCCAGAGAAGGAAAGCTTATATAGTTTATGTATGTATTTATGCACAAAAACTTTGATCCTTTTAATCATTTTCAGCGTGAGCCCTTCTAAAATATATCCCATATGTAACATAGAGCCTAGCACCCCTTGCTCTGGGATTACATGTACTTGGTTCAGACTTGGAGACATACCCGCCCTCTCCCTCATACACATCCCAGTCACTCTATCTTTGACTCACTTTACCTTTACCCAGAATTTACTCTAGAAAATTTCCTAATAGAGTTCAACTAATGCCTCTTATCTATTTCTACATGGATATAGGCAAAAAAAATCCTCAGCTGCCATATGAGGGCTCAAGGAATAATGCCTATATTAGGTATCGATCAGCCTTTATCTCACACTATAGAAAGTGCTTATAGGTCTCACAGAGGCTCCTAACTAATCAATACCATTCTCCTCCCTCTCCAGTCAGACCCTGTGGATAGCACTTAAGGTTGCTAAATAGGCCACCCCCTTCCCATCAGACCAAAAAAATCACAGTAGTAGCAGAAGGCAGAGTCCATGCCTTCCTTACGCTCAGCCCTACCATAGCATAGACACCCCTAATGCTTTCTTAGTCTGAGGAACCATGTGCAAAATAATCTTTTCAAGAGGTTGGCACTACTTTAGCAATTTGTCTTCTCTCTAAAAAAGTAAATATCTGTCTCCAAGCTGTCAGACTTAAGTCTCTAGAGGCAACCCCAAGGCTGATGCTGCCCTGAGTCTCTCTTCCTTTCTCTGAGAAGCTGGAGTTCAAGAACTTTGCCCTTCTAATCACTCTTCCCCATGACCTCTATCTCAGGCTGAGAGGTCACACCACTGATTCCCAGGGCTGGGACCAGGAAACTTGGGTACTCTCTTCTTGGGTCAATGTAGGTGAGAGTTCATGAAACTTTAAGGTACCTCTGCCCCAAGGCAAAATATTAGTGACTTGAGGTTAAGGCTTTGTCACCACCAACACCCCTTGGGAGCCTGGTGTATTCTTAACTCTTGTGTTTTTAGACTGCCCTTGGAAAAACCGAAATGATCACAAGGGCCCAGTCTACAATGGAGACTCCTTTTTATAGCCCAGCACAAAGGGGCAGCTCCTCACACAGCAGCACCTCCCAACCAAATCACCTCCACAAGGAATTAACAATAATCATACAGGCAAGTTCTCACCCTTCCTCGAGAGGTTCAATCAAAATCCCAGACAAAGGCTTACTTACACATGAGCTCACTGAGTTGATTAGGGAGCTCCCCTAATCAGCCCTCCAGTTCCTTTCTTAAACAGAGGATGCAGAGGATAAATTAGCTTTTGCTGATGATTGTAAGCATCTGTGATTTATTTAGAATGATGCCTTTCAGCACTACAAGTGATCTAGGTCTCCTCACATTTCCCCCTCATTTTGTACGGCTATCTCCTTGTCTCCATCACATTCTCCTCATACTGTGCTCTTTGCATACATGTCTTTCCCATTAATAAATTGTAAGTTCCTTGAAGGCAGGTATTGAGTCATTTTAAATTTGTGTATCCCAAGATTAGCACAATAGCAGGTATTTAATAAATATTTGTTGGGTTAAATTGAAGAAATTCATGGGGAAGAGTGAGATGGGGAAGGGGGAGAACTGATAGAAAGTTCCTACCCAGCATTCAATCTTGGTGGCTACTGTTCACACTCAACTCTGGCATAAATTCTCACAAGACTCAAGGACTGGAGAGTTAAAATGACAACTTCCATTTCCTTAGTGTTTTGCTATTATTTATAAAATATTTTCCTCAGAAGGGCCTTATGAAGTAGGCAGACAAGCATTATGACCATCTCCATTTTCCAGATGAGCAAACTGAGACTCAGAGTGGTCAAAGGACCTACCCAAGGTCACATAAGCAGCAAGTGATAAGTCATTAAGCAACTGATTATTGTAGACTAACCTGTTGGGAATGAGACTCAGTAGCCTCATTAAAATATTCTCTATGCATAAGATCAAGCCTGAAATCCCACCTAATTCAAGAGGAGAAGGTCAAGATTCCCAAGGCAAACTGACAAGAAGTATCCTCCTCTTAGCCAGCTGTTACCCTGTTTTGACCTCCTAATGACTTATAAGGCCTTTCCAAGGACAGAGGTGAGGCCAGTCCTGAGCTGGAAGATGCTCTGAAAACACAGCCTCATGATGATGAGTTCAGGAAGAATCCTGGGCTGGGATCCATGACAGCTGGGGGCTAGCTGCCTCCTGGCCACTTATTGGTCACAGCATGACCTTGGAGAATTCTACTCTTTCCTAAATTTGTCGATTGTCTGAGTTGGAAGGGACCTTGGAGATAATTTAGTCTTCTTTCTTTTATAGAGTAGGAAACTGAGGCCCAGAGAAGGGAAGGCTCTCACTCACCATCCCACAGTGGCAGGGCCAGAATTCAAACCCCACAGCTCCCACATCTGAATTCAAGGGTCTTTGCATTGTGTTGGCTGCTTCTTCCAAGACTTGTTTGGCTTTTGCTTCCCGTTCCTCTTGCAAAATGGGGCAGGGGAGGGTGAATTGGACGGGATAGTCTATAAGGTGCCCTCACATTCTTAGAGTCTGTGTTTCTAAGAGTGAACAGGAAAGGTGTCTGGAATGCATTTTATAATATTAACATTTTAAACGAGACTGTATAGTGAGCTGGACAAGTTGGGATTTTTTCCTCCTCAAGTGACAGAGAAGGTTCTGGTGGTAAGATGCCAATGGTGAGATTTCTAGTGATATAGCTCATAAAAATGCCTTTCTCTATGATCTGGCCCTCTCTGAGTACAACTGTGGAACAGATCCAACTGGATTGTTGGCTTCTGGAAGAGAATTAACTAGGGAAATTAACTAGGGAAAAACATGCTAGAGCTTAAGCTCTATTAAAACAACCATGAGTAGCCTTCTCATCCCTACTACCTTCCCACTCCAACTCTACCTTCCATGCACAGCTCAGGTACTACCTTCTCTTTTGCTCCCTGCTATATCTGCCACCCTCATCCCAAACCACCCCCTTGTTCCCCAGCTAAAAGCAATCTGTCCTTTGAATCTCATACTCCACCCTTTTTGACCTCTCCTAAGCAGTAATTATTTTTTAGTTCATATTATACTTGTCTATGAATCAATATGAAGCCACTCCTCTAAGGCTGGACGTTACAACATCCCATGTCATAGAGCTCCCTTAATGCAATCTATGTTCCAGCCATATAGACTATGAGGCCATGAACTTGCCCAACCTTTTCCCACTTCTGTACCTTTGCTTCCCAAATCCCTATGACATCTCTATGGGATGTCCTCTTTACAACCCACCCCTACTCTAGAAATAGTACTGATCCTTCAAGGCCCAGCTCAGGAGCCCTGGCTCTGTCTAGAAGTTCCTTGTGATCTCTGCAATCAGAAATGACATCTTCCAACTCTGCACTTTCATAGTTCTTTATTCTTCCTGTTCTCCAATTATTTGTATATGGATTTCATCTTCCTTACTAGGTTGTAAGCTTTATTATAACAGGAACTGTCTAATTCTTTATATTTCTTCTAGGGATGAGTATAAGGCCTTGTCCATAGTTGGTTCTCAATGTGTATTTGTTGAATTTAATTGATAGTACTGGAGTACATTTGCGAATTAGGGGCCTGAATTTTAGACCTGCTGTTGTATTCCATCCATACCCCCAGCCTTTAGGTGAATTGTGTTTCTGCCTTGCTTCAGATACCTTAAAATCCAGAATAGGTAAGTCACTTTCTGAGCCTTACTTTCCTCATCTATAAAATGAGAGAGTTGGTCTCAATGCCTCTAAGGTCCCTTCTAGACTTAAACTGATGCCCCTACATCCTAATCACTCCACTCTCCTCATGAGTTGCCATGGCCACAAAAATGCATCCCATGTTGGCCAGCTGTCTGGTGATTAAATCTCCATCCTACACTGGGCTGGTCCTGGGATGGCAGACACTCAGTCCATTGCAGAGCCTGTATACAAAATACTTTCCAGTTTGGTGGACCGAGTTGGAGCTGACATTCCACAGGCATAGCTTTTGCAAGGCCAGAGTACCCTCCAGATTGCAACAAGTGAAACAAAAGAGGAAGATTTCAATGGAAATGTCTTAACCAATGTAGAAAGATAATTGCTCTTTTCCTAAACTCTTTCTAGAGAGCCAGAATTCTCACTATTTCATAGCCCATGTGTATAAGACATTTTCCTTAATGCTTATTTAATTTAGCAATTTAACATCTGACCAAGGGATTACTGATTTAATTGATTTTATAAACATTTACTAAATGCCAACTATTTTAGAATCCTTTGTTCCATCTTAGGGGAGATGCAGAATTTAGAAAAGACCTAGTCTAGACCCCAGTCTGTTGTGGAACTTGCAGTCTCGAAGGGAAATAAGACACAAATACATTTTGATCACATCACTATAAGAATATTTCCCATTTTTCTAGCACCACAAACTTTACAAATTGCTTTCCTCCTAATGATCCTGTGAGGCAAATAGTGCAAAGAATATTCTTTCTATTTCACAAATGAGGAAACTGAGACTCAGAGAGATGAAATAACCCATCCTGAGATCACAAAATTAATAGGTATTAGAATTAAATTCAAGTACCCTACTCCATGTTCAGGGTTCTATCCACCATATCCCATTGTCTCACATAATATTAGGTGACATTTACATTAGAAAGGTAGAAGCAAACTTCTGAAAGGCGTTGGGGTACATCCATTGCTGGAATGAAGGATGAGAGAAGGTGGCTCAAGTTGGCTACGAATTTAGTAAGCAAAGAGGAATGGGAAAGATGTTCCAGTTCAAAGGCATCATTCGTTTTTGAAAGCTTGGCCAATGCTTTACAATGGTCTTACTAGCCGAAGTGCTATGGAGTCATTCAACACACTGAGTGTGGACTCTGAAATCAGATGCAATACCTGGCCTCAGGGATCTTTCAGTCTAGTCAGAAGAAAAGAGACGGACACAGATAATTCCATATAAATTATCATGTGAGTTGGCAATGGAGAGGTTCTAACAAAGTACTATGAATGAGTGAATGAATGAAAAACATTTTATTAGGTACGATGTTCCAAGCACTGCTAAGTGTTGGGGATTAATCATTCAACAAGTATTTATTAAATGTCTATTATGTGCCGGGTACAGTACTAGGAATTAGTGAGACAAATACAATGAACCTACTCACAAGTTTGCATTCTACCTGAAAAGATGAGGACATGCACAAATATGTCACGATAAACTTAAGGAGAATATCTACGAATAAAAGCAAAGTAATTGAATACAAGGTAGTTTGGGAGGGAGGACAAAAGCAGCTTGGCGGGGATCAGAAAAGGCTTCATGCAGAAGTTGGTATTTGAACTACACTTTGAAGGCAGAGAGGGACTCATTGAGATGGAGTTGAGGGGGAAGAGTACATTCTGGAGTGGGGGATAACCAGTGCAAAGGCAGAAAGAAAGCAAATGGATTGTTGTGTGTCAGAGATAGAAGACTAGTTTGACTGAATTACAGAGTATGGGGGAGGAAGAATAATGTCATAATGATACTGGAAAGACAGGCTGGGGTAAGGTTGTTTATGGCTTTGAAAACTAACCACAGGAGTTTATATTTCATCCTACAGACTAAAGGAAAGTGACAGGGTCCAATTTGCATTTAAGGAAACTCACTGTGTGGAAGATAGACTGAAGTGGGGAGAGACTTGAGGCAGGAAAACCAATTAGAAGACTGCTGCAACAATGTAGAAAGAGCTGATGGCATGGTAGGCATGTGAGTAAAGAGAAGGCCTTGAATGTGAGAGATATAGAGGTAGAAAGCAAGATTTGGCAATAATAAATATATGGGGTGAATAAATGAATAAATATGTAGGATGAAGGAGAATGAGGAATTAATAACACCAAGGTTACAAACCTAGGTGAGACTAGAAAAATGGTGGTTCCTTCAACAGAAACATGGAAGTTTGGAAGAGGGTTGAAGTTTAGGGGAAAGATAATGAAGTTAAGTTTTGTTTGTTGAAGTTAAGTTGAGTTTGAGATATTTTTAGGACATCCAAGAGGCAATTTGTGGTACAGGGTGGAAGCTCAAGTATTAAAGTATTAAAAACTGAGTTTAGCTATATAGATCTAGGAGTCATTAATAGGGAAATAATCATTAAGCCCATGGAGTGGATGAGGTCACCAAGAGAGAGTATAGAGGGGGGTGTAATGTAATGTGACAAATGTGTAAGGGGGCTCAAGACAGAACCTTGGCTAAAACTCACAGTTTGGGGACATGATCTGAATAATGAATCAGTGAAGGAGGTTGAAAAGGCTACATACAATGGAGCAAGTATAGTGGAGTGGTAGCCAGGGAGTGATATTTTGGTTGGAAAAATTACAGATGATGAATGGAGCCAGAGGGGAGCAGATTGACATATCCTTTCCAGGAGTGACAACAGACTTTATTTCATTATGGTTTCAAAACTGGAAGGGGTAGGAAGAGTCACTGGCATGGCAGCTAGTGAGAAGTCTCAGAAATGAAGGAAATCACATTGGGAACACAATGTGGTGGTCAACTGAGATAGCCATCAGTTAGGACAGTGGCTCCCCAGGAAAGGGTTATTATCACTACTGGGCTTAGTTTCTGTGAGATTCAAGATTAAAGGAAGAGGAGACCTCTTCTATCTGGGGGCCTGGGGCAGGTTTCCTGGAGAAGTAGCTCCTCAGTTGGGCCTTGAAGGAAGGGAAGAAAGGGAAAACATACAAATTGTAAGCTATAGCAGGATTTCTTCCCATGAGTAAGTTTCATTACAGTATACCATATACTATAACATTTGGATGCTTTTTTCCTATCTTTTTGAAACTTAGCACCTGGACCTTTCATTCAATAACTTGTCTCAAGAGGCCATCCGTGAACTGGGAATTCTGCCTCGCCTTAAGATACTGCTTCTAACAGGCAATGGGCTCACTTCTCTTCCTCCCAACATGGCTGTCACAGAGCCGTAAGTGTCTATGTCAGACCTAGCTTCAATAGGAGCCCTCATAGAACCCAAAGATCTCCTTTCAATTTGCTTTTCAAACTGACCCTCATAAACTTGTAAAAGTCTCCTTCCAATGTGACACCTGACCTTGCTTCATCATGCTCCCACAGCCCCATCTTGTAGAGCTATAAGCATCCCTTTTCAACATGCCTCTAATTTCCAAAATGTATGAGAAATTGATTCTGAATGATAAGAATGAGAGCCATTCATCAATTGATTAATGGTAAAAGGGTATGAGTTTGTCCTCAAAGGAAGAGATCCAAGTTATTCACAGCCATATAAAAATGCTTCAAATCCCTAATAATTAGAGAAATGAACATTAAAGCTACACTGAGGTTCCACCTATACTCATCAGATCGTTAAAGATGACAAAAAAGGAAAATGACAAATGTTGGAAAGCCTTTTTAAAAATGGGCATGTTAATGTCTTGTTGGTAGAGCTGTGAATGGGTCCAACTGTTCTGGAAAACAATATGAAACTATGCCTAGAAAGTCAGCTACACATACTCTTTGATCCAGTGATTCCACGATTAGGTCTGTTATACCCAAAAGAGGTTGAGAGAGAGAGAGAGAGAGAGAGAAGAGACAGAGAGCGAGAGAGAGAAAGGACCCATATGTACATAAATATCTATAAGTAGTTCTTTTGGAAGTGATTAAGAACCAGAAACTTAGGGGGTGCCCATTGATTAGGGAATAGCTGAACAAATTACGGTACCTGAATGGCAGTGTATTATAATTATAGTACATGGAATATTACTGGGTTGAAAGAAGTAATGAAAAGAATAATTTGAGAGAAACTGAGGAAAATTTGTATAAACCAGTACAGAATAAAATGAACAGAAGAGCCATTTATACCATCACAACAACATTGTAAAGACAACTTTGAAAGTCTTAAGAACTCTGATCAATGCAATGATCCGCTATGATTCCAGAGGATGGATAAGAAAGTGTGCCACCCACTTCCTGGCAGAGAGCTATTGGCCTCAAGATACAGACCGAGATAGACATTTTTTGGACCTAGTCAGTATAGCAATGTATTTGACTTGCCTGTGTATATTTGTTCCAAGGGTTTTGTTTTTCTTTTCTTTTTTTTCCTTTCCAATGGAGTGAGTAGGAAGGAGAGTAAATGCATGCTTGTTCATTGAAAAAATCAAATTAAAATGTTAAAAATAGGTATGAGAGCCTTCCTGTAAATATGGAAGCTATCTCTGGAGGAAGTGGCTTTTGTGCTCCAAGTAAAGTAGTAGATTCACAGGTACATCTAGACAATGTCATCCAGTAATGGGCAGAGAAAGAACAGTGATGGCTAGTGACTCCCTGTTGAAGGGGCTCTGTGTATAGGTAGATAGCTACAGATATAGATAGGGCCAGCTATCTGAGAACCTGACATACTCAACAAGAGAAATTTGCTATCTTCTGGGGCATGTATCTGGAACACAACAAAAAGCCTCCCAAGACTTACCAAACCTGATAAACACCACTTGCTTCTATGGTTTAAGTGGAGACAAAGGAAACTAAGAATCATTGATAAGAATTATTAGGTCAGCAAGAAATGGAAGACCTTAGGGGTACAGCCAGTGCTTTTATCACTACCGCCACAAGAGAAAGCCATATTTGGAATGTGAACAGCTAGTTGGAAAGATGATGTCTATAAATGAGAAATGGATTTCTGGACATTGACAAGCTCTTGGCCAGATATCGTGTTCACCTAACAAAATCTAGGAAAATTATATTTAACTGGAGTCTTGCAAATATAATGAGAGCTTTATAATGAAAAGGAAGAGGAAAAGGAAAAAACTGCCCACATAAGCTAATAAACCCTGCTGCAATAGAGAATAGCAAGTACCAAGAGGAAAGAGAATATTGGGAGAAAGGGCCATTAATTCATAGGAAATAATATCTAAGAAAAAAAGCAACACCAAAATCCATGACTGCTGATGTCTATATACAAAGACACAAAGCATGAATAATATATATGGTGAGCTAGGGAACCTAACATAAGGAGGTAAATTTGGCTTCATAGGGATCACTGAGTCTTGGTTGGATGGAATTCGTGATGGGGATTCGACTTTGGTAGGGGTAGATAAGATGATGACGGACAGCAGGACAACTCAACACTCATTTTGCATCTCTGTTCTCTTCCAACTAGAGTCATCTTTGAACAGGAATAACTATAACAAAAGTGGTTAGCAGGATAGAGAAACCCAATACCCACCAGGCCTGAGAGTGAATTGAATTGTGTAATATCACATGTACTTGGATAGACCTGGGATCTCAGTGTATGGATATCATCTACCAGCTCATCCACATCCCACCCATAGTGTAATTCTCCTCTATTATTCTTGTCGGTGTTTTTTCATGATTACTCCTCATAACACACTATAGGCCTTGCTGTTGTTGTTTTTTTTTTACTGTCTTATGGATGACAATGTAACCAAGTTATCACGGAACTGTTGCCATATTTCTAAATTCATTCATAAAATTATGGGAATTAGAGCTGAGAGGTCCTTACAGATTATTCAGTCCAACTCCATTATTTTACAGGTAAGGAAACTGAGACCCAGAGAGGAGAACAGACTTGTCGAGGGTCCCATAGTATATGTCAGGACAAAGATCCAAACCCAGATCCTCTGACTCCTCAGCAGGGTTGGTCCAAAGGTCCATGAGCCCGCCTCAAAGAGGAAGCATTCATTTATTACTTGGAGCAGTGATCCTTCCCAACCTTTGCCTTCACAGGAACCTTTCTGTCATTCGCCTGATCAACAAGCGTTATGTGCTAAGGTTCCAAGCTTTAGAGACACTTATCTTGGATGACAACAAACTCTCTCACCCCAGCTGTTTCGCCAGCCTGGCCGGACTCAGAAGGTAATGCTGAGCACTGTGGGTCAACTGTGTGAACAGTTCCTCTGCATGCTCTCTTCCCTGGCTGACCCAACCAGCCCAGGCCCCTTGACACAAAGGGAGGCCTCAGCCAGTTTATGGCTCTGAGATCACTCTGCTGAGATTTTGTCACAGGATCTTAGAATTTAGAACTGGAAGAAATCTTAGCAGTCATCCAGTCCAAAATGTTCATTGTACAAAAGCAGAAACCCTGAAAAAGCAGAGTGGCTTGCCCAAGCTCACACAACTGAGCCATATAAAAACAGCACTTTAGAGTTAGGAAGTAACATAGAGAGATAATCTAGCCTAACCACCTCATTTTATATGTGGGGAAACTGAGGCTCAGATAATCTATCTTTCTGAATAGAAGTAAGGATCAGGGCCAAGATCTGAACCTCAGTCTTCTGACTCCAAGTTCAGCCCTTTACCAGTACACACAACACTACTTATGAGTCAACAGGTGTAAGAACAGCCAAAAAAGTTAATGAAGGCTCAGCCATCAAGATTAGAAGTCTCAAGTCCAGAAAAAGGCAAGTAATGGCCTTAGTGTTATGACTAAAGAAACTGAGACCCACAGACATAAAATGGTTTGTTTAGTTACAAACAGTAAGCAGCAGAACTGGGATTAGAACATGAATGGGGGTTCTCTGATCCCAAGTCCTGTGCTCTTTATGTCATACACTCCCACTTCTTAAAAGAAAGGTTAATATTCTATAATAATGACTCATATTTGTAGAGTTCTTTAAGTACTCTCCTCTCAACAGCCCTGCATTGTGTGAAGCAGGCATTGTAGTATTCTCTCCATCTTACAGACAAGGAAACTGCAGATCAGGACAGTTAAGTGAGTTGATCAGGATACAGAGGGTCAGTAATGTCAGAGTCACATTTTGAGCCCAGGTATTCTGGCTCAACAACTTTTTCCAATGGATCACATTATCTCTATTATTCTTATATTTCCCCCTTTTTCCCTCTTAAGACTGAAGAAATTAAGCATGGAACAAAACAAGATTTTCCGGATCCCATATCTACAGCAAGTTCAATTACCCAAGTTCTGTGATGAATCAACCAAGGGAAAAAATGGTTCCCAGAAAGAATCTAGCCCCAAACAGAAGCTATCACAAGGTATGAATGGGGCCTTCCTGGAAAGCAAGTCAGGAAAAGGACAACCAGACTATGCCATATTATCGATGAAAAGGGATGTGGACCGGACAGGTGGGTACATTATATCCCCAGACATTTTATTCCACCCCTAGTTTTATTCAAGCAGAGCTTTCAACAATGCTGAACTTAGAACTGAAACAAAAGTCTATCTTGCCAACATCCAAATGGATCACCATAAATAGACTGCCAATCCAAATGGATTGCCATAATGGAACAGTGCTGTAGTCAAACACTCAAGATGGTGGGTCACCCAAAGGGCCCCAGGAGAGATGGTTGGTGGATGTAAATAGGCTGCCACCCATTTCTGACAATAAGCCACACACAAAGCAACATAAAAGGCACCATCAAAAAGATGTATGAGTAGGAAAGGAAGTGGGCCACTTGTGACCTGAAAGGAAGAGGAAACTGATGGGTGGCCCAATCAGTCAATCAATAAACATTTATTAAGTGCCTGCTATGTGCCAGGGACTGTATTAAGCACTAAGGATACAAAAAGAAGTGAAAGACAGTATCTCTTCTCAAGGAGCTTACAATCTAATTGGGGAGACAACATGTATAAATATAAATGAAGCAAGATATATATATATATATATATATATATATATATATATATATATATGTATGTATGTATGTGTGTGTGTGTGTGTATATATATACATATGACAGATAGGATATAAGTAAAAGAGGAAATTCTCTAGAAGTGTGAGGGAGTTAGAGAAGGCTTCCTGGAGAAGGGGAGATTTTAGTTAGGACTTAAAGGAAGCCAGGAAGGTCAGTGGTCAGAGTGGAGGAGGGACAGCATTCCAGGCATGGGAGGCAGCCAGCCAAAATACCTAGAGCTGAAAGGTGGAGTGTCTTCTTCGTAGAACAGCCAAGAGGCCAGTGTCATTGGATCAAAGAGAACGTGTTGGGGAGTAATATGTAAGAAGACTGGAAAGGTGGGATGGGGCCGAGGGTATGAAGGGCTTTCACTGCCAAACGAGAGTCCAGATACTTCATTGGCACCCATGCAATATCATGAGGTCCACAGGAAGTCCCCCAACATGCTGGATGGATCAGAGTTGAATGAGGAAGCTTGGAGAAGCTGTGATCTGCACTATTAGAAGGGGTACCTATAGTGATGAGGTCGCAGATCCATCTAGGCATGCCGATGTCACAAGAACCTGGACCTTGGAATCATGAGACCTGGATTTTAGTCTTACCCTGCCACTTATCTACTGTGTGACCTCCACTTTTCAAATGCAGATAATGACTCCTGCCCTGAGCTGCCTTCTCCTCAAGGCTCCCGAGAGGGGGGAAAGCATAAGCTAATGGCTTTGGAAAGGGTTTTGTCAACTTGAAGTTCAACATAAGTAATACCAGCCCACATCTGCAGCATTTTGCAGTTTACAAAGGAGTCTAAAAATGTGTTTTCCATGTGATAAGCACTTGTTGAATTCCTCACAAGAGCCTTGTGAAATAAGTAATTTAATTATTATTATCCCCATTATACAGATGTAGAAACTGAGGCTCAGAGAAAGGAAGTAACTTACCCCGTGTGATATAGCTAGTAAATGTCAGAGATGGAACTGAAATCTAGGGCTTCTGAATCTGAGCCCAGGGTTTATTCCATTAAAAAAAAATACCATACTATTCTTCCTCTTCAAATGAATGTCCGTTTTCTTCATTATTATTAATCAACTTAGACTTTATTTCTTATCTGGTTACAGAGGTTATATTCCCATCTTTCCCTGGATATTCATCCAACCAGGTAAGACCACTTATTTAGTCCTGAACCTTTTAGCTTAGGATGGTAAAAATAACAGACTTAGGATGGAGTCACCAGAGAGCCATCATTGGCCTCAGAAGAATTTGGGTACAAGCCCTGCCTCTCACACATATTGACTGTGTGACCCTAAGTAAGTCACTTAACTTTTCAGGGTCCTAGACAATTCCCCAAGAAACTGGGGAATTCAGGCTGCAGAACTAGTGTGGATAATAATAATAACTAACACATAATGTGCTTTAATGTTTGCAAAGCAATTTGCACATATTGTCTCATTTGATTCTCAAAACAACTGTGTGAGGGAGGTGCTATTATTGTCTCTGTTTTATAAATCAGGAAACTCAGGATGAGAGAGGTAGAAGAAGTGTCTTCACTGGGAGTTTCCTTTGTCAGTGAAATCAGACCTGAACTGATGATGATTATGGTGATGGTGATGATGATGATAGTGATGATGGTGGTGGTGGTGGTGGTGGTGATGGTGGTAAAGATGGTGATGATGGTGATGATGATGATGATGGTGATGATGGTGGTGGTGGTGATGGTGGTGGTGGTGGTGGTGGTGGTGATGGTGATGGTGGTGATGATGATGGTGGTGATGGTGATGATGATG
>CM053588.1:107525072-107543532 GCA_028646515.1 Pseudochirops corinnae
CTCCACGTGACCACATTCAGCCTATTAGGGAACAGAGTATACTTTCAAATATCCAAGGGTCCTCAGAGTCACATAACCACTTTAGCAAAGGGCCTAGGGGCAGGGAAGATCTTCAGATTCCCATAACAGGGACTGCCTACATTGAGGAGATCACAGACCGACTAAACTTTTGGGAAAATAGTCATTCATATTTATTTAGGATTTTGAATTTTACAAAATATTTTCAAAGCAGACCTTAGAGAAAAACAAAGATCTAGGCTCAGGTTCTATTGAAGATACATACTTTGTGATTCAAGCCTCCTAACTTCCAAGCACCCTTGTTGTTGATCCTTCATTTTCAAAGAGGACCAATTAGGCAACTCTTTAGTCTCTGGGTGCAGACCAGCTATGGATTTGCAGCAATAGAGAAAGTTTCTTCTTTCTAAGTCTTATGAAATTATAAAAAACAAAAGCCCTAATCAGATAGGAAGATCAAGTGTTATTTTTCCTATTTTGCAGAGAAGTAAACTAAGGTATAGAGACATTGAGTGGCTTCAGTGTAGCTAATGAGTGTCAGAGCCAGGCTTTGACCCTACTTCTTCAAAGCCTTACACCCAATATTCTTCCCATTATACTGTACCACCTGCCCAAATCACATGCGACAGGGTTCCCATAATATTGGATGACTAAATCTCTTCACTTTACCATTTGCCTTCTGAGGCCAGACTACCAGAATTACTGATCCCAAATGTAAATGCAGTTGTTCTTTAAAGAAACCCTCTGCTACTTTGGTCTAATTTCCCCCCACAATTTACAGAGCTCTCTCCTCTCCTACTCTTGTCTCTGAGAGGTTACAAACAAGTTTGAACCAACTTCTCTCCTCCTGAGCCAACATAAGGCCAAGACATGGCCAGCATGATAGGGAATGGCTAACAAACCCTGTCCTTGTGTGCGGATTTTGGAACATACATTGTTGTTTGGTAACTGAATCTGGTCTGTTAACCTCATGGTCAGGAGAGGAGACTCTTTGAGTATCTATGGCTGCAAACTGGAACTGGAAGGTATGTTAGTTATCTAGAGCTTGTGCCCTTTCTTTGGCCAATTTCATCCTGCGTGGTGGAATTCTAGAGAGAGGAGACCATTCTGTGAGGAGAGAAGCCTGGGACCCTCTCCTTCCAAGTCCAACATCCACTATAGGTATATGGGCCTTGGTCCTTTGCCTTAGGCTTTGTCCTTTCATTTTAGGCAAAAGGAGATTAGAAGAGATGACCTTGTAAGTTTGAAAAGATCAGAAGAGCAAGCCACCAGGAGATTCAGGAGTGGAGTCATGTTAGGGCTCCTAGCCAATCAGTCCAGGTTAAAAGTGCTAAGGAACCATAAAGTTCTAGTTGACTAGTACCTTACAAATGAACCCTTAGTTTTCACTAAACAGCCAGTCAAAGAGGCTCCTCTGCACCATGTGGTTAGCTGACTAGACCAGTTACACAATATCTATGTATGCCACATGGGGATTACATCAGCTAAGCACTCTATATTTGCTCATAACGGTTGCCCAGGCTCATTGTCTAGTCTCCCATTTCACTGCTTTAAAACAAGAAAATTTACTATGTTTTGAAAGGAGCAAACAGCAGACTCTGACCACAAAGAGATCCTCTCCCTACCCGGAGGCCCCCACCATATTTTTATACCCTGCTTAACACAGGTCAGAAAACAAGAAAACTCCCGGGTGGGAAAGAGGATTGGGGGAGATGGTTCTTACTTGAGGAAAGACCCAAAAGACCAGGGAGGAGATTGGGCATCATCAGGAAGATAGACAGGGTCAGTCGGAAGCTGAAGATCACCAAAATTTAAATGGTTAATGTGGAGAATGTGAAATTTCAAATGCCAGGGAATCTGCAAGAGATTAAGAAGCCAAATTTCAAAGAGGTCCAGAGACTTCCTATTTTGTCTTACCCAAACTACTTCCCAGAAGCTTAGGTATTTTTTTGTTGCAGAAACTTGCATGTCCCATATTCAGCTTGTATTGATACCTTGCATTGGCCTGGATAGAACTTACCTCTTCCTGAATCAGTCCTATATACACAGGCTCAGGGACAGCTCAGGAGCCCCATGTTTCGAACTCTCAAACAAGAAAGAAAGTCAGATTTTTTCCCCATTTTTATGTCACTATTTAACAAAATAATCAAATAAGTCTTAAACTCCCATTGTAGTAAAAGGCAGGGCTTTTGAAAAATTTTTGTGGGTCCTAAGGACCAAAGATGGAGTTGATGTATTTTGATTCAGGAAATACTTGGAGGGAAAGAGCCCTAGAATTGGTGTTGGGAGGTTTGGTTATAATTCCAGCTTGACCACTTTCATCCTATGTGACCTTGGTAAAAATCATTTCCTTCCTCAGTCTGCTAATCATTAAAATGGGGACAATAGTTTTGGAGCCACATTCATGCTAGAACGGATCAAATGAGATCATAGAAAGTGCTTTGTAATCATTAAGTGACTATTGTTATTATGGGGGTGGTGGGGTGTTGTGGGGTTCCTTTTGTGACAGGTGAGAACCCAAATTCCAAAGGTCCCAAAGGCCCCCATCATCCTAGAACTGCCAACTCAGGAAGCAACAGATATACCAGCCCCACCCATGTCTAGGCGGACCTTCACACCTCTCCCACCTATCCATTCCTCTACATCCACTATCTTCACCAAAGAGGGCTCTGTGAAGACAGACTCATCCAATGAAATGACCAGTTCTGAGATGGGGTCGGATGATGATGTGAAGAGCATAGAATCCTTCTTCATGACTCAGGTACTTCTGGCTCAAGTCCTGATGACCTCTGTTCTCTGTGCCAATGGATCCTATGCCCACCCAGACTTTGTTTCTGAGAGAGCTAGCATGCAACAGCGGCAGAAAGATCACCACATTTGGAGTCAGATGACCTGGTCTCAGATCCTGGCTTTGTTTCTTACTGGCTATGCCCTGGAACCTCTCTGGGCCTCAGTTTCCTTCTCTGTACAATGAAGGGATCAGGCTATCAGAAGTCAGCAGATTCTGGCCAGAGGGCATTTTTATACCTGCCATAGGCTAAGAATCTTTTTCACATTTTAAAATTTTATAAAACTTTATTTTGAAATGTAAAAATAAATTCTTAGCTTTCCAGAGATATAAAAACAGGCAGGTATGATCTGATCAGTTGTGATTTTCCAAATACTGGGCTAAATGACCTTTAGGTCCCTTCTACTCAAAGTTCTAGTATCCTAATATATAATTTTTCTCAACCTGCCTACTACAGACACAGAAACCTTCTATTGTCCATAGTCCTTACTTCTTAAGCCTGTGAGCATAACAAGCCAACCTCACCTTGCTCCTTTCTGTGTCTTGTGCCTGTCACCCAACCCTAGTAGCTACCTCCCAAACCTCTTGAGAACCATTATCCTTAGGCTGCAGAGGATTCAGAGGCCACTGAGTCCACTGTGGAGGATTTAACTGTTTTGTTGGACTGTAGGATAGTTTGAATTCCAGGATGCTGTTTCAAGAGATGAGAGAATCAGGGAATGGAGAGGATAAGGTCACTGAGGCCTAAAATGGCAGGCCATATCTGAAGATGTCTGGTCATCCAGTTTGCCTGGAGGATAGAATGTGAGGGGGACTGAGAGGAGACAAGGCAGGAGAGAACATTGATTAGGGAGGGCCCTGAATGCCAAGCTGAAGAGTGGGAAGTGAAGATCTTTGTTCAATAGGCCATTCAATATGCCATACTACAGGGTTTAGCATAGTTTAAAAATATTCATTCCTTCCCTGTCCTCATCTTCACCTTCTACCTCTGGAATTCCTAGAATGGGAAATAGAAAAGTTGGAAAATCCCTTAGAGATGATCTAGTCTAAGGCTCTCATCTTACAAAAGATGAAGCAGCGACCAGGAGGGAGGAGAGGTTGGACAGCTATTAAGGGGCAAGACCAATGCTTAAATCCAAGTCTTCTGACTCCAGATGCCGAGGTCTTTCCTCTGTGCCACACTTTCCTTCTGGCTGCCTCTGTAGCAAGCCTTCAAAGGGAGCTCCACGAAGGGGTTTGGAGCTGTGTCTGCCTGTGAGGGAGGAGAGCCCCATGGACGTCTGGAGCTAACTGTCCTATCCACCACCTCCAGGTGACCAACGTGCAGAGAACTCCCAGGAGTCACAAGGAAGCCAGGTCACTGGGGGAGGATAAGAAAATGAGGGACAAGGACAGAGAGGCAAAAAAGCCGAGGAAACCAAGTGCCCCCATCCCAGAGAAGTACAAAGGTTATGAGGAACTGATCCAGACCAAGCCGGACCCCAACTTTGTGGAGCCTGTGGGTGAGTCAGCCCACCCAACCGTTTCCCAAAGATATTCAGATCCCAAACGGTATCTGGGCTGAACCAGCTCACAATCATGTCACCTGATGCAGTGGAGAGGCCCAGCTCCTCTCGGCAAATTTTGTTGTTTTTAAGTTATTTCACTCATGTCTGACTCTTTGTGACCCCATTTTGGTTTTTCTTGGCAAAGATACTGGAGTGGTTTGCCATTTCCTTCTCCAGTTCAGTTTACAGATGAGGAAGCTGTAGCAAACAGGGAGGCCAGATCTGAACTCATCAAGATGAGTCTTCCTGGCCCAGTGCACTATCCACTCACTGCACCACCCAGCTGACCCTCCTCTCCACAGTAGGCTCACAGTATTTAGAGCTAGAAGAGGACTTTAGCAGTAATGCCCCCAATCCATCTCCATTATACAGATGAGAAACTTGAGGATTCAGAAATGGGAAGTGACGTAAGGGTATCCTAGGACCTTCTATCATAGATCAACCCTCTCCTTTTTATCCATAAACTGAGACTAAGATAGGAAGGGGCCTGCCAAGGTCCCACCAGAGAGTCAGCAGAGCTAACCCAGGCTCTCTGGCTCCTGAGATGCTGCCTTCTCAGGAAAGTCATCTTGTTTTTGTCAGATCAAAGGGAAAGAGTCGCTATTTATTAAGCACCTCTACTATGTGCAGGGATAGTAGCGAGGTGGGAAGATCCCCAGGCTTGGCATCAAGAGGTCTGGATCCCAGTCCCACCTTGTCAAAATTACACTCCCCTGACTCTCCACAAACCCATTTATATGTACAGGAAAAAGGCTAAGGCTCTTGGCTCTGATACTAATTTGCCAGGTAATTGTGGGTAAATCACTTGGCCTTAATGGACCTTAGTTTCTTTATCTATAAAAGTATGGCAATAATACTGGCATTATCTACTTGATAGGGCTGTTGTGAGAAAAAGTTGTTTGTAAATCTTAAAGGGTTTCAGATAGGCACACTCACAATAATAATAAATAGGGTAGCATTTTATATAACAGTTTAAGGTTTGCAAAGCACTTACAAATATCATCTTATTTGGTCTTCACAAAATAGGGAGGCAGGCGCTCTTATTAATTCCATTTTACCAAAGGGGAAACAAAGGTAGACAGGTGACTCACCTAGGGTCACACAGCAAGTAAGTCTGAGGCCAGATCTGAACATGGGGATTCTTACCCCCCGGTCCAGTGCCCTACTCACTGTGCCACTAACTGTATAATTATTACTGGGATTCTTACATATATGGGCCTGGTATGAGGGGATTTTCTATTGCTATGCTATTTCTATTTCTATTTTATATTAAATGACTGCTTTGAACCAATACATCCTCCAGTTGGTCTGGTGAAAGACATATTGGCAGGAGCTTTTGGGCTGTGGTTGCCCATTGGTCTGACAATAAGCTGTCCTCCTCCCATCTTCCCACTCTGAGCTTTATATTTAATGTTGGAGCTGACATTTTTTTTCCTTTCAAAGTAATCTAGGTTTTTGGGGAGGTGGAAATCAGGATGATATGTCTTTGTACCCATGTAGGTGTTTAAGAGTTTGGTGAACTCTAGATTCCCTGCTCTAAAGGAGAGGCACTTGGCACATATAATCTTGAATGTAGCTCAGGCCACTGCCAATTGTGGACCCCTGAAAGTTACCCCAAGTTCAAGGCACACAGGTTCAGCATCTGCTTGTACCTTTAGCACCTACTATGTGCCAAAGACCATGTTAAGCCCTGGACATACAAAGAAATGCAAAAGACAGTCCCTGCTCTCAATGAGTTCACAGTCGGGGGTGGGGGGGAGAGTGAGAGAAAGGAGACAACATGCAAACTATACAAATAAACTCTCCACAGGATAAATTGGAGATAAAATAGAGAGAAGGCACAAGCAGTAAGGAGATCAGGAAAGGCTTCCTCTGAAGGTGGGATTTTAGCTGGGGCTTTAAGGAATTCAGGGAAGCCAGAGGTGGAGATAAGGACAGGGAGAATTCTAAGCATAGGGGACAGTGAGGGAAAATGAACAGTCAGGAGATGGAGTGCAAAGAACAGCTGGAAGGTCATTGTCACTGGATCAAAGAGTACATGGGAGTAGGTTAAGTAGAAGATGGTGTAGGAAAGGTGGGATGGAGACCAGGTTATGAAGGGCTCTGAACGCTAAGCAGAAGATTCCATATTTAGTCCTGGAGCTAACAGGGAGTCAGTGGGATTTGTTGAATAAGGGGATGATCACACACACACACACACACACACACACACACACACACACACACACACCCTTTGAACTTTAGGACAATCAGTTTGACAGCTGTGGTGAATGTAGCAGCAAGCACCCTAAGCATACCCAGGATGGCTGCTAGTACAGGTTCTTAGATCTGCTTTTCTAAAGGAAAGCAACTCAAAATGGTTTAACAATCCTACTTTAATCAAACATATCATTTACCTAGTTCAGGGGGGGAAATCAGCACCCTGAACTTCAAAGAATACAAACAGAAGTTACAAACAGACAAAAAAATACAGACAGAGAAAGAGATCCGCAGACAGGCTTCCAGCTGCCTGACCATCACACCCATACCTAGTCAGTTACCAGAGAGGGAAGCACCAACATCTGGGTTTTCAAAGCCATGGGGCTCAACAGCTGCCCAGAGTCTCATCTGGTGTTCTATAATTTTTAAAATATTTTCTTCATAATACCCCATTAAAGTTGAAGTGCAAGTCTTGTTACTTGCATTTTAGAAATGAGGAAACTGAGATGCAGAAAGAAGGAATAATATGCCCATGGTCATATAACTGCTAAGTGGTACAGCTGGGACCTGAATGTTCCCTGGCTCCAGGGGCATTTCTTAGGGAGCTGTCAACTAATTACGCCACAGCTGTGGTGAATGTAGCAGCAAGCACCCTAAGCATACCCAGGATGGCTGGCCAAATCACACAACTCTTTCCAAAATGAGCCCCAAAGCAAAACCTCACAGCATGGTTATATATAGCCTTCTCCTGGGTCAGAGAATATCACAGCCCTCTTGACCCACTGCCCAATCACAAAGTAACAAGGTGTGGGCAGTCCTGAAAAACAAGCCTCCCGCCACAGGCGTGTGACCACATTCAGCCTATTAGTGGGCAGAGTATATTTTCAAATCAGGGAAGGTTCTCAGATTCACTTAAGCCTATCAAGGGGCCAAGGGGGCAGGGAAGATCTTCAGATCCCATTACAGTGGATGACTGGAGGAAGGACTGGAGAGAACAGAGACTTTAAGTTGGCAGACTTGAGGTTGGCAGACTGGAGGCTGCTGTAATCATCCAGGTGTGAAATGGTGAAGGTCTGCACCAGGGTGGTAGCAGTGTCAGAGGAGAGAAGGGGACATACATGAGGTGTAATGGACAGGCACTGGTAACAGATTGAATATGAGGTGGTGAGAGAGAGAGAGAGAGAGAGAGAGAGAGAGAGAGAGAGAGAGAGAGTGAGAAGTTGAAGGCAACATCTGGGTTTTGAGCCTGAGGGGCTGGGAGGATGGTGTTGCCCTCAATAATAATAGGGAAATATGGAAAGTGTGGAGAGCTTAGGGGAAAAGATAACGAGTTCAGTTTTGGACATACTGAGTTGGAGATGTCTACAAGATGCCCAGTTTGTGATGTCCAATAAGCAGTTGGAAATTCAGGACTGGAGACCAGGAGAGACATTAGGGCTGGACAAGTTGATCTAATAATCTTTAGCATAGTGATGATAATGGAAAATGGGAGCTGATGAGATCATCAAGTAAAATAGTATAGAGAGAAAAGAGGAGAGGGCCCAGGACAAAACCATGGGGGATACCCACCATTAGAAGACTCTACTTGGGTGAAGATTCAGAAAAGGAGACAGAAGAAACAATCAGGCAGTTACCTATGACTGGTGGTAGGGGAAATATGGGATGAGGCTGGGTGGGGAGAGGTATCTACCACTAACACCAGCCTGGTGAGCTCTAGGTCTTGAAGGCCTTTTGATCTGTATAATCCCTCTATTAAATGATAAATGTCCCATTCAAAGGTAACATAAAGGTAGGGGAAGAATGTGGCGTAATTAGTTGACAGCTTCCTAAGAAATGCCCCTGGAGCCAGGGAATATTCAGGTCCCAGCTGTACCACTTAGCAGTTATATGACCATGGGGATATTATTCCTTCTTTCTTCATCTCAGTTTCCTCATTTCTAAAATGCAAGTAACAAGACTTGCACTTCAACTTTAATGGGGTATTATGAAGAAAATATTTTAAAAATTATAGAACACCAGATAGATGTTACTATCGTTATCGGTTCTGACTGGGACAGGGAGGGGGGATGTGTTACCTAGCATGACCCACCAGGGTCAGTCACTCAAGTAAAGCTTCCAGGGAGAGGAGTCAGCTGTCTCTGAACAGGTCCAGGAGCTAAGTTAGCACATCCTATTGGCCCTAGGAATCCAGCAGAATGTCAAGGCCCTGTACAATCTGCTTAAGTATCCACTGGTCTACCGCTCCTCCAAGGCCAAGCTTGATGCTTTCCAGAATCCCTACTGCCCCAAGGAAAAGCAGGTAAATGGGCCACAGGATTCCTTTCCCTAAGAAAGGAATCAGGCCCCATGTGCCCCTCCCACTCCCCTGGATGGCCTCTCTCTGGAGCTTTCCTTTCCCCTTCCCTCACAGTTCCAGGAATCTCCCCTTTCTCCCTCATCTCCCTTACAACCCTGAGCCCTCCTCTTTTCCTCCCTCCACTTTGCATGTGTCTCCCCTTTGTTCCAGGGTCTCTCCTGATCCTCCAGTCTTGGGGGACTTTCTTCTCCCCCAACAGAAACCAGGGACATCATCTTATTTCCTATAAGGGTACTGATGTTTGTGAGCCCACAGCCTCCTCTCAGTGGGACTGGGCTGTTTTACCTTTAGCACTTGGGCCAGGGGATGCACTTTGGGAGGGGACTCTAGCCTGACCATGGGGTGGGAATATGTCTCAGCTAACATATCATCCCCTCCCCCCTCCCCCCCACAGGTCCCTCAGAGTCGAGTTCCTAGCCCTCGGAAGACCCGAGCACAGTTGTTGGAGGAAATCTTGTATCAGATGAGGAGCCCCCAGCAAATAGTGGACAGTCCACTAAGTAAGTCTTTCCCTGCCCTCACCCAATGGCTGCCCCCCACCCCCAGCCCTAGAAGTACCTGAGTAGTGTCCACAGGAATGGGAATGGGGAGGATGGAGGACTATATAGCTCCAAAGAGTGAATCAGGGACCCCCAAGTTCCCCCTGAACTTGGAACTGCTGCTGATCCTCTATGGGATGGAAGGGGAGAATAGACATAGAAATGGTTTTGGAAAGGAAGACTCCATAGCAAACAAACACTACCTAAATTCTCATTGTTCAAGAGGTCACAGAGACTGAAGCCCCTGTAAGAAGGCAGACTACTATCCCCTTGCCCATGCACCCCAAACATACACACATATCCACGTGCCTCATCCTGGATTAGAGAGACTAATTTTCTCCCTGATCTTGAGAAGAGGAAAGTTTGGAGTGTAAGAGATTGAGAAGAGGACGAAATGATGTTGGGTGAGGGGAAAGGAACTAGATTCCTGAGGAAAGCTTATTGGATCTTTGAGACCATCTAGTCATGGGATGAAAAAAGGCTAGAGCTGGAAGGGGCTTTAGAAATCCCCTAGTCCAACCTGCTTCTTTTACAGATGAGGAAACTGAGGCTAGAGAGAAAGTGACTTGCATATGGTCCCAGAGTAAGTCAGTGGGAGAGTCAAGAGTAGAACCCAAGTCTTCCTTTCCCATTACCATATGGACACCTTTCAGACTAGGGGCATCCCCACCAGGGACTCCCAGGGCCAGCCATAGAAGCTGTAGAGGATGTCCCTTTCTGCTCTCAGGCTCTGTTCTGCGGAAGCGCGCTGAACGCAGGCTGGAGGATCAGAAGCAGTATCGGGAGGCCCAGCGCCTCCTGAAGGAGTTCAAAGCCAGGTACAAGAGAGTGGTGAGGAGCTCCCTGAAGGAGGTCTTTGATCAAGCCCCTAACTATGATGAGCTGGCAAGGATGGAGAGCCAGCAGAGGCTGTTGGAAATCCAGGGTTTTTTGCAAGAGTGTGAGGACGAAGAGGAGGATGCAGAGAACAATGACTATGTTTAGACCTCAGGAGCCATCCACCTGCTCAACTCTCTCGGCGGTCTTGCCCTTCCCAGGTCAGTTCTCCCAGGACTGTGGTCTGAGAGACACCTGCAGGTCCCTGGCAAGCTATTGGGTGGGAATGGGGGGGTGGGAAGAGAGTGGGTCAAACTTACCAGGTTTGGTCTTGGAGAAGACCCAATGACCCCACCCACCCAGGACTCACCTTCAGGGCCAGGGTCACTCATCAGGGTATTACTCATTCCTACCAGCTGCAATAAACCGCCCACACTGCTCACATCTGGACTCTGTTATTTTATAGGTTCATAAAAACACTCATCCATCACCCTCTGCCATCTCTTTAGCATATAGAGATGACTCCAGGCTCTTGAAAGCTATACTGTGGGGGCATGAGGTCTGGAAGATCCAATCAATCTGTAGATTTCAAATGGGACCTTAGACTTTAGAGCTGGAAGAGATCCTGTGAGTCACCTAGGTTACAAAAGAAGAGTCTGAAACCAAGGGAGATTGACTTTTCTAGGTATACACAAGTAGGAAGAGGTAGAATTGAGATTCAACCCAGTCTTGGGACTCCAAATCTAGTGTTCTTTCTCCTATGCCAGAAGTTTAGGGCTACTGATGTGTATGGCATAAAAAGACCAGCCAAGCTAAATGTAGCACAGATGTTCTCCAGATTATTGGCAACCAAGAAATCTGTGTTTTTGGTTAAAAACCCATGAAAGCCTACTAAAGTGTGGGCAGGGGTCAGGGCCTGTCATTGGAAAGAAGGACCCATACCATTGGTGTCGAAGACCCATCAGAACAATGGATAATAGAATTCCAGTGCTCAAAGAAACCTCAGTATCCAACCACTCTAGTTACTCCCTGAGAGGAAACCATCCAATTCACCTGCCTCTATCTGTCCTCTTGAAATGTAGTCCCAGCTCTGCCAATGACCTGCTGTGTGACCATGGCCAAATCCCTTCTCCTCTCTGGGCCTCAATATCTCATGTAAAATTAGGGGCTTTTACTAAGATCCTATCAGCTTTGGCCTTCTTGTTTCGTGAGTAGCTTATTTTCCCAGGAACTCTTGCCCTGTGCCTACAAACAGCTGGGCTAGCCACATGCCACAGATCAAGGGAAATGCTTGGTGGGATGCTGGCATTACAGCTAGAGGAAAGGGTTGGCTTCTTTGGGTCTTGTGGGGCAAGGGACTGGTGAAGACAAGAAACACCTTGATGTTTCCTTACAAAGAATGTTACAAAAGATTGTTAGGTTCCCAATAATAACAACAACAACATTTATTAACTAACATTTATATCACACTTACTCTGTGCCAGGGACTGATTGTCTCATTTAATCCTCACAATCACCCTGGGAAGGTAGGTGCTATTATTTTTGTGATTAACCTAATAAAGCCCACAATGTAGTTGGGTTACATTAGGGATGAAATAAATTTTTGTAGAGCCTAATAATAAACCTTTAGTTTATTCTGAATCCCCAAGAATGAATGAATTTTTGGAACACAACAGAACCACTCATACTCATATAGAATCTCAGAATGCCAAAGTTTAAACAGACCTTATTGAAATCATCCTTTTGGGAACTATGGTTCAGACAAGGAAACTGACCTGCCTGAAGGCACACATTTTTGTCAGTGGCAATGTCAAAATTTGAACCCAGGTCTCCTGATTGCAATGCCCCTTTCTACACCATAAAACTCATGCTAAGCAAACTTGGACCAGGCAAGGTTAGCACTTAGGTAAGTGCCATTTTGATGAATGTGGCAAAATGAATCCCAACCTTCCCTGCCTGGCTGAAACACTAAGGGCAGGCAGGACACCTGCAGGAAGGAAGTTACTTTGTGGTCTCTAGTATGGAAGTCAAAGGAGTGTCTAGAGGTGACAGGGTTTTCCTGGACATCAAGAACAGCCACAACTGGAGGTTAGAAGGTGTAAGTACTACTGGGTCTGGAGATATCTTGCTATGGTGGGAAGAAGACAACAAGAACTAAGCCCAATCCATTCAACAGGTCAGCCTCTGGTCAGATCTTCAGAGCTCAGAGCAGAAAGGGGCCACAGCCAAGTAACACATTCAGGTCTCAGTAGGTTGGATACAGGCTGACCCACGAGTTGACATTTCCTTGGCATCCAACCCATGGGTTTTTCCCCAGTTTCCCAAACCCAACTCCAGAGAATACAAAATAGGGGACCACAAACCTCAGGTTGCAGAAACACATCCAGCAATGGATGTAGTAATCATCCTCTGAGACTGGACGCTGGGGGCCAGAGGCTGCTGGTCACCCACTGCCTCATATGTCATTAATGTTTTTTTTTTTTTCCTCCAAGTCCTGCCCAAGAAGAACAAGTCTTAATTCCACTTCTACAGGATAGACGTTCAAATACTTGACTTACACCTATCATCTTCCTGAGTTTCCTTCACCTGACCCATATCTAGCAAGGCCTTTGATCTTCCTGGTTGCCTTCCTCTGGATACCCTCCAGTTTATCTAAAAGGAGCTTGTCAACATCTTTCCTAAAATGTGGTGTCCAGAATGGAACAGGACTGTTCAGGAGTGTTCCAACTATGGCAGAACACACCGTGGCTCTTCACCATTGTAGTCCCAGAGCCTCTGCCTCTCTTAATGTATCTTAAAACCATATTCGAATCTTTGGCTGCCATATCACAATGGCAACTCCTGTTGAGGCCACTACAATAGTCAGACCTTTTTCAGATGAACTGCTACCCAACCCTACCTCCCCCATCCCTTAGTTTGAAGATGATTTGGTTATCCCTATTAATTCCTTCTTGTTAAATTAAGCACAGGTCTCCAGGCTATTAAGATTTTTTTAAATACCTTTTCTTCCATCTAACATATTAGCGATCCCTCCTAGTTTGGTGTCATAAGTATGCCATTTTTGCCTTTTATCCTTTGATAAACAATATTAAATAACAAATAGCCAAGGCCAATATCCTTTGACAAAGTTGGTATTGAACCAATCATAACTACTAGCCATTCAACCTGTTCTGACTTCCACAGTTGTACCCCTATGTAACATCTTTCCACCTTGTCCTTAAGAATAGCATGAGGAACATTGTCAAATATTTTCCTAAAATCTAATAATTCCCCTAATCTACTATTCTACTAACTTAGTCAAGAAAGGGAATCAGGTTAGTCTGGCATCACATGTTCTTACTGAAGCTGTGATACCTCTTTGTGATCACAGCTCCACTTTCTACATACTCCCTAATCATCTCTTTAATGTTATATTCTGGAATTTTGCCAGACATCAAAATCAAGCTTACTGGCTATAGATATCTGTGAGATATACTTTTCTTGTTTAAAAATAAGGATAGCATTTGTCTTTCTTCCATTACCTCTCTAGTTCTGCGTGATCTTTCAAAAATGACTGACCGTGGCTCAGCAATATCATATACCAGTTCTTCCAGCATCCTAGGATTTAGTGTGGCAGGAGGTGATAGGGAGATGCTGGGGCTAAGAGGGGTGTCTTAGGAAGGAGGGTTCTTGACTTACATCAGTCAAGAGTTCCTAAGTAAGTAAGAGTTCCTAAGAGGAACCATATCAGGCTATAGGACAGGTTATTCAAAGCATCCATCAGAGTCACAGAGCAGGCACTGGATTTGCTGAAACCTCTCAAACTACCGAGACTGAGGCTGGTGATTCCTCTCGCTTCTCCTCCTCAAAGAATGCCTCTTCTCTGAAGCCCTGATTCATTAGAGTTTTTTTGCTTTCTATTCCCTTTTACTTCCTAAAGCCAATTTTTTAGGATAAATGTGTTTAATCACACTGTGTTGCCAATCTACATGTTTCATCACTCAAATGCAGCAAAGAAAAAGGGAATGGGAATAGAGAGAACGCCTGATACCAGAAAGGCAAGGAAGATGGAGAGAGAAAAAGAGAGACAGGGAGAGGGAGAAAGGGGAGAGGAGAGAGAGAGAGAGAAGGACTATGGGATAGGCAAGAAGGAAAGAAAGGGAGGGAGGGTGAAGGAGGAGATGAAAAGGGGTAATTCCTTCCACATACAGGTGGGGAGCAATGAGAAGGAATGACTACGCCTCACTAGCCTGCTTTAGCACTATTAGCATCACATTAGGCATCGAGGCAGCATCGTGGATAAAACTAATGGTAATAATGACATAATAAACAATTAGCACTAATATAGCACTTTAAGGTTTGCAAAATACTTTATGTATGTTAACTTGATAAAGAACTGAGCTTGGAGTCAGTACAGACATGGGTTCATTGTCTTGTTTATCAGTGTGTGACCACAGGTAAATAATAATTTCAGCCTCAGTTTTACCTTATCTATAAAATGGGGAGAAGAATTGCAGTTTATCCTCAGCAATACAATGATCCAAGATAATCCCAAAGGACTAAAGATCAAGCCTTCTCTCTGCTTCCAGAGGAAAAACTGATTTTATTTGGATACCGACTGAAGCATGCTATTTTTCACTTCCTTTATTTCATCCTTTTTCTTTTATTCAAGTCTTCTTGTACAAAATGACTAATATGGAAATGTTTTACGTGATTGCACATGTATAATCTATATCTGATTGTTTACTGTCTCAGGGAGCGAGAGATAGAATTTGGAACTCAAAACAAAAAAAAACAAATGTTAAAAATTGTTTTAAGATGTGATGGGGGAAATTTTATATATGTTATATATTTTAAAATTAAAAATATGAAAGAATAATAGCATCAATTTCACAGAATTACTGTGAGAGTAAAATGAGATGACATATGTTAAATGCTTTGGAAAACTCAAAGTACTATGTATATGTATGTTTATTACCCTACAGAATTAGCATTCATCCCCAACCTCAACTAATTTTGAGCTAAAGCTCTCTTGAACCCTGTTCTTATAGGTCTCTTTCTCACTTTTACATTTGTCTTCTGTTACTTGTCTTTTCTTCCACCTTTATGTTTTGCTTAAAAGTTCTTTTTTTATTTCTGTTTCTTATTTTTGAGAGTTTCATAACCCTTCTGATCTGACATTCCCTGAAAAATTTTAGAACACGGAATTCTATCCATCCTTTCTTTGAACTCTGAAATACTCCCACAGAGACGTAGGTGCTAAAGCAAGGGGGCCAGACTGCTCAGTTTTCATTTTCTACTCTATAACAAATTCTAAAATGGAGTGGGAATTTCATTACCAAACTCCCCTCCCCCAATCTCAGATTATTGGATCTCTTCACATCAATTTATATACACATATATACAAATATATGCATATATATCCTTTATTTCTGCCTATCCAGTTCCTTCTGAATAAAGTCTTTTCTTCCAGATCCACATTCACAGAATTCTGTATTTTCAGAGTTGTAGGGGTTACTGTCCATTCCTCACTTGAACAAGAGTCCTTTCTAAAACACCTAATCAGGGTTCATTTAATTTTCCTGGAATACCCCCTCTAGAAGTTCCCATTACCTCCCAACACAATCCATTCTGTTTTGAGACAGTTCAGTTCTTCCTGTCATCAAGCCCAAATTTAACTCTTTGCAATTTCTGCCTTCCTGAGGCCCAAGAAAACAAGTCACCACAGGTCTTCTCCATGATAAACATTCCCAATTCCTCCACTGATCCTCACAGAAACCAAAGGCCTTGCCCAGCCCCATTGCCCTGCTCTGGATACTTTGCAGTTCATCGATGTCCTTCCTAAAATGTGGCTCCCAGAACTGAACACAACATGCCAGATTTCAGGGACGGGCTCCGTCCCACCAATCTCAGTGATTACTCCTGTGAGGTTAAAGTTGACATATTTTGTGCATTTGTATACACATAACTATGGCAATTTTTTAAAAACCCTCTAGTTTCAAGTTTCATAAATCTTTACTGACAGGCTGAGTTTGTTCTAAACATGACCCCTCCTCCAGCCTTTGCTGGAATCTTCCATCCTCCATGACTGACAATGATAGGGAGGGAGAAGGGAGGAGGATGGACATCATTTGGCCATCTCTCTTCCTATGACATCAGAGGTGGGCAACCAATATGACATGACTGCATAAGAGCCCTCCTTATAAAACTATTGGTCGTCATCTGCATCTCTGAGCATCCCTTATGAAGGACAGAAGAGTCACACACTAAACAGGGAAAGTGACAAAAAGTTTGCATGACTTGGATGTGCCAAGTTTGGACAGCAGTCTCTTGGGACCATCGTGACCCACTTCCTCCTCCTGTTACCCAAAGAACTTCATATCCAAGTTGCTACAATTTCCCTGGATGTCTTGTTGGCTGCCCCTGCATACCTCCGTGTGTCTCATGACCTTGTGTTTCCCCCCAGGTGAGTTAAAATCTACATGTAATAAAGGCCTATTACTTCGACCATTACTAGCTGGTGTTCTTTCATTAAAGTCTCTAAATCTCAAATCAGCCACAACATACTGGGACACACTTCGGTATGACAAGTTAAGTTTATTTTGTAAAAGTTCAGACTGCCTACTTTTCCTGTCCTTATTCTTTAGCACCACCTTTATCCAGGCCTCCCCCCCACCCCCAGCATGGATTCTGTTCTCTTTACCTTTGCCTCCTTCTTCAGTTTCCCTCCCTTCTTTCCCTCCGTGTTTTCCCACTTGTGTGCCCTTTCTCCCCATTTGCAAATCTGTGGCATTTCACAAAGAAAAAGCAACGTGGTAAAGCTACTTCAGGCCCTTTTGGTAAACCCTCATATAAGGCGCCAGTAAGAAGTCCAGAGAGGAAAGAAGTTTCCAGGCCTTGATTGAAGCTCCATTATACTTGTAACCCCAACCTTCTACCTTCAGTCTTCTCCGGAGTCCACAAAATGCAATCCAAATATTGATAGTATAGATTGCTAACTTACAATGTTTATTGCACATGATCTCCTAGGCAAACCTGTGTCTGGGATGGGGCTACCTCCTGTTTGTTTCTCCTTTCCTTCAGTACCAGGTTTCATGAGGCCTTAAAGTTAACAATTCCTTTTCCAGGAATTTCAAGTTGTGGTATATCAGTTACTGGAGAAATTGATGCAAAAATATGGGTGGTGGCAGACATGTCAGAGAGGGAAGGAGTTGCCAGCTAGAGGAGAAAAAGCCCACAGAAAGGAACCCACTTGGTGTCACTCAATCTGTCTTCAGTAGAAATGAAATGCAAATTGGCTAATAACCAGCCTTCATAAAGAAGCAGTGTGCAAATATCTCAGTGACCTGCCTCTTAAATGATTCTAAGTCTCCTATGATTCTTGATTATTTAGCATTTCCTTTTGTGTGCAGAAATGAAACAGCTTCTTCCTGGATGATCCATTTTTGTTCTCTGTGTATTTTTTTTTTTACTTCCTCCCCACCTTGAAGAGGAAGACCTCTGAGACCGGAGCCAATGATAGGACTTCAGCGATGGGAATGTTGGAGAATCTTCTTTCCTTATTGACAGAGGCACCTCCAAAGCAATGAACCTTGGGCAAAGCACGTGGGCAAGGAAAGAACAGGAGTTGGCAAGGGTCATCAGCCTCTGCAGTGTCAGGCTAGGGGGTGCCTGGCTAGCCACTGTGCTAAACTTCTATTATAGGCACCTTTCTAAAGCAGGAGAGGCAGTGTGGTATGGTGGAGAGACCATCTCCAAGCCAGCTTCAAGTGCCTCCTCTAATGCAAAGATGCTATATGACCTTGGACAAGTCTCTTAACTTTTCAATGCTCGATTAAGTCTGAGCAACTCACCAAAAGACCTAAGTGGCAAATAAGGTGCTAATTTACATTGGTTAGAGGGGGAGTTTCCTCACCCTGGAGTTCCTGTGGCAGTGCAGTCACAGACTCATTGCCCATCCCCTCTAAAGTCCCTAGGGATAACTACTGATGAGGGAATGCGCTGTTGAATCAGCAGCAACTCACCCAGACACTCACAGAGGGAGAAAGCACAGCAGGCTATTGATTTGGTGCTTGCTGAACAGGGTGGAGAGAATACTGGAATCAGAGTCAGGAAGCCCTGTCTTCCTCAGTTTCTTCACCTGGAAAATGGAGAGCACCTACCTCCCAGGGTTGTTGTGAGGATCCAGCGAGATGCTACTTGTAAAGAGCTTAGCACAGTG
>CM053588.1:107544032-107562124 GCA_028646515.1 Pseudochirops corinnae
TAAGTGTTTAATAAATGCTTGTTCCCACCTAGGAATTAGTTATCCTGGACCTAATCTTTCTCAGTAATCAAAAAAGGAGGAAGGGACACTGGGGCCCTGTAATGACATAATGCTAATGATGTTTCCAACTGTCTCAACAAATATAGTAAGAAACCCCAAGCAGCAGGTGGCAAAAGAACCTGACCATGAGGGATGTTGCTGACTAAGGCTAAGGTCACAGCTTCTAATGGAGGTGTCTCCATGATAATGTGGAGGTAGCTCAGGGAGGGATGGTGGAGCAGTTGAAAAGGAGGCTACAGAATTACAGTTTGGGTTGTTTGTTTGTTTGTTTTAATCTATTTCTTCACACCTTTGCGACCAATTAAGAAAAGAGGGTTGTTACCCTTGAACCCACTACACCAAGAATCAGAGCTTGAAAATGGTAGGAATGATGCCGGTTGGTCCTTTCCAGCCTTCAGGTTATTGTTATGCTGAAGGTTGCTGGGCCATGGGGATAAGGCCTAAAGTGCCCACTTTTGAAGGGTTGCCTTGAGGCACTGTTGGAAGTCTGCTGAAAGCATTTATTAAGGGCCTAGCATGTGCTAGGCACTGTGCTAAATCCAGGGAATACAAGTACAAGTAGAAAGACCATCCCTGCTCTCAAGGAGCTTATCCTGTAATGAGTTAGTCAATCAGGATTTATTATGCACTTACCTCATGTCTGACATAGTGCTAAGTGCTAGGGATACAGAGAAAGGCAAAAAACAATGCCTGCCTTCAAAGAGTCTAATGAGGGGAGAATGAAAGCTTATCAGTCAGGAGATGGAATGTGGTCATCTAAAAAACCTATTGTGTATGTATGTGGTGGAGGTTAAGAGAACATCTCTCCAAGACCCGTCTGTCCATCCATAAAAGCTTGTATGTTATAGGCTTTCATTGTAATATTCACAACTCTCCTGTTTAAAATCTACTCAATTTTGCTGGATCTTCCATGACCAATAATTGATAATCAGGGTCATCCCCTGGCCATTCTCTAATCTCTTAGCCCCCTCCTTTCCATAAAACTCTGACCCTTGTCCTCATCCCTGAGGTGCTCTGAAGCATGAACCACCATCCTAGCATCCCACATTTTTTTGTTTGAGGCAAGAAGGCAGGGTAATTGGGGTTAAATGACTTGCCCAATGTAGAGAACTACAGTCCAGTGGGACTCTGACCCTGATGGCTGAACAAGCCCTCTCAAGTAAAGAACCTGCTGAGGGGCCTGGATCGGTTCCCCATCCTCCAGGAAAGAGCTGAAACATATAGGTGTGAGGATTAGGTCCTCGAGGTAAGCATGGCATTTTGGCATTTATACCCACAGCCTGGAACAAAGAAGTGCACAATGACCTCAGGGGAAAACAAGTAGGAAGGAGATTTCTGGCTCTACAAAGCTTGGGCCTGGAAGAATAAACATTGGCTTTCTACTTTCACCATTCCAAGAGTCCTGTCTCTTTTTATGCAACCTCTGGGTCAGTGATTCTTTCTCAGTCCTGCTGCAGGACCGCAGGGCTCCCCATAACTGGCTCCCCACAGCCCAAGGTCACACAGTTAGTTGTGTCAAGTGTCTGAGGCTGGATTTAAACTCAGGTCCTCCTGACTCCAGGGCCAGTGCTCTATTCACTGTGCCACCTAATTGCCCCAACATTCCACTTTTCAGACTAGATTAATGAGAGCTTTTCTTGACCTACCTGAATGTACCAAGTCCAGAAAGTGGCCTCTCTCAGGACCTTGTGACCTCCCTCAGGACTTTGTGACACTTATCCTTCTGTAGTGACCTGAAGAGCGTCACATCATAACTTAGGCTGCAGCAGCCTTACTGGCTATGTCTTTAATTGTTCCTGGCCTATGTCCAGGGGCTTGTGCCTTTTTTTGTGTTAGTTTAAATATGCCTGTCATAAAAGTCCATTGCTTTTAGCATTACGGGTCAGCCTGTCTCTTTAACAAAAGCCTCTACATCTCAAAGCAGCCTCAGTGAGCTGAGACAACATCTGAGGGCAGGCATGCGTTTCATTTCTGACTCCTTTCTTGGATTTTGTGCATCTATGGCCCTATGCATCCATCCCTACTGCTATTCTTCCTACACAGTAGCTACTTTCTATGGTATCTATAAGCAGGTGTAAATCCATTTTTATTAGACTTGCAAGACTTCAGACACTTTTTAAAAAAACCAGTGCTTGTTAAATAATCTTTATTCTTGACCAGGAGTCCATAATGCCTACATTTTAAGCTATATTCTGTAATCCAGAACCCATTTCCTGCCACCATCTTACTAACTATATGTCTCCTTCCCAAATCTGATTTTCTCTTCTGAAGTTCTTGATTTTAATCAGCAGCAGTGAGGGAGGTACTACCTGTGCCCCCTTAAGGTCTGCAGGATCTTGTCCAAGACTTCAAACTCTTTAGCAGTGGGTTTTCTGGATTCATTATGGAAGTACAAAGATCTGTGATTCACCAGGTACCCAGGTACCCTGGAAAGACAGCAGACTGTATTGTTAATTTCAACATCACAGAACCTGAGGGCTTTAAAAGGACCTCAGAGGGCATCTAGTCCAACCCACACCTGAGCAGGAATCCACTTAACAAGTGGTCATTGAAGACAAGCCAAGCTGAGGAATTCATCACCTCCGAACTCTGTTACTAAGTCTTGTTGTTCTTGTTGGCCCTGACCTCAGTGTCTGCAGTTTCTTTCTATTACTCTGAGCTCCACCATTGGGCCCAATCAGAACCAGTCTAATCCCTTTTCCCGTGACCCAGAGCCATAATTAATGCCAGGCCACTGAGGTTTTGTTCCGAAGTGCCAACAACCATGGGGCATGCTTCCTCCTCACCTGATGATACTCTGTTGGCCCTGTCTGTTTCTCCCTCATCTGGCTGCCAGTCCCTAATGATCTAGTTGCTACCATGGCCCTCTTGGGTACCCAGCTTTTTCTGGAACAATTAGAACAGACTTCCTGCATTGGGCCACGTGGCCTGGGATGCCAATAAGATCATGAGAAGAGTATATTTTGGAAGGACCAGATTCCACACCACTTATCTATCTCCCATCATGGCCTTACTCTATATCCCCATCATAAATTTGGACTCTGTCCTTGGGTTCCCTGGATCTGATAAGTGAACTTTGCCTTATCTTGCCTGGAACCAGGCCTCCATGACCTTTCATGAGTCAAAAGCAGCTGCCTTATCCTTAGGAGGGCATGTAGTTCCTCATTCAGCACATCACATCATGGCCTCCATGTCTAGACTGACATCCTTGACCATTCTTGAAATGGCATCAAATCGTTTTTTTATTTCAATAGAAAGCATATGATGTCACCAGTGGGTAATGAGATGCCCCACAAAGAACTACCAAGGGGGAAACATTGCCTTACCTCATTTAGGTATCCTTCCCCAACCCTTTTCTAGCACCCCTTCTTTATGTGTTGTCTCATTCCATTTGAATATAAGCTCTTTGAGGACAAGAATTGTCTTTTTTGCTTGTATTTTTATCTCTAGTGCTTAGAAGAGCACCTGCCAGATAGTAAAAATATAACAAATATTTTATATAAAATCCAGACTGCACCGGGGAAGAGTCACCACCACCACTACCAGGGCCCCCCAGCCCCTTTGTTCTCCCCCTGCTCAAATGTCCCAGAACCCATCTAGGTTGGTCAGATAGGAAGAAAGCCACTACCTGGGGTGCAGTGCCTCCAACTTTTTCCCTTTACCTGGGCTTCTTGATTGCTCACAGGGCTTGAATAAAATGGGAGTCAGTAATTTCTCTCTAATGAGAGTATACTTACCACACCTTGTCACCTAACCTGACTTTGTGCCCTGCAATCCCCAGCCCCTAAAGACCAGGCTGAGTCAAAGTCTTTGGCTGGCATGTAGGTGACCAGCTTAAATGATGTTAGGCTTCTAGTGCTACAAGCTCCCTGAAGACTTGCTACACACACCACCTTTGAAAAGCAGTTTCTCAGTTGTAGATCAGTAGCCCTACAGTTGCTACTGAAGAGATAATGTATGGTCATATTATCTCTCTTCATCTAAGGTTGTCTACTATGAACCAAGTGAGGCAAAATGTCGCCTCTAAAAAGTTGGTGGCTGTCCTTCATTCTTGAAGAGGACCAAAACAATATCACAATGATGGGGTCAAGGTATAGTATGTCTAACTGTGGCTGATATTATAGTTCAAAAGGATCTACCACAGGTTGGACACAAATAGTCCACATAAACTTTGGGGTGGTGTAACAGTAATTAATTTAACAGGTACTTAGCCTAAGGGCTTAGTACTAAGGGCTAAGTGTCTCTGGGAAAGAAACAGAAGATGTGAACTCTGTCTCCTGTTGCTGACATAACAGGAAGGGGTTGGCTGAGACAGGAAGCCGGGGTGTGTGTGTGTGTGTGTGTGTGTGTGTATGTATGTATGTATGTATTTAAGAAGAGCTCCAGAGAACAGACAGACAGACAGAATCAATAATTTTCCTCCTGGTGGCTCCTGGTGGAGGGAGCAGAATTTCCACAGCATCTGGAAGCTGGGCTGCTGGAATAAAAACTGAGTTGGAGTTTTCTATGAGGCCAGAATCTGGTGAAGGCTGAAGTTTCTGCCACCTAGAATGCCACCTGGAAGCCTGAGATTTCTCCTGGGTCCTAGGGCCAGCTGAACTGCTGGAAGACTGAAGAAGTATGACCAGGATAAGACTTTGTTTGTTTGTGGCTTGGTTGATCCTTGAGTTCCCGGCAACAGAAGTGGTGAAGGTTTTGACATATGCTGGACCCTGTGAACTTCAGTGTGTAACAAGAACTGCCTAGAAGACTGGACATGAACCTGGGAATTGTCTACTTCTGAATCCAGGTGACTGTTTGGTAGATTCAGGTAGGAGCTAGGACCATGGAAGGGGATCCAGGGATCTGAGAGACCACCTCAAGTCAAGATGAAGAAAAGGCCTCCCCTTTGATGCATGATAAAATTGAAGCATACTAGACACCAAGAGGTAGAGGGTTTGTGTAATTTTCTAATGACTGTATTTAGTGATTAATGATACTTAGTGACTGACTGCTAGATAAGTGACTGATTAAGTTAATATATGATTGTCTCATGAGTGGAAGACTGATTATTGTATTGTGAGATGACTGAATGACTGAGTCAGGAGGCAAACCTCCTTAGAGAAACCAGATGATTATTTTTTTGTTCTTTGTTTTTAATACTGTGGCTACTTTGGTGTTTTACGTAGTTTTACTATGTGGCCATTTTAAATGTTAAGCTGTTGTGAACACTATATTGTGATTTTATGTGATAAGATGTAATGTTGTATTATATTGTGATTTGTTGTGAATGTTTGCCTTGATTTGTTATAGAATAAATGGAGTGTTCACTATACTGTGTAATACGAACCTTAAAAGCTATTCACAGGGGCGGCTAGGTGGCACAGCAAATAGAGCACTGGCCCTGGAGTCAGGAGGACCTGAATTCAAATCTGGCCTCAGATACTTGATACACTTCCTAGCCGTGAGACCTTGGGCAAGTTACTTAACCGCAATTGCCCTGCCCTCCCCTCTCCAAAAAAAAAGAAAAATGGCATTAAAAAAAAAAAGCTGTTCACAGTAGCATTCTTTTGGGAATCTGCTAGTGCGTGGCATTACAAGTGGAGATGTCTCTAAATTTGTGCATCTCGTGTTTACTTTGAGCTACTACAATTCTGCTTTTCTCATAGCGGATGGCGCCTTCTTTGATGTGAGCAAAGGAGGCCTCTGTTGTTAACTGGAAATGATATATTCAAGGTTGTGCTTGCTAGGGTCCCTCAAACGTTAGCAGTCTTCACAAACAGGTTGTAAATCCTTTAGAGGCCAAGGTCTCTAATGCCAGTCTTTATACTGCATCCTCCACTAGCCCAATAGAGGGCATCTAATCAAGAATCAGCTCCTCAGAAATGCCCTTTTGGCTTGTTCACCAAAAGCTCTGCCCTCTACCAAAGTGCATGCAACTAGTTTTTTTTTTTTGTGGTCATTAAATCTAGGAATGGGAACTACCCTGAGAAATGGACTCAGTGAACTAAACTATAAGCCATATGGCTGGTATGTGAGAGAGCCTTAAAGGATGAATGGGAAGAGATCTTCATTTACTGATTTCCAGGCCATGACCAAAGGTCTGAGACCTATACAGCATAGGACTGAACAATCAAAAGTTCTTTGGGAGAATGGAGAAATTTTGTAGATGCTTCTCCCTTGATAGTTCTTTGTGGGGCTTCTCATCAACCACTGGTGACATCATATGCTTTCTATTGAAATAAAAAAACAATTTCGTGCCATTTCAAGAACGGCCAAGGATGTCAATCTAGACATTGAAGCCATAATGCTATGTTGTGCTGAATGAGGAACCACATGCCACCCCAAGGATAAGGCAGATACTTTGCTGACTAGGACTCATTTATACCTTGTAACTCTCAAACTGCCCTCAACTAGTATTTTTGTCCTCTTCCTCTATCTCAAGGCAAGATATCTGCCCCACCCTCAACCTCCAAACCTGCTAAGCACAAGCCTAGTGATCATGTTTCTGACTACAAGGGTTATATATTCTACCTCCCAGAAGACATATCCTGATGAATCAGCATTATCCCATATAAGGGAAGGGGTTCTTTGGTTCACTGGTTTCTTGGAAACCAGGAACACTTACCGAATAAGGGCAGAGCTCTTGGACTGATTGACCATTTCCAGATCTTATGTTTCTGATATAGAGTGGCTCAGGCCTCAAGATTCTTGTCCCCTCAGAGAATTCCATATACTCAGGACCCCCTCCATTGGAAATCTCCTTTCTCATGGGATAGTTTGGACTTTTTCCCAGAAAAGGCTGCAGAAAATATGGTGGCATAAGAAGAGGCATTAGACTCTAGCTTGCCCCTCCCCTACCTCCTTGACAGACATCTAAAAAATTCAACTGACTGAATACTGATTGAGAAAGTGAGAAAAGTCCCAGTGAGTCATTTTTATGACAATTTAGAGAGGTCTGTAGGTGGACACTAGGGATGGAGAAGGGCTAAGAGATATTCACAGCAGCACCAGTAGCAGGAAATACTCTGGTGTCTGGGGACAGAAAGGGAACCAAGACAGAATGCCACAGCAAGAAGCATCAGGACAGAAGGAGATCAGGAGATCCCTGAAGAAGCTCTGCACACAGAAACAGCTGCCATTTGGGCAGTTCTATTGCCCAAAATCCTAGGTCAGAGATCCAGGCTGGAGAGAAGTGGTTGTGTTAGCCCATAGCTGGATACCAAGCAAGGAACAAGATCCAAGAAGCAAACAGTAGCTGGGTGGCAATGGCCCAAGGAGCAGAGGGGAACATCCCAGATGTTCAAGTGCTCTGAACCTGCAGATCCTCCCAGTAGAATAATAGTCTACTGAAACTTCCAACCAGGAACAAGCTAATTGATAGATCCAAACCTGGGTCAGAAACTTGTAGAACTGAGACCAGAAGGGCAGTAAACAGACTTTCCTCCAATCACACAACTTGGGAGCACTGAAAGCTTGCAGTCTCCCCTTATGGGAACCATGAAAAACAGCAGAAAAATGTAAAAGGAAAGAAGTTCAGGCAAGACATTCCCTTACCCCCCAGAAGTACACATAGCCCAGTGCTTACAAAGACTATAGTCAAAAAGTCTGCTGGAAGAATAAGCAAACAAAAAACGAACCTGACCAAAAAGAGCTACTGTGGTGACAGAGAAGCTCAATACACACACACACACACACACACACACACACACACACACACACACACAATCTGCAAGCAAAGCCTCAAAGAAAAATATATTTTGGACATAAGTTCAACAAAAACTTGTAGAAGTATCAAAAGAATTTTTAAGAAGGGCTAAAATAATTTTTTTAAATGAAAGGCAGAGCCAAGATGGCAGTGATAGAAAACAATGCAATGATTCCCTTTCCACAAACTCTTTAACAGTTCTAGAAAATACACCAGATTGAATTTTGATTCAGTATAGGGAGTGAGACAAGGAAATCTATAGACACTGGAGAAGGGTTGTGCCCAGAGTACACTGAGAATACTGAGAACAGAGAACTTCAGCAACCACAGAACGGTTGTATAGCAGGAAAAGAACATACTTGGGCACCCCTAGACCCACGCTGGGGCACTGTAATGGGGACAGGTATCAACTGACATCCTTGCCACCTACTACTCAGTTCTAGGTGGCAGATCCAGGACAGATTGAGAGGGGGTCCTGTGCATGTTGGTGGCATTTGGGGTAGAAAGGTGGTGGATAGTGTGTAGAAAAAGGAAGAAGTTAAGAAGTCAGCAGAAACAACAGCAACAGTGGTGTGATTCACCACCATGGGCACAAAACCAGGTCTCATTTCCAATGTCTAGCAAGGGCTATAGAGGAATAACCAGCGTGTTAATCCCAGACCAAAAAGGAGTCTACAGTTCTTCTGTTCTGAGCCAAGAAAGCTTTTCAGTTGCCTGATGGGGTGGATTCCAGCAGCAGTCTACTCTTACTCAAATGGAAACCCAGGTCAGAAGCTTGCAGAGCTCAGATCAGGGGAGCACTAATAAGACCTTGCCCACAAGCAGACCACTTTGGGAGCACTGATCGCTTTGAAAGCATTGAAAGTTTGCAGGACCCCAATAATACATAACTCAATATCCTAAGAAAGCAGCAACAAGATCAATTCAGACTTTCCCTTCAGAAGTGCCACAGAGCCTAAACCTAATATTAAGCCCTAAACCTAATATTAAGCCTGAAGTCAGGAAGTATGTTGGAAGAATAAGTAAACAAAAAAAGAACCTTATCATAATGAGCTATTTTTGTGCCAGGGATACTAGAGACACAAAAGCAAATGATGATGATGCCAAAATATCTACAAGCTTTGCCTTAGGAGAAAACACAACTTTGCACAAACTTAGCTAGAATTCCTAAAAGAGATGAAGCCAGAGTTAACAGGTTTACAAAGTTGTGTTGTTTTTTTTTTAAATAAATGGAATCAGAGTACTTGAGGAAATAATTGAAAAAACAGAGTTATGGAAGAAAGACTTGGAAAGAGAATTAACATCTTGGCACAAGAGGTACAAAACAGTCCAGGCAATAAGTTCCCTGAAAGTTCATATAGACAAAAGGAAGCCCATGACCTCGTTAGGCAACAAGAAATATTAAAACACAGTCAAAAGGCTGAAAGAATAGGAGAAAATATAAGGTATAAGTCATAACAAAAACAACTGACTTGAAAAATGAAGAAAGAAAATTTAAGAATCATTGAACTGACTACTATAATGTGCCCCCCATAGCCTAGACATCATAGTTCAAGAAATATTAAAACTGCCCATATTTCTTAGAACCAGAGGCCAAAGTTCAAATAGAAAGAATCCACTAGTCACCTCCTGAAAGAAACCCCCCCAAAAAAAACTCCCAGGAATATCATTACCAAAAACCAGATCTTTTAGGTCAAAGAAAAAAATACTGCAAATAGCTAGGAAAAAAAAAAGAATTCCAGTACTACATAGCAGCTATTACTATAAAGGAGCAGAGAGCTTGGAATATAACATATCAGAGGGCAAAGGAGATAAGCTTACATTTAAGAATAATCTACCTAGTAAAACTCAGTATAATCCTACAGGGGAAAATATGTATTGTTAAAACAATAGAGAACTTCTAAGCATTTTTGATGAAAAGACCAGAACTATGCAGAAAATTTGACATAATAAACACAAACCAAGAAGCTTATGAAGGTAAACATGAGTGAGAAGTCACAAGGGACTAAACAAGGTCAAAATATATACATTCTTATATGGGAAGATTATACAGATAGCCTCTCAGACATTATCATCACCAGGAGTCATAGAAGGAATTTAATTATACAGAGGACATGAGTGTGGTTCTAGTATATTTGGATGAGCTCAAAAGAATGGGAAGGTTGGGAAGAATGTACTGGGAGAGAAAAGAGAGAGGAGGAGTGGAGAAAAGTACCTCACATGAGTGGGGTATACTAAGAAGAGTTTATATAACAATGAGGGGGTAGTTAAGGGGAACAGACAATACTTGAACCTCACACTCATCTGAACTATGTTAAAGGATGGAAGAAAACACAAATACACATAGTTGGGCACAGAAATACAGCTTACCCAACAGAGAAGTAGGAGGAAAAGGGGGGGACAAGGAGGAGGATGGATTAAAAGAGGCGGTAATCAGAAGCAAAACAGACTTATAAGGAAGAAACAGGAAAAAGAAAAAGAAAAAGTATAATATAACAGAATGGAGGAAAATAGACAGTTCACAGTCATAATTGTGAATGGAATGAATCAGCCATAAAAAGAAGAGGCAATATGAGACATCAGAATACAACAATATGTTGTTTACAAGAAACACACTTAAAAAAATACAAAGTTAAACTAAGGGGCTGAAGGAGAATCTATTGTTTCAGCTGAAGTTAAGAAAAAAGGCAAAGGAAAGCAATCACGATCTCAGACAAAGAAAAAGCAAAAACAGATCTAATAAAAGGAGAGAAACAGGGAAACTATATTTTACTTAACAAAAAAGTTACCATAGACAATAAATCAATATCAATATTAAAAATATGTGTACCAAATGTAATAACATCTAGATTCTTAAAGGAAAAGTTAAGTGAATTACAGGAAGAAATGTAAAACTGTAACTGTGGGGGGAGTCCTTGAAAAATCTAACCAAAAAATAAGTAAGAAAGAAATTAAGAATCTGAAGTAAATTTTAGAAAAGTTAGATATGTTAGAGCTCTGGAGAATATTAAATGGGAATAGAAAGCCATACACCTATTTTTCAATTGGTCATGACACTTTAACAAAAACTGACCATGTGCCAGGCAAATAAGTGCAGAAAATCAGAAATATTAACTCTTTTGCCAATTATAATGCAAAGAAAAAAAATACATTCATTGAAGGACCTTTGAAACAAAGATGAAAAATTAATTGGAAACTAAATAACTTAATCCTAAAGAATGAGTATGTCAAAGAACAAATTAGAGAAACAATCATTTCATTAAAGATAATGACAACAATGAGACAATATGCCAAAATTTGTGGGATTCAGTCAAAACAGTACTTAGGAAAAAAAACTTTACATCTCTAAATTCTTTCATCAATAAAAGAAAAAGCAGATCTATGAATTAGGCATGCAACTGAAGGAAAAAATAACACAAGAAAATCAACAAATTAAAACCCTAACTAAAAAACAAAATAGAAATTCTGAAACTCAAAGGAAAGATTAACAAATTGAAAATTTTAGAAGTTGAAGTAATAAATAAAAACGGGAGCTTGCTTGTTTGTTTATTTGTTTTGGAGGGGGGAAGAGGGGAGAGAAACAGTAAAATAAGTGGAAAGAGATGCTAATTTGATTAAGAAGAAAAAAACAAACCAAATTACTAGTATAAAAAAAATTTAAAAGGTGAATTAACAATAAATGAAGGAGAAATAAAAGCAATTAGGAGCTATCTTATACAGATATACGCCAATAAAACTGAAGCAGAATGCAATTAAATACAGAATACAGAAGCAAATGAGCACAGTAAACAACTATTTGATAAACTCAAAGATCCTAGCTATTTGGGATAAGAACCCATAATTCAATAAAAACTGCTGGGAAACTTAGAATGTCTGGGAGAAACTAAGTATAGACCAATATCTCACACCACATATCAAAATAAACTCAAAATGGGTACATGATTTAGACATAAAGAGTGACAGCATAAGCAAATTTGTGGGGGATGGAAGAAATTACCGCTCATATCTATGGAGAGAGGAAGTTCATGACCAAATAAGAGGTACAGCGATACATAAGTGGTTAAATGGATATAATTACATAAAATTTAAAAGTTTTGCATAAACAGGGTAGCTAAAATTAGATGAAACATGCTATCTATCTCCAGATAGACAGCCAATGGATTCATGGTGCAAACTGAATATTTTCATATATAGATATATATGTATTAAATCTCTATGTATATATACATATATTGATATAAAATATATATCAATATATTTTTGTCTCATTCTCTTTCCTTCCTTTCCTGTGTGTAATGTGGAAAATTGCTTTGCATCTCACACACACACACACACACACACACACATATGTAATGAGTTTTGTTTTTCTTGTCTTTTTAATGGGTGCAAGAGGAGGGAGGAGGAAGAGAATTCAGAATTGAAAATAAAATTGAATTTAAAAAGGAAAAAAAAAGAAAAAATGCAGAATGACATTCAGTGGCCAGTCCTGTTTGCCTGTCGGACTGGGCATAAATCCCATTTCCTGTGACCTGGCAGGACTAAATGGTCAATGACTTTTCTAAGGTTTGTGATTCTATTCAGCTGAATACAATTAACATTCAATAAGCCCCTGTGACCAAAGCCCTGTGCTTGCTACTAGAAAATACAAATGACAGTCTCTACCTCCAGGAAACAATCTAAAGCAGGGGTTTCTAACCATTTTTGTGTGCTGTGGAGTGCTTTGGCAGTCAAGGACCTTTGGACTACTTAGAATTAATATTTTTTAAATAATTGAAGGAAGTGGTAAATTTCAGTTAGAGAATAGCGAAGATAAAAATACAAATTTTTCTCATTCAAATTCACAGGCCCACTGAAATCTAGTCAGAGACATATAGATAGATAGAGAGAGAGAGAGAGAGAGATACGTTTCTTTCCCTTTTGTATGTGAGGACTTTTGGTTGCTGGAAAGGGAGGAAAATGAATATATAAGGGAAAGTGACTAAATGAACTTGTGAAGAAACAGTTTTTCAGAGAAAATGTCGAGAACATGCAGAGGTTCTGAAAGAGAACTGTCCCAACCTGTTTGAAGGCTAGATGACTATAGGGCAGTGTAGTCTGCCGGTTCATTTGCAGGTGACCATCCTAGAGTCTTGAAGATTATAAAAACAACTGCATAAGTCAAAGATTATATAAGGACTTCTGGGTTCAGATCTGACAAAAAGATTTCTTGAGTTTTACCTCATATAGATGAGTCACTAAATACCAGGAGCCTCTGAACTGAATCAATAGAAGCTTTTAGCAAACAAGAAATAGAAGCTATAGGAAAATGTAAACGAAGCAGGAGAGGAAGCTAAGGACCAGAGGAGTCCCAGAGGTCTGGGGACAGAATAAAGAAGGTTTCCAAATGAGCCCACTGACTTCAGCAGCTTGGTTGGGAACTTGCTGACTGGGAGAGAAACACTGCTCTATTTACTGGCTGGAGCAGTTTCTGGAAGCTCATTGGAAGAGAGCTGAATCCAGCTTGGTGAAGAGCTATCCTGGTTTATTGCTCTCAAATATCATGTAAAGGATGAGAGAGGGAAACTTTTCAGGCATATGTGTTGCCCTCTCTAGTGTGAGAGGGAGAAACAGAGGAGGAAAGCTAGGTTTACAATCTCTTTTTGTAGTGAGATGGCTTGAAGGTGTTTGGATACAGCAGAATCCCTTGCTATTTGCAAATATGAGGTGCTTGGCAGTTTTTTGACAAGGAAATTGCATATCACTACAAGAGTGTAACACTTTCTCAGTTACCCTGTTAAGGGTTGCTTCGAGCAAAAAGAGCCTGTCAGTGCTTCATTAGAGCAATAGAAGAACAGCTAGCAGAGAAATGGCTTTGTATTGTTCCTGAAGGGACCAAGGACATCAAGGCCTGCACTTCACATTAGCGAAATGCACACTGGTTTCCTGAACTGGTCTGCTTCCCAACTAGGTTTATAAGTATGTGACTATTGTTCACCAAGAACAGTCCATGCATTGGTGGGAGAGGATGACCCTTGTTTATGGGTGAACTGTGTTTTAATTATTTCTGCTTTTGTTTTCTATGGAATAAATGTTTTAATTTTTCTTGACTTTGCCGTGATTTGATTATGATTATTTCTGCTTTATTCTCCTAAGTAAATGTTAGGATTATTGCTTATTTAAGCAAATATTATATATTTAAAGGTTAATGGTGATATTTCCCTCCATTCCCACTCCTTTATAGAGGAGAAGGGGATGGGAGAAGTGTGTGGGACATTGCACGTAGATTTTTTTTTTCAATACATTAATTGGTTTTACTGTTTAATTCTTTTTCAAAAGAAATATTTATTATAAGTAACAGTTTTCTTGAAGGGGAAAGGGAGAGCAATACAGGAAGAAATTTAGGTGATATAAAACCAAAGATATTAATTAATTTTTTTTTTAAGTTACTGGTGTCACAGTGACTGAATTTTTTTTTTTTTGTAACTAGAAACTTAGCAGCTACAGGGAAACTAGAATAGTAACAGGAATATATCCCCTACACATTGTCATTATCCCTAGGACTCTGAATGTAGTATATTGCAGCAATGTGTCATACCCACTTCTGGGAACCCTAGACTTGGCAACATGAATGCAGGTAAAGCCAGCTCACAGAGTGAGGGTCTACACCACACCTGGGTTATTTATATATATATATATATATATATATATATATATATATATATATACATACATACATACATATATATATATATATATATATATATATATATATATATATACACATAATTGTGATACAAGAGAACGAGGAATAAATGCAAGGAAGAAATCTAGACAAAGTGCTAATTGAAAAGAGGGATCATTTTTCATTTAGAGTCAGAGGAGACTTCATGGAAGAGATGGTACCAGAGGTATACCTTCTTAGTAACTTGTAAGAACTGAATAGGAGGCTTTCTTGTTGGCTACATGAACCCATGGCTTTGCTCATGTTTCCAAAGAGACAGACTCGAGAAATATCTCCATTAGCACCTTATTGCTTTTGAAATAAAGCTCAAACTCATCTGTCAGTCACAGTCTGGTGTCAGCCTGCCTTCTGAGCCTTCTCAGCCTTAAAGTGTATTACATTTTGCTCCTAGAAATCATCTGCACTCTCCCACCTGGAGTCTTTACACATATAGTTTACTGAGCCTGAAATGTCTTTCCTCCATTTCTTCATTTGCTGAATTACTACCCATCCTTCTCCAGGAAGTCTTTATTGATCTCCCTTTCCCTCTTTTTTAATGCCTGCCCCTCAAAGGCTTCCCTCTATTATGCATGTGTCTGTATGTACTATTTATATACATATTGTTTCCTCCATTAGAATGTAAGTTCCAGGAGACTTGCAGCTGAGATGGCTGCCAAAAGTGAGGCAGACTAGCTCTCACATACTTAATCCATCAAAAACCCTAAAAATCAGACTGAAAAATGATAAAGAAATCCAATTAAAAATTTTTCATTGGATGTATAAGTGACTTTTGAAACCCAGAATTTCCTCAAAAGTCAGACAGATGCCTACAGGAAATAGGAAAGAGGAACCAACAGACAAGTCATACAAAGATGGAAGTCTCCCAGGGTGACCAGAAACACTAAAGGGATACCCCAAGAAAATCCCAGGGTAGTCAGAAACCCACAATGGACCTTCGAAGTGAAAGGGAGCAGCAGCAACCATTGGGTTGTAGCAGTGCTAAGACCAGGACCTCCTCAAAGGCTCCAAGGTCCGTAGCACTCTGTTCTGAGATACCATTGAGGGTCCTGAAGATTTAGCACTCTGACCTCAAATACCTAGGGGGGGCCCTAACTCCAGGAAGTGGAGATTAATGCAGAACCCCCACATGACTCATGACAAATCAGAACTGATTTCCACAGCAAAGGTATAGCAAAGGGCAGAGCTGGCATAAAGCCCCAATTCAGGAAATAAGATTGGAGAGAGGACTAAACAGAAGACACCAATAACAACAAATAACTATTGTACATCCAGAGACACCAAAACTCCAACTCAGAAAGACTGTCTCCATAACAACTGCAAACAAAGACTGAGGAGGGGGGGGAAAGGATTTCAGAAAAGGAGCAGGAGGAAGTAGAATAGAAGAAAGAAGAAGAGGGGGAAAGGGAGGGAGACATAAGGAGCTCTGGAAGAAAAAAATGAAATACCTGAGAACAGAAAATAGTAAGTCTTACATTCAAATAATGGACTTTCTAAAAGTTAGAATAGGCCTTATAGAAATCAATGTCTCCATAAGACAGCAAGAAATATTTGAACAAAATTAGAGGACTGAAAATGTAAGATATCCAATATAAAAAATAGCCAATATGGGGAAAAAAGGAGTGATAATTTAAGAATCATGGGACTCCCTAAAAATCATGATTAAAAAAAACCTGGAACCATATTTCAAGAAATCACAAATGAAAACTGTCGAAATCTAGTAGAACCTGAAGGCAAAATGAAGATATAATTCTGAAAGAAACCCTTTAAGGAAAAGTCCCAGAAATTTCATAGTCAAAATTCAAAGTTTCTACATTAAAGAAAAAAATACTGCAAGCAGTGAAAAAGGAGTCCAAGTACTGAGGAACACAGTTAGGGTCATGAATAGTTTTCAACTAGAATATACTACTCTAAAAGACAAAAGATATGAGCTTACAACCAAGAATAATTTACCCTGAAGAGCTGAAAATAATCCTACTGGGAAGCAGAGAGGAGGGGAGAGAGAGACTTTTAATGGAAGAGGGGACTTTCAAGAACTTTTGTTGAAAAGACCAAAGTTGTGAAAGAACTCTGAAATTCAAGACTGAAGAAAAAACTAGAAATGTCTATTTAAGCAACCAGGGAGCTGTGAAATGATAAAGTGCTAACATTCTAATAGGGTCAGATGAAACAAAGTGTCCCTTCAGAATCATAATGTCTTCAAAGGGTTTAGACAACATAATTGTTTTTCAAAAAATTAACAAAAGTAGTTAAAACAATAATTAAGAAAAAGAGTACCTTTGGATCTGTTCTGAAGCTTTTATGGGGGAAAGATAAAGGATAATAAAAGAAATACACTGATGGAGAAAAGAAGAAAGGAATGGAACTTGCTATTTCAAATAATAGGAGTATATGAAAAGAGTATAAAAACATGGAAAAAGAGTTGTGAATTAAAGAAAAACTGGAACTCGGGCCCATTAAATAGAGAATGGCTGAACAAATTTTGCTAGATGGAATACATATGCAATAGAATATTATTACACTGAGAAATCATGAAAGAGACACTTTCAGAGAATCCAGAGAAGTATAAACTGAAGAAGTGTAAAGTGAACAGAAAAAGAACAATTTACACAAGGACAAAAACACTAAAGAACTCAGATCAAAGCAATGACCAACTATGTCTCCAAAGGACTGATAATGAAACATGTTAAGACAGAGAGGTAATTTATTCAAAGTGGAGAAAGAGGCAGATGTTTTGGGCCATGGTCACTGTGTAGATTTATTTTGCTTAATTATGTTTATTTGTTAAAGTTTTTTCCCCTATTTTTAGAGGGAGAGATAGGTGAGAGAAGGAGCATTTGCAAATGTCAAGAGAAGGTCATTAAAACATGTTAAGTGGGGATGGAGCCAAGATGGCGGCATAGGAGCAGCAACATATCACAGCTCTCACATAGCCACCCCAAAATACCCATAAAATATGACTCTAAACTAATCCTAGAACTCCAAAACGCACACAAATATACTTTCCACTAAAGTCAGCTCAGCTACGAGGAACCATATCAGCACTGCGAACCGAAACAAGCCTGGCCTGAAGCCCTGGCTGAGCCCTGGGGGTGGCTGGACAAGAGGAGCTGAGCCCCGGCTGGATTGGCGGCAGCTGCGGCAGTGTTCAGAACTAGGTCAGTGGGACTTGCGAGGTCGTAGGAGAAAAGCAGTCAGGGTGAAACCCCTCCAGGGCTGAGAAGCAAAAGGCAGAGGTTCTGCACCTGCCTCCAAATTGCAGCTTCAGCACCCTCGGCCTGCAGACTGCAGGGGGACCAAGCGATCGTTCAGAGGCCAAATGCTCTTGCATTGAGCAGCCTGGATCCGGATAGCAGTCTTGGCCTTTGGTCTTGTGGTCCTTTTTCCTTCAGTGAGCCGGAAGTGGGGGAGGGACCCAGCACCTCGCTGAGAGCTACGGCAGCTGGGAGGACCCCAGCGATTTGGGACAGAGCTTTCCCCTCTGGAAGCAGAACCCCACAGAGATTAAAAAATAAAATTAAAAAAAACCCACGGACTGACCAACCATGAATAAGAATAAGCATCAGAAGCAAAGTAAGAACAGCAACCAAACCCTAGATTCCATCTTTGGGGAAAAGAAAGACCAAG